>JAAKBH010000110.1:0-364787 GCA_019776075.1 Amaranthus palmeri | reverse complement strand
AGAAAATCTGCAAGAAATAAGATGTGAGAGTTTGATTCAATCATAGACAAGCAAAAGGGGCACATGGCATGTTGGATGTCAATTATCCCTTTATCCAAAAGCAAATCTCCTGTTTTCAGTTTCTCCAAAGAAGCAAGCCATAGAACAAATTGAGCTCTAGGAGGGGTAAGGTTACTCCATATCATATTGATACTAGTCCTGGGTAGCAATGGTAAAGTATGCTCAAAAGTTTTTTCAGATACTCTTCGCAATGGATAACCCAGGTGATTTGATTCACTCCACAATATAGTGTCATCCCTAGTTGCATGTGGGGTTTTTCCCTCAATGGTATTTTGCAATCTTATCAACTCTTCATTCTCCCAATCATAGAGATTCCGATTCCAAGAAAAGACCCAATTCCATCTTCCATCTGTCCATGTTCCCATTTCACTAATGTAGTTTAGCTGTTGAGAAGACACTCTAAACAGTCTAGGAAATTCATTCTTCAAAGGGCCTACATCACACCATCTATCCAACCAAAACAATATAGAGTTCCCTCTACCAACATTCAATACCATACCCTCTTCAACAATTGATCTCACCTTGGATGTCTCTGTATCCTCACTCATCATTTGAGACCATATTCCATCTCTAACATTATTAAAAGCCTCAGAAGAGGCTTTCGAGCTCAAGACATCATGTACAGATTGCACAATGCGTTTCCATAAAGAACTATCTGTTTCAGAGTATTTCCACCACCATTTAAACAAAAGGCATAAGTTTTTTGGATAGAATATTACCTACTCCTAAGCCTCCCCTTTCCTTTGGTAATTCGACAATGTCCCATTTAACACAAGGAATAGGTCTTTTATCCCCATCTGAGTTGCCCCATAAAAAGTTTCTTTGCAGCTTTACAATTTTCATGGCAACAATCTTAGGCATCCTGAAAAGGCTCATAAAATAGATAGGTAAACTATTAAGAACACTCTTGATAAGAGTTAATTTACCAGCTCTAGAAAGAGTTCGCGCCTTCTAAGCACTCAACTTATTCTGAATCTTCTCAATCACCGGTTTCCAAGCTGAACATTTAGCCATATTGTCACCTAATGGTACTCCAAGGTAGGTGAAAGGACATTTCGAGTGGATACACCCAATGGAATTTGCGAGCTCCTGTGCCCAATCATGATCCCCTGTATTCCAGCTAATGAAACAAGATTTACTGTAATTCAATTTAAGCCTAGACATCACAGCAAAAACATCTAGAATCCTAAAATAATTTATGATGCACAAAGAATCTTTTGGAACAAAGATAAGCATATCATCTGCAAATTGGAGGTGTTTTAAGTTTACCTCATGACGCCCAATAAGCACCGGTTGGATCAAACCAACAATTTCCGCTCTTTTGAAAAGCCATACAAGCGCTTCACTCACCAGTAAGAAAAGGTATGGGGAAAGCGGGTCACCCTGTCTTAAGCCCTTTTCTAACTTGAAAGGCTCCAAAGGAGAGCCATTCAATAGAATAGACATGGAAGCAGAAGTAATGCAGTTCATAATCCAAGAAATCCATTTACATCCAAACCCCAACTTAGACATAATAAGCTTAAGAAAAGACCAATTCACAAAATCGTAAGCTTTTTGAAAATCCAATTTGAGTAACGCACCTGGGATTTTTTTCTTCTTTAGCCATCTTACTGATTCATTTGCTACTAGAACGCCATCTAAGATCTGTCTATTCTTGACAAAAGCACACTGAGAATCATCAATCAGGGGAGCAATCACCTCCTTAAGTCGAGAAGCAAGCAGCTTGGAAATAATTTTGTATAGAGCTCCCACCATGCTGATTGGCCTGTAATCATCTATGGACAACGGGTCAGGTTTCTTTGGGATTAAAGCTACCCAAGTAATATTGATCTCCCTTAAAGAGATCCCAGTAGTGAGGAATTTGATCACAAACTCATATATCTCATCACCAATGACATCCCACATCTCCCTAATGAATTTAAGTTGAATCCATCGTAGCCCGGAGCTTTATCTACACCACAAGCCCAAGCGGCTTGTTTTACTTCCTCCTTAGAAGGAATGATTTCCAATTGTCTTGCTTGATCAACTGAAAGCTGTGGGTGATCATTCATATCCATATCAAAGGAAGGCAATTGTTCTTGTGAGAATCTTTCTACAAAATAACCTCTAATCTCCTTTTTTATATTTCTGACCCCCTGGGCGATTCTACTGTTGATAGATATTCTGACAATCTCATTTCGCCTCCTTCTAATCATTGTCGAGGCATGAAAAAATTTTGTATTCAGGTCTTTGTATCGAAACCCATAAGTTCTTGCTCTTTGTCTCCATATTCTTTCTCTACGAATAATCCAAGATTGAAGGTAACATTCTGCTGCCTTTACTCTTGCCATTTCGATATTGCTAAGAGATCTATTATCCCCCCTCCTTTCAAGCTCATGCACTACATTTTCAAATTTTTTGATGTTCTCCTCAATATGTTCAAAGTTCTCCTTACTCCATGACTTCAAAGGTCCCTTAAGTGCCTTTAGTTTATGATGAAGAGGTACACCCGGTAGGTTTTCTCCACTCATTTACAATGACCTTCTTGAATTCAGGGTTAAGAAACCATGCATCATAGCACCGAAAAGGTTTAGGTCCCCAATTTCTCCTATCCTCCGTTATTAGCACTATAGGGTTATGATCGGAAAGGCTTCTAGGAAGACCTTCCAATTTGAGTCTAGGGAACCATAATAGCCAATCATTAGTGCATAACATCCTATCCAGCTTACTTCTTGAGTTGTTCCTACGCCAAGTGAATTTGAGCCCCTGCAGCGGTATATCAATTAGGCTTAACTCTTGAACCCACTCTACAAAGTCTCTAATGCTTGCATCACAACGAAACGGACCAATCCTTTGGAGGACTACATTGAAGTCCCCTAGAAGGAGTATAGGTTTATGAAAACATTTTCAAAACAGTAGCTTGGCCAAGCCCTTTAAGGGACTGCCACTACTCACCAATTCCGACGCTTCTGATAGCCGAGATCGTTTCACCGCAGCTGACTAAAAGGGCTCGTCGCGTAGTCGTATCCTGAAGCATGACATTAAGCGTAATCACTAACGAGCGTTCGATACTACTATACTATATATAACTTATTACATCTCCAACGACTGGACCCTAACCAAGGTTCAATTCTACCATCCAACATCTCAAGCCATAAAGGATATTGATTTTAGAATAAACTAACAATACTCATAACTTCATATTTTCCCACTTGTACACCTAACTTAATTCAAAGATGTTTAATCAAGACTCTATAACCAAGACTCTATAGTTGTTTGTATTCTCTTAAAGATTCCCATCATACATAATCCTCTTCATGTATTTGATTAAGCACCAATGTTTACATTCTAACCCAAAGTCAATAATAATCCATAAAGATTTTAATTATTCCTCCAAGAACATCTAATTAGCAATTTAATATCGATTTCTACACCAATTAATCTACTAAGACCAATAATCACAATATTTACCAAATTGCTACTAATATCACAATGATCCATCTATCTAATTACTGCTATATTCTAATAATCCTAATGACTAATTACACTCGAGGTTAAAATAACTCGTTGATGGAAAACATGAAAAAGAATATTCAAAATGACATAAGAAAACTGAAATTTATACATATAATTATATATTTATGTAAGAACAACAAAGAGCACAACCAATATTACCTTTCTTAATAAAATCAGGAAATCAAAGGAAGGAGAAAGCTTATTCTTTCTGGTTCGAAGATAAGAGTAGTAATGAACTGTTTTGCTTGGCTGCACAAGACATCCCAAGGAGGATTTGGGCGTTTCTTGATGTCAATTTTCAGAAAAGAAGAGAAAAAAATGCGATGATGATTTCGATTGTTGTTTGTTTCAAAAATCAAGAATGAAATGAAGATAATTGTTGATACTATCTGTGAAAATAAAAGAAAGAGAAGAAGTATACCTATCGTTATCTTGTTCGTTCTTCTCGAAAACCAGAGGAAAGATCGGATGATGGTCGTTGCCGGTTCTGTTCGAGTCTGGTTTGAAAGAACCAGAGGAAGAAGAAGAACGGTTCATGCCCTGACAGCCATTAGCGTTTTTCTTTATTGAGGTTTAGATAAATAAGGAATGTGGTTTGTTTTATTGGCTTAATCGAATGAGGGAGATGAGTGAGAAAATGGCTGCCTGCTTGCATTGGGTTTATCGTTGGGACCATAAATAATCCCAATGCAAACATCCACATTTTTAAGCTTTAGGCATCCTTCAATAATTATCCATCGATCATTTACAGTTTTCCTTGAAGCAACAAAGAAGTTTGGATCCCAAATTGCAACAATACCTCCCCCATGATTTTCAGTGGCAAAAGATTCACACCAATCATAATCGTCACTCCCCCACATTCTTTTTAATCTCCTTTTGATCGGGCGTCGATGCTTTGATTCAACCATTCCAAGGAAGCCGACATTATGTTTACACACCATGTTCTTTATTGTTATGCTTTTCTCCCCTTTCCCCAACCCTCTTATATTCCAAAAGATGAGATTCATGATAAATAAGTATGCACCCCATGATTTATGACACTCCCTTCCTACGAAAGGTTGTACTCCCACTTCTGAATTCTTCTTGATTTTCTGACTTTGGATAACACAGCATCATCATCATTTGTGGATACCCCAAGCATTTTAACTGCATTCCATGCACATTGAGGTTCCGAGTTCGAACTTGAGGAAGGAGGGCAGATTGTTGCCTGTTTAGGAGCTTTTTTAGGCCTCCCTCTTGGCCTTTTGCTACTCATATCACCCATAACTTCATTTTGGTTAGTACTATCTATGTCTTCCTCATTCAAATTATGTACTGTGGTGGAAATACAAATATTGGCTTCCAAATTTACAATTGGGTCAAACCAATTAGATTCCTCGAGACCATTTTGAGCAGTAGTACACGCTTCGATCATTGGGTCAAGCAGTTTATTTATCTCAGGAACCATGTCTCCATCAGAGTGTGGGCTTTGTTCTCCATTTTCCTGCACAAAAAATTCCCCTGCTTGTGTACCATCATCATTCGGTTCTTGCAGACCTATTTCAGCATTAATATCACTATTTATAATGATGAAATTATTTTCTCCATCCCCCATATTCTCTCTGTGACTTACTAAAGGCCTGTCATGTATTTCACCTGCAGGATTAACAATGGTATTTTCCAACACAGTATCATAATGGCTCTGTTTCTCATTGTCATTTGCATTCTCCGCATTGTTGTTTATCAAAGAATCCATTTTGCAATTGTTTGGGTCCTCCTCAATGGGGTTTTCAAAAGACAAATTACTTTCCATTGTGCCATCATAGTCAACTAATTCTCTAACCCACACCTCACAAGAACCTGACTCCCACTGTACCACCACACGCTCATCAATTGTTTTATGGGTGTTAGTTCGAATCAATATGCGCACAGAGGTTAGGCTATTGAAACCATGTCTTACATTTTCGGACCGTACTGTTCTTCCCCATTTACTACCAATCAAACAGAAATTTCCATAGCTCCAACAAGTAGGGTGGATGCCATTACATTCTAACCACACTATCCTCTCTTTTTTACATTCATCGTCGGTCCATCTACGTACACTCTGAAACATTGTTCTCAGGTTCGAGTTCTCCCTCAAAGCTTCCATCACCTTTAATTCATCTTTAAGAAATACTACAATTTTGGTTGGGGAAATGGAAGATAAACAAATAGCATGAATATTGCATTTTTTGATTATATTAGTAACTTGCTCACCATCCGGTATTTTCTCATCTTCAAGAATAATAGCATGTTTAAGTTTATCAACTAAAGTATGATTTTCATATAGTTTTATTGGTACCTGGTTAGCCCTCGTTTTTTGTTGCGGGTTCGACGACGTCGGGCCGGTCCTTCTACCTTCCACTACTTCTCAGTACCGTCGATGGTCTCTTAGTGCAGGTTGAATAATAGACGGTCTCTCCACTCTCTTCTTCACTGGTTTTTTGATTGAAATACCACCCTTTGAGTATTTTGCTAATGAAACATTAATTTTACCTCCATGGATACTTACACCATCAAATTTCTTCACCGCTTTAACCGCTTCATCTTCCTTGAAAAAACGAACAAAACCAAAGCTTGATGTTGAATTACTCCTCTTCTTCCCGGATATATAAACATCTGCAACTTTTCCTGCTTGTTCGAACAAAACTCTCAACTCACGTATTGTAACCGCTCTTTGTATCCCATCAACAAAAAGGCTGAAAACACCACTCATATGTTGACCACGCAAGGAAGGAGGCGGCTCTCGGGGTCCACACCACCACTGGTGGCGGGATTGTCCCCGATGACCGGCACTCACAACCGTACCTGGCCGTTTAGGCTGACGTTGGGTGTTTGAAAATTGAAAATTTCGGCTGTCTTTTCGTCTTCCTACGATGGTGCATGCTTCACTGCAGTTTCTCTCTTCTTCGTTTTGAATCGGTTCAACTCTCCCTAAGTATCCATGGATGACCTGACTAGTGTCCCTGAGTTCATGTCGTGTAGAATTCCGATGGCCATCATGAATCAAACTGTTGAAGCCATGCCTGTCTTTTCGTATTCGCCATTCGAAATCAGAGGGAACAGCGCTTCTCTCTCTAGCCACTCTCACTCTAGACATTTATATATATATATATATATATATATATATATATATATATATATATATATATATATATATATATATATATATATATATATATATATATATATATATATATATATATATATATATATATATATATATATATATATATATATATATATATATATATATATATATATATATATATATATATATATATATATATATATATATATATATATATATATATATATATATATATAGTTTTATGGGAGAAAAGAGATTAAAATTAATGAAAAGAAGACTATAGCAATCCAGCAACAGCCGCATGCCTTCATAAGATTTCTCTCATTTCACTTCTCTCTCCTCCGTTTTTGAAGATTAATATTTCTTTACTTTTCTCTTCATTCAATCTCCTTCCCCTTCATAGTTCATGAAATATTTGACATAAATATTGTCCATCTATACATTTATTTTGATTTTGTGATGAAAATGTAAAAAATGTTTAGAGAGAGAAGGAGAGCTGGCGGTGGTATGCGAAAAGTCCATGCTTCAGAGTTTTTGAATTTTCGAAATGATTATGCTGGCAGTGGGAAACGTAAAGTCAGGGATGCTCAGTTTGGTTACTCACACCATGGTAACCGTTATCTTCACCGACCGTTTTCTGGGCTGGACTCCGGTCATCGAGGGGAAACCCGTCTCCTTTGA
The DNA here is from genome assembly GCA_019776075.1 of Amaranthus palmeri. NCBI lineage: Eukaryota > Viridiplantae > Streptophyta > Magnoliopsida > Caryophyllales > Amaranthaceae > Amaranthus > Amaranthus palmeri. The sequence goes on along the minus strand of JAAKBH010000110.1, from coordinate 357,442 downwards.
AGACGTGGGCCTCGGGAACCGTTTCCTCCTCAGGATGGTCGACGGGTTACCGGAAAGCTGTTCCACAGGTGAGCTACGTTCTCTTTTTTCGAAAACTGGAATGATTGTGGATGTATTTATATCAAAAAAGAAGCGACCAAACAGAGGTGTTTGCTTTGGCTTCGTTCGGTTCGAATACTGTGAAGATGCTGAATGGGCGATAATTAACTTGAACGGGTATCTTTTCTCTGAGTCGAAAATCAAGGTGTCCATGGCAAAGTTCAACAAAGGTGGCCAGCCATTCGACAAAAATCAGAACTTTACTCTGAGGAGGGGTGTTGTTCGTGAGGGTAGGAACAACTTTGTCTTCAAGCCTTCTCTCAGGGACTCGAGGAGATATTCGGATGTAGTTATGGGTAAAAAACGAAGAACGTCGCCGACGGAACGTGAGGTAAATGCTATCCCCTTTCGTTTCTCCATATGCCTACCTGAAAATGTGGATATGAGTAAGGACTTGAAACTGGCTGAAAGCGGAAGTTGTGAGGTGTGGGTTAAGGAGTGTAGTAGTTGTGGGTGTGTACCTATCTCTGACTGGCTTAAACATATGAAAAGGAAGTCTTGCAGGGATGGCATGGATGTTTTAGAATCGTCAAAAGTACGTGGGGTTAGTGACTCTAAAGATGTGGGTGTTGGGAAAAAGGTGGTCTTAGAAAAGGATAGACCTTTGGACTTGGAGCCTGAGAATACAAAACAGACCCTGGACTGTCCGGAAGGAACAACACCGGTGTCCATGGAGGACAAACCCCTTCATGGCATGGTTGTGGGTTGTGAGTCCGCTACAAGTTTGAACAATAATGATGAAATTGGTGATGACGTGACGTTGTTTCCTCACAACCCCAAAAGATGTCTACTTCGTCGGTCTCCATCTCAAGAAAGCCTCGGGACATCCGGACTTGTGGTCCTGCTAGTTTGAAGAAACCTATGAACTTTAAGGAAATTGCAAATTTCCTGGGCTACTACGGCCCCATAAAAACTTAAGTAAGACAATCTTGCCGACCTAGGTGGGGGGCTTAGGTTGGGTATGGCGGTGGGTGATCGGTGGTGTGGACGTTTCTGTACGGGGAAGGGAAGGTGTTGCCTTGTGCAGTTTTCAACATAGTATTTTTGTTTGTGTTAGATTGACTAATTTTGGAAGTTTTGCTTTACTTGATTCCATTGTTTTGTGATGATTCATTTTTTGGCCTCTTCTGGAGTTTTTGTTTCGTCTGCTTGGGTGTCGGGTTCGAAACTTGGTATTTTTGTGATGAATTTTGATTCTTCTTGGGGTTCGAAACTTGGTGGTTTTTTCTGATGACGTTTGGTGGGTTCATTTGAAGTCTGATGGGTTCGAATCTTGGGGCTCGAAATTTGGTGTTTTTTTCTAATGACTTTTGGTGTCTTCATTTTAGTGTCAGTATGGCTGGGTGCTTTGTGAACTGCTGTATAGCTTCATGTTGTCCTGGTGTTTAGTGCTTTGTTTTTGAGCTTGCGTCTGGTGGGGTTGGAAGTTATGATCTGGAGGTATTAATGCTGCTGGGGATCGTTTTGTTTTGTCTACTGAGGATGTTTAATGGTGCTGGTTGGGGTTGGTATTTCCTGGGGCTCGAACCTTGGTGGGATTTCAATGGAACTTGAAAGGTCGAAGATGATGTCAAATGGGGTTTTACGTCAATTTGGTCTATGGTGTGGAACCTTGGTGTACTGCAATATGGTGGTCGTAGGTGGTGTCCGTTAATGTTGTGTGGTGCGTATTCCGATGGTGTTGGAAGGTTTTGCAGGCCGGTGTGGCGTCGTTGAAGATGTTTTTCAGTCTTTAGGAAAGTCCTTTTGCGGTTCTGTGTAGGGTCATTGTAGCTCATAGGTGTTTGCAAGTCTGTGTGGCGTTTTATAGGCTGAATGCTCGGTGGGGGAGGGATTTTTATGATGCCTTGGGTTGTTTAGGATGATTTGGGTATAGCTGGTGATGAATCTTTGGGCTGTCTATGGTTGAACTGGTGAAATGATGTTCTCTCCTATTTCGTTTTGGTCTCTGTTGACTGGTGATGATTCATGGTGCCTTTGTAAGTGGCTGAATTGTGGTTGGGGTTGGTCTGAGATTGCTGTGGTTTCATGGTGGTGCAGTATGTAGTGTTGTGTAAACGGATACTGTTTGCGTTTCTGGTGTGGCATATGGTGTGGTCTTCATGGAGTTCGTTTTTCCTTGCTAGGCCTTGGATCCGCCCCTGGGTGAAGCTACAAGCTGCTGGTTCGTGGTGTATCATGCTTTCGTGGAGGTTTGTGGTGTGTGGTCTTCATCCTTCCAACGGATTGTTTTTTCTTTGGACATTTTGGAGTATCTTCAATCGTGGAGCGTTCTCGGCTATTATTTTTGGTGTGTGGCGACTGTGGTAGATTAGTTTTTTAAGCCTGTGTTTTGGTGTTAAGGTGGAAATTATGGTGATGCTTTCGGTGAAGTTTTTGCTTTTCCTTTGTTTTGGTGTGTAAGATGTAGGAACCTTCTGTATAGTCTTGGTGTATTAGGTGTATAAGTCTGTTCGTCGGTATCTGTTTTTGGTGATGCATAGTCCACTCCTATGCTGTTTCTGAGTGGCCTGTTGCTTGGTCCCCTCTTCCGATGGCTTTTTTCCTCTCGAGGTTTTTTTGCCGGAGGTTGTGGGGCTCCCAAGTCTCAGTGTTGGTGTTGTTCTTTCCTTTTGGATCTTAATAATATATTTCCAAATTTTGAAATATATATATATATATATATATATATATATATATATATATATATATATATATATATATATATATATATATATATATATATATATATATATATATATATATATATATATATATATATATAATGTATATGTATATGTATATGTATATGTATATGTATATGTATATGTATATGTATATGTAGGAAGGAGTTCTAGAGAGAACCATCCTTATATGAAAACCGTGAGAACTAATCTATACGAAAACCGTGAGAACTAATCTATATATAGCAAGGTGTTACTTTTCTATTACAAAGGTGTTATTTTTAGGCAAAAAAAAGTGTTACTTTTGTTCAAAAAAGATGATACATTTTAACAAAAAAATGTTACTTTCAAAAAAGAATTCTGAACAAAACTCACAAAAAAAGTGTTACTTTTTACATAAGAATTGTTACTTTTCAGAAAAAACGTGTTACTTTGTATAATTTGCCTGGTACAGGAGCCCATCTTCCCTTATAAATACCCTAGTTATGGTGAGAAGCGAAGTACTCATCCGCATCTACATTCTTCTTTTTCATTACTATAATAATAGAATTTTTTTAAGTAATATTTAGAGTTTTAGTGGTCACGACGTTGGATCGAGGACTTGTGAGATTAAGATTGTATGTGCTGAAATATGTAAATTAAGGATGCTAATCCTAAAAGCAATGAAACAATTTCGACAATATGCCTACAGGATCCTCGGATCCTGTAGGAAGAAGAAGTAATTCCTCAGGACGAACCATCCTGAGAGAAAGCCATATGCCTCCCAGGACAACCCGTCCTGCGGAATAGAAAATAAAACGCCTGAAGGGCAATCAACCCCACAAGGCAAGAGCAACGGATATGCTGACATGGCAAAGCAACAGCTGTAAAAGTACTGTTCTAAGTACCATTGCAACTCGGGTAAGGCAAGGCACCACACCTACCTCGTACCTTGTTGTACTACGGCTCACTTGAAGACACAAAAGGGGACCACCTTCTAAAAGACCACCATTCAACAATGGCCACGACAGCTACAAAGATATTCTTTGTCTCCTCTACCTTGACATCAGAATATTCCATGTATGGTAAAAGCCTAAATAGTCCTTAGGGTTTGGGGAACTCTCTCCCAAACCCCACACTATAAATACACAGTGCCATACACTACATACGGTAACGAAGCTTAACCTAACTTCACTTATCCTTACTTAAACTCAACGTAAGATAAGCCAATTCTACTCTTCATACTTACAACCAGTTATACACTTAAAGTTATCTCAATTCCATTACTGACTTAAGCATTAGAGGAGGTCCCCCGGAGTCCCTCCTCCGGCCCTCGTTTGTTACTTTGTGCAGATCATCCCGGACAAATGTGCTAGACCGCATCTCGTGCCTCCCTAGTGATTCATATCTACTGTGAATCTTAAAAGACATTCCCTTCATCTTTGAAGAGAGTGTTGATTGTTCTTTCCAGCAGGAACAATTTGGCGCTAGAAGGAGGGCCTAGAGTTCTTTCTAGCGATTTGTTCACTTACCCAAGCCAAACACTAACCCTAAACACTAGCCTAAACTTCAGTCGAAATGACCAACCAAAAACAAGCATCACGATCCAAGTCCGGAGAGCGTAGGTTAACCAAGGCAAGGGGGGTCCACAAATCCGCCTATGAATGTCGAGAATCGTTTTATAACTGACCCAAATCCTTAAACCGAGCAAGAGTGGAACCCACTCTTAGCACATGACCCCATTGTTGCAAGGAACAATGAGGCCTCCGAAGACGAAGAAGTAACACCTTCAATGGTAAGAGCCCCACGCGTCAAGACTGGTCTTGTCACACCACCAAGTGGAGGATTAACCACAGAAGAGGTTGCTACGCTAGCACACGGTTTGACGCAAGCAATCATTGCTGCAAGGAATAGCCCAGTGGCGATGCCCCCTCCTCGGAGGACAACCACAGCAAGCCATCCGATTCCTTACCTTCCCTATGAGGAAGATAAAGCTGAAGAAAGGAATTGTGCAACTGAACGAGAAGCCGCCGAACAGAGGGCCGGGAACGTGAGAGATAGGCTAGGACCCCAAATCCTTTCCGTGAAAGAAAGATTGGGCCCCCAACTCGGTGAAGACCTTTCTCGTGCTCCTGGTCATAATAATACCAATGACAATCTGGTGCATGAATAAGAGGTCCAAAGCCTTCTCAAGAGCCGTATCCCAGAAGAATCTGCTGCATCCTCAGGAAAAAGAAGGAGCGTGTACAGCAGACTTGGTCCCGTCAACTCCATCCCCAAAGGACGAGCTGGACGGAAAAAGAACAATGACCATGAGGAAGACCTTGGAACTAGTTCCAGGATGCCACGACACTCCCGGATTTCGATATCTGGGAGGCGTGAAAGAAGCAAAGAAGGAACCTGCCAGGATCAGGTTGGAGTAGAACGGAAAGACGGGGAATCTCCCAGAAACAGGAAGAACAGGCAGGGGAGAGATAAAAAACTGAATATTTCTTCCCCAGCCGAAAAAATTCGCATATCAAACACGTCACCGTTCTCACCTGAGATCGTGAATGTTCCGGTAGACAGGGTCAAGCTCCCTAGTCACGTTTGATTCGACGACAAGACTGATCCTACTGACCATCTCAACGCTTACCAAGGACACGTCTTTGGGAGCCCATAGTGATGCGTCCTGGTGTAAGAACTTCGCACTAACCATGACAGGGTTGGCGCAAACATGGTTCCAGTGCCTCCCTGAGGGCTCTGTTTCCAGCTTTGACGATCTACCAGCACGATTTATGAGTCAATACGCACCTTTTATCAGAAGACCCAATCAATCTATCGAGATGATAAAATGCAGGCAAAGAAGGGATGAACCTCTCAACGATTACATCGCTCGGTTCAGTACTGAATGTCTAACCGTCTCCAAACCGGAAGATTCAATCATACTCTTGGCTTTCAGGTCAGGTCTGAATGATGATAGACCGAAAAGTCGGAGATTCAAAGAAGATGACGGGTGGATTAACATCCACAATATGGACGATGTCAGAGAAAGGGCGGAAAGATTCACGGCTTCAGAGAACTTTAAACTTATCGCCGCCGGGTTAAGAGGGGAAAAGCCAGAAAAGAAAGGCCAAAGTCACAAGGAGACGTATCTTGACCATCGTCACGATGGCCAAGAAAGAAGGAAGAACAAAGGCGCTCTCGAGGAAAGGGGTCTTAGGGAAGACCAAAGAAGGCCTACCCTCAGAACCTTCGCTCGATTCGCCCCCCTGAATACCCCGAGAGCACGAATCTTCGAGCTGAACCAGAATTCCAAACTATGGGAGAGGCCAGCGCCTACTCGCAGGACGGGAAATAACTTGTCCCAGTTCTGTGATTTTCATGGGGCGCCAGGACACTCCACCGAGAACTGCAGAACACTGAAAAACAATCTGGAGGACCTGATTCAAAGAGGTTACTTCAAGAATTACATAAAGTGGGAGGATGAACAGAAGAACAAAACAGGAGCCGAAAGGAAAAGAAATCCAGGCCCTGATCGTGGAGAGGAAGAATCAAAAAAACAGAAGAAAGCCCCAGTCTTCGTGATTTTTGAAAAATCAGGAGGATTGACAGATGAAGAAGCCCACCTGAGAGCTGTGGCCCAACCTGTGGCCAGGGTCTTCGAGGTGCACAAGGATGCCGAATCCCCCGCTGTTCAGATATGACATTCACCAGGGAAGATTGTAAAGGAGTGATGTTCCCCCATTCGGACCCCCTGGTCATGATTGTCGAGATAGCAGAACAACCTGTCTACAGAGTCCTGATAGACACAGGTGCAGAAGTTAATGTTATATATAAAAGCTGTTGGGATCGAATGGATGTCGGAGGACATCACCTTCTAAAAGCAACAACTCCGATTATTGGGTTTTCAGGAGAGTCTATGAGGTCCGAAGGCAAAGTTACCCTTCCCGTCACACTACAAGACCAGGAAGGAGTAACTGTTACTTGTACACAAGAGTTTTACATCATTGATGCTCCCACGAGGTACAACTGCATCCTGGGAAGGAAGTTTCTGGGAGATATTACTGGAATCCCCTCCTCTTTGGGGGCAAAAGGAAAAGTAGGACGGGCCAGAGGATGTCAACAGATGGCCAGAACATGCAATATGATCAAGGCAGTTCATTCTCCGAAACTCATACCCAAGAGAAATGAGGAAGAAAAAGAAGAAGTTAGAAACAAAAAGGTCTGTGTGGAAGAAGCCGCGAGGGATTTAGGATCTGTCCTGACCCTCCGAGAAAAGGGACCCATAGAAATCGACCCTCGGCCTGTGCACGAGGAAGAATTCGGTAACAAGATACCACCCAGGTCACTCGAACCTGAGGAGTCAGAACTCGAGGAAATACCCCTTGAAGAAGGGACAGAGAGAACAATCAAGATAGGGAAAACCCTATCACCAGAAGCAAAGGCAGAACTCTCTCAACTCATGAAGGAAAACGCAGACCTGTTTGCATGGTCAGCAGCCGACATACCGGGGGTAGATCCCGCCACCATCACACACAAACTGAACGTGGTGGAAGGGTCGAAACCCGTCAAGCAAAAGAAAATAAGCATGGCGCCAGAGAAAGAAAAAGTTGCTGAGGAAGAAGTTAGAAAACTTCTCGATGCAGGATTCATAGAACCCTGTCAGTACCCAGAATGGTTAGCAAATGTGGTATTAGTCTCCAAGGCCACAGGAGGGTGGAGAATGTGCATTGACTTCACCAACCTGAATAAAGCATGTCCGAAAGACTTTTACCCATTGCCCAGGATTGATCAGTTGGTGGATTCAACTGCAGGACATGCATTGCTCTGCTGTATGGATGCATTTTCAGGATACCATCAGATTTTCATGGATCCTGTAGATAAGGAAAAAACTGCCTTCATCTGCCCAAATGGAGTATACAACTACAAGATGATGCCCTTTGGCTTGAAAAACGCCGGAGCAACGTATTAGAGATTGATGGACCAGATCTTCGCCAGCCAACGTGGCAGGAATCTGGAAGTATACGTGGACGACTCCATAGTTAAGAGCAAGACAGAGGAAGATTTGATTCCCGATCTAAGGGAAACCTTTGAAAACATGAGGAAACACAAAATGAGGCTAAATCCCAAAAAATGTGTTTTTGGAATTTGATCTGGGAAGTTCCTAGGGTTCATGGTATCATAGAGAGGCATAGATGCCAACCCTGCTAAAGTCCAGGCTGTCTTGGACCTGGCAGAGCCAAAATCGAAAAAAAACATCATGAGGCTCATAGGAAGGATGGCAGCCCTCTCCAGGTTCATAGCAAAATCTGCTGAAAAATCTCTACCATTTTTCAAGGTGTTAAGAGGCAATAAAAGTTTCTTTTGGGGAAAGGAACAACGTAAAGCCTTCGAAGAGTTGAAAAGTCATCTTCACAGTCTGCCCACACTCGCCCGACCTGTAACAGGAGAAATCCTCTACCTCTACGCCGCTGCCTCACAAACCACGGTGAGCGCGACGATTGTTAGAGAATAGGGGAATGTGCAGCAACCCATATACTTTGTCAGCAGGATCTTGCTTGATGCTGAAACAAGGTATCCCCTGATTGAAAAGACAGCCTATACTGTGGTAATAGCTGCAAGAAAACTGAAACCCTACTTTGACATCACCAAGTGGTAGTATTGACTGACCTTCCCTTGGAAAAATCATTAGACAAGATCGAAAGATCAGGAAGGTTAGCCAAGTGGGCCATCGAATTAAACGGGTACGGGATAAAATACCAGGCCAGGACAGCCATCAAAAGGCAAGCTCTAGCAGATATCTTTGCTGAGTGCTCTTACAACCCTGAAGCCAGGACAAGTGCACAAGTCTGGCAATTACACACAGATGGCTCTTCAAGGAATGTAGGAGCGGGGGCAGGAGTAGTCTTAATATCCCCTGAAGGGAAAACCATAGAGTACGCTCTCAAGTTCCTGTTCAGAGCTACAAATAATGAAGCAGAATATGAAGCCGCTATAACTAGGCTACAACTTTGCAAAGCCCTTGAAGCAAAGCATGTGAAACTGAAAATGGACTCCTAACTGGTGGTGAATCTGATTCTGGGAGAATACGAAGCCAGAGAACCATCCATACAAAAATACCTGGTAAAGGTCAAAAGCTTGATAGCACTCTTTGACAGCTTCGAGGTGGAACGACTACCCAGGTCTCAGAACGAACAGGCTGACGCACTGTCTAAGCTGGGCAGTGCTAGCCAACATGATATGAAAAGATCAGTCCTGGTGGAAGTCAAACCACAAAGTGCCATACATGAAAACGCGACTTTGATATTCACCTTAGATAGGGCAAACCTGCCCCAATGGATGGAAGAAATGATAAATTTCAAAGAAGAAGGAAACCTTCCAGATGATCCTGTCAGAGCAAGGAAAGTAAAGAATCTAGCTCCACAGTTCGCCATAATCAATGATGAGTTATATAAAAGATCAAAAAGCGGGCCCCTACTGAAATGTGTCACACCTGAAGACGCTGAATATATCTTACGAGAAATCCATGAAGGTGTATGCGGCCACCATCAAGGAGCTACGTCATTGGCTCACAGAGCTTTCAGAGCGGGGTACTACTGGCCCAATGCATTATCAAATGCAGAAGATATGGTCAAAAAATGCGATAAGTGCCAGAAGTTCGCCCCAGGAATCAACATACCGTCCAACGAACTAAAGTTTATCCACAATCCTATCCCCTTTGCACAGTGGGGACTCGACCTGTTGGGACCATTCCCTGTGGCCCTAGGAGGTATTAAGTTCCTCATAGTAGGAGTGGATTACTTCACAAAGTGGATGGAAGCAGAACCATTGGCCACGATCACTTCCCGCAAAATCGAGAAGTTCATTTGGCAGCATATCATCACCAGGTTGGGACTACCCATCGTCCTGACCATGGACAATGGAAAACAGTTCGACTGCGACACTCTGCGAGCTTATCTCAGTGATTTCAATATTCATGTGGCCTACTCCTCAGTCTGTAACCCACAATGCAATGGCCAGGCCGAAGCAGCAAACAAACAAATTCTGAACGGGTTAAAGAAAAAGCTTGATGAAGCGAAGGGAAGATGGCCTGAGATCCTGTACGATGTCCTATGGTCACTCAGGACGACTCTAAAAGAAGCTACAGGCCAAACCCCTTTCAAATTAGTATACGGTTCAGAAGCTTTAATGCCGGTAGAAATCGGGGTGCCAACTTTACGCACCCAAACCTTTCAGGAGGATGAAAATCAAGAATCTAGGATGCTAGACCTAGAACTCATTAAAGAAGTCAGAGAAGAAGCATCACTAAAAATGGCAGCCTATCAAAATAGAATTGCAAGACTTTACAACAGGAAAGTGAAAGAAAGAGCCTTTCAGGAAGGAGACTTAGTCCTCAGATACGCCCAAGCAGCACAAATCAGAGACCATGGGATATTTCAGAAACATGGGAAGGCCCCTATATCATAACTCAAGTCTTGGGACATAGAGCGTACAAAATGAAAAAACCAGGACAACCAGAATTCCGACATAATTGGAACTCTAGGGTCCTGAAGAAATATTATGTATAGTCCTGAAACGAGACTAACACTTCCTGTAATGTTTCTTTTTAGCCCCTTGAGGCCATTGTAAATATAAAAAGAGCTCTTCTCAAAAAATTCAATGAGTAGTTATGAAATACAAGAGATCTATTAACCTGTATAAACAGATGTACCTTAACCATGGAAATAACAACTTTCCAGTTAAGAAACACATACTTTAACGAAAAAATGCAAAATTTCAGTTAAGACAGATATACCTTAACCTTGGAAACAATAGGTTTCCAGTTGAGAAAGAAAACTATAACACCTGAAAGCCAGGATTGTCCTGACTCACTTATTCTCAAGGCAAAAACTTAACAGGCGAAGTACAACCTTCCCTATTAAGCGAAATCCTTGCCTTAAATGATTTCGGTCTTACACAGACCACCGCCATTCTTGGAGCGTCTCTCAACAGGAAAGACCATATAATACCCAGGTGAGAGTATCTCAGACGTCCAAACAGTAGGCTATCCTTGGGTCAACATTTCTACAGGACAGCATTTATTTCCCTGTAGAAACTATCCAGATCCCAAAAGACTAACAAAGTCCCTAATTCTTCCCACTCTTGAGAATAGCCAAGGTCAACCAAACCTAGGCTCAGAGTAAGGACTTGGGTAGGGATTGAGTTTATGCCCCGAAAAGGAAAGGCCCTAGTTCAACTGTTCTGGGTCCAAAACATGCGAAGAAGCCGCGACATAGCGTTTCAACTGGGAGATATGAAAAACATCGTGAACCTTGCCCATTGCATTAGGTAACGCTAACCGATATGCTAACTTCCCAATCCTTTCCACAATCTCATAGGGACCAATGAAATGTGGGCTTAACTTCCCACGAGCACCAAAACGAACCACGCCTTTCATTGGCGACACCCGAAGAAGAACCTTGTCGCCTACGGCATATTCATCAGGACGACGACGAAGATCAGCATAAGACTTCTGTCGATCTTGAGCCGCCTTCATTTTCTCGCGAATCAACTTGACTTGCTCAGTCATCTGAACTAACATATCCGGCCCTAAAGTTACAGACTCAGTGAAATCATCCCAAGACACTAGACTACGACACTTGCGACCATACAGCGCCTCAAACGGAGCCACCTGAATTGTAGCCTGATAACTATTATTATAAGAGAACTCCACAAGATCCAAATGCTCATCCCAAGAACCCTGCCATTCCATGGCTACTGCTCGCAACATGTCCTCCAACACCTGATTAACACGCTCGGTTTGACCATCCGTCATCGGGTGGAAGGACGTACTATGAAGAAGAGTGGTCCCCAAGGCCTGTTGTAAAGATTTCCAGAAATGCGACAAGTATCGGGTATCCCGATCAGAAACTATAGTACGAGGTATCCCATGATATCGCACCACATATTTAATGTACGCACGAGCAAGTTGTTCCATATCCCACTTACAATTCATCGGTATGAATCTTGCGGACTTAGTAAGTCTATCCACAATCACCCAAAGAGTGTCATTACCAGCTTTAGACCGTGGCAAACCTACGACGAAGTCCATTGAAATATCATCCCACTTCCATACCGGGACTTCTAAGGGCTGTAATAATCCAGCTGGCCTTTGGTGTTCGCTCTTAACCTTTTGGCACGTCAAACACTTAGAAACAAACTCGGCAATGTTCTTTTTCATACCCGACCACCAAAACATACCTTTTAGATCTTGATACATTTTATCTCCTCCCGGGTGAACAGAGTATCTCGAACTGTGTGCCTCGTTCAACAGAGTGTCCTTTAATGAGTTACATCCTTCCGGTACACACCATCGTCCTTTAAAACGAAGACTACCATCTTCATGAATTGTAAAGCCTTCGGCTTTCCCTTCGCTTGCTTGTTCACGTAACTTAATGAGCTTGGGATCGTCCATTTGTTTAATCATGATCTCCTCAAAGAACTTAGGTTGAAGGGACAGAGCTCCCAGCTTGGCTTCCAATTCACCCTTTTTGATTATCTCTAAGTTCATCCTCTCGAATTCTTTACTTAACTCCTCAGACGTTATCAAGGTGGCCACCAAATGGTTTGATTTCCTGCTTAAAGCATCTGCGACCACATTTGCGCGCCCTTCGTGATAAGAGATCTCTAGATCGTAATCACTGATTAATTCCAACCAACGTCGTTGCTGCAGATTCAATTCGGGTTGTGAAAATAAGAATTGCAGACTTTGGTGATCTGTGAAGATCGTACACTTCACCCCATACAAATAATGCCGCCAGATTTTTAACGCAAACACCACAGCTGCTAGCTCTAAGTCATGCGTTGGGTAATTGACTTCGTGAGTCTTCAACTGACGTGAAGCATAGGCTACTACCTTCCTATCCTGCATCAGGACACAACCCAATCCATGTTTGGAAGCATCGCTATACACAGAATACTCTAAAGAAGGATCAGGTAAGACTAATATTGGGGCAGTAGTTAACTTTTCCTTCAACAACTGAAAAGCTTTCTCACAGTCCTCGCTCCACTCAAACTTCTTTTCCTTTTTCATCAAGGATGTAAGTGGGCGAGCAATACGGGAGAAGTCCTTCACGAAACGACGATAATATCCGGCTAAACCCAAGAAACTACGAACTTCCGTAACATTCCGAGGTGTAGACCAATCTCGTACGGCCTCCACCTTCGTCTCATCGACTGAAATACCATCCTTAGAGACAAGATGACCCAAAAAGGCCACCTGTTCTAACCAGAACTCACACTTCGAAAATTTTGCATACAACTGATTGTCCCTTAGAATCTGCAAGATTAACCTTAGATGTTCCTGATGCTCTTCTGGAGTCTTGGAGTATACCAAAATGTCGTCAATGAATACTACCACACACTTATCGAGATAGGCATGAAAAACCTGATTCATCAACCCCATGAAAGCCGCTGGTGCGTTCGTCAACCCAAAAGGCATCACAGTGAATTCGAAGTGTCCATACCTCGTCCTGAAAGCTGTTTTACTGATATCCTCCTCCTTAATACGTAACTGGTGGTACCCTGACCGCAGGTCGATCTTTGAAAAGATTCCAGCTCCCCTCAGCTGATCGAAGAGGTCATCAATCCGAGGTAACGGGTACTTGTTCTTAACGGTGACCTTATTAAGTTCCATATAATCAATACAGAGACGCATTGTCCCGTCCTTTTTCCTCACAAATAACACTGGAGCTCCCCAGGGCGAAACACTAGGTCGTATATAACCTTTTTCTAACAACTCCTCTAACTGAACCTTCAACTCCTCCATCTCCTTCGGGGCCATTCGGTAAGGTGCCTTTGAAATTGGCCCCGTTCCTGGTATTAATTCAATCGAGAAATCTACACCTCTCCTCGGAGGCATACCAGGAATCTCTTCCGGAAAAACATCCATGAAGTCGTTGACCACTGGTATATCCTCAAGTCGTACCTCCCGTTCCTTTACTTTACTCACGCTACACAGAAACCATTGTTGCCCTTGTTTGATTAACTTCTTAACTTCTAAAGACGACACAACCTTTACCCTAGGCCCTTTAGGAAGGTTCCTATGTTTGACCGTCTCTCCTCTAGGCCCACTCAAAGTCACAGACTGCTCTTCGCAATCTATTGTTGCTTTGTATCTACCTAGCCAATCCATCCCAAGTATCACATCCAGGTCACCCATTTCTAAAGACAACAAATCACTCAGAAATCCTGTTTTCCCTATTCTCACCGGCACATCACGAAACAACATATTACAATAAAAAGTCTCTCCAGAGGGAACAGTGACCGAAAAAGATGTTTTCTCTGGGTTTTCCAACCCTAAGTCCTTAACTCTAGACTTAGAAATGAAAGAGCATGATGCACCAGAGTCAAAAAGAACTTTAACAGGCTTGGTATTGATGCAGAACATACCTGTGACCACATCAGCTGTCTGCGCTGCTTCTCTTGTGTTTACTGCGGACAATCGGCCCGAATTCTGAGTGGCAGCTGTACCTCCTTGGTTCCCACGTTGCCCCGTAAAGTTCTCACTCCTAACATTCCCCTGAGATTGTTGACCAGCAGAGTGGTTTCCTTGAAACCTAGAATTTGTGGCACCCCCCAAGTTGCGACCAAAACCACCACCATTGTGGTTTCCCCTTCCACCTTCGTTATTGCCTCTCCCGTTACCGAAACGTTGCTGATGAGAACCTCGAGGATTACCCCCCTGAAGCTCTTGTTGACCCAAACGAGCATAACATTCATACATCCTGTGACCCGGTTTACCGCAGTGAGAGCAGTCCACTAACATACCCCGGCAGTCCCTTCCAGGATGATTTCGCTGACATCTCCTACAGTTGTATACCCTTTCTTTCCCATTGCGATCATACAAGGGTTTCGACATTTGAACTTCTGGAGTCGAATCTCCCCTATTCTTACTAGACTGGCCTGCATGAAAGCCTTTTTCTTGGAAACTCCCAAACGGCTTATGCCTTTTGAATGTATTCTGAACGAGATTATTCACACCTACAGCATTCTGAAATAAGGTATCCTTCCTTTTTTCTCCACTCTGACCCATTTTCTCCCGTTCCTTCCTAATAACATTCCCGATCTGTGCAGCTCTTTTATATAATTGGTCTAACGTATCATACCTATCAGTCTCAATGTGCTTCTGAATCTCGTACGATAGACCTAATTCGAACCGCTGCATTTTCTTTCCTTCCGTTGGAACATCTTCAGGACAGAACTTCAGATATTCCATAAATTTCTGATAATACTCATCCACCGATAAACTTCCCATTTCAAACCTAGCAAACTCATTAGACTTGTCCTTCCTCACATGAGGCGGGTAAAACTGATCCCTTAACGCCCCCTTAAAATCTTCCCAGCTTAAGTCACCATTGCTTTCAGCCACTAGTCTTGCTTTGCTGTGAGTCCACCAATAGTCGGCGTCTTCCACTAGGAAAAACGCGACTTGGTCAACCATGAACTCAGCAGGACATTTAACGACACTGAAAAGTTTGTCAAACTCCCTCAGCCAGTTCTCTAATAGGGATGGTTCACCTTTTCCATTGTAGGTCGAGGGTTTACTTTGAGCTATCCTTTTACTTATTGAGGAAGCTCTTTCCTCCACAGATTTTGGTCTAGGGTTTCTCGCCCCCGCTAAAGCCTTAACTAAGTTTCGCAGAACTCGGTCAGAGCTCCTTCGTGGCGTAGACCGATTCAGGAAGGGTGGCATGCTGGCAGGTATACTGCATAAAGTTAAACGAGGTGTGTAAATATATAGGTCTACAACGTCTATTAGAAGGATGACTTATACTTTTATTGTTCAACCAACATATATAAAATAAATTAAAAGAAACTTAGAGAAAGGTGAGAAAGACCTGCACAGTGTTTGTACAAATTTTTTTTTTTTTTTTTTACTAGATAATACTAAAAGTTATTCGCTTCTATTTACTAGAGTTCAACTTATACACAGCTCGTACATTCTAATTTCCCTTCTTATGAGGGCAATAATGAACTGAAGCAATAGTTATTTAGACTAGCAATTATGAAATAATATCACAAGGATAAGCATTATCCAAAATAAATATGAGATGCAATAATAGTCTAAAATAAAATACTTGGGTATAACTCCCACATAACTATTGTTTGATAAACACATAGTCCAAAATCTTAAAAAAAAAAATGTCCAACGCACAAAATATTCGTGGTATACCATTACTACAAAATTGGACATACGCACACGTATGTTTGCATAAACATGAAAGAAAATAAACAATTAAACAAAGAAAGGCGACGCGTCAAAACGGTCCTGATCTTCCATGTACTGATCAGGGTCAAAATCGGAATCCCCGGAGTCATCTGAAGTGTCATCAGAATCAGAATCAAAAGCAGTATCAGAGGCAGAATCAGAATCAGATGGAATCCCGACCGACAAGGAATCACTCAAGGCGGGTTGGTCCACAGAATCAGAGAGTTCCACAAAAACCGGCTCAGGTGGGCTCTCCTCCCACATGGTGATCTCGCTTTTTTCTTCACTCATAGGGTCTTCCCGCCTCCCTGGCCAATCCCCTAAAATTATTATGTCGCTATCATTGTCGCTCATAATCTCATCCTCATCAATGTGATACCCATCTCCCATTATATCCTCAAAAGGGTGTACTACTACC
This sequence comes from Amaranthus palmeri, assembly GCA_019776075.1. Classification (NCBI taxonomy): domain Eukaryota; kingdom Viridiplantae; phylum Streptophyta; class Magnoliopsida; order Caryophyllales; family Amaranthaceae; genus Amaranthus; species Amaranthus palmeri. The sequence goes on along the minus strand of JAAKBH010000110.1, from coordinate 341,052 downwards.
CTCAGGGTTTCAACCTCTACAATATCCCTAGGTTCCTCATGGATATTACCCTCTAAGTCTACCTCAAGTTCTTCCTCCGGGTCCTCCTCGGGATCCTCCTCAGGATCTTCCTCGGGATCCTCCTCAGGATCTTCCTCGGGATCCTCCTCAGGGTCTAAGTCATCAAAATTAACGTCCAAAACTGAATCAGGGTCTACTATGGGTTCAGCTACCTCAATAGTACTAGTTCTAGCTCTACTAGATTCCGGAATGTCTAATCCATTCCGTCCCACCATATCTACCGTTCCAACCCTTCTGTCAAATTCAGGATTCTGTGATTCTTCTCTTTCAGTCCTTTCGATCATCTCCCCATTCCTTAACCGTTCATATACTTGTTTGGCTTTCAAGTACATTAGTTCCATCCGATGTTGGTACTCTAAATAACTTTCTCCCTCCTTTCGTTCCCATATACCCAAAGCCTCAATTTCTGCCCAGACTGGGGCATTTACCAAGGTCTCTGAAGGTCCCCTAGGGTATTCATTCCCTCTTCTGCTGGTTTCTTTCCCTTATCCATGGTTATGATAATAATCGACTTCCTGACTCACAAAGAAAGAAAAAAAAAATAAGGCAATCAATTACCGAAATAAAACAAGGATAACAATTCAGATGATCACAAGTATACACAAGAATCTATCAGTCATCCATCACAAGCATACATAACAAGGTACTTAAAGACAACAAACAGATCACATCATCCCCTTAATGTCTACCCCTTTTACTCTCGTCGTGACTTATGCTTCGTTAAAACATCAGTTTAGATATATAACACTAAATAGAACTCCCGCTCTGATACCAATTGTAACATCCCGTAGTTTGACTCGCGTTGTTTTAAAAGAGAAATAGACTTTTGAGTAACCAAATATAATTCGAGTCAAACCGGGACGTTAAACGGTTAGTTTAAACGGTTCAAGCGAAATAAAAACTTGCGGACCGAGTTCTAATAGTGCTAATACAATCTACCAGACGTAAAGACGAAGCAGCAGATAAGTTTGCAAAATTAATTCTATTTATTACAACTCGAGAGCGTTCACGCCTCTTAACCAACATTAAAAGAAAATACGGAAGTTTAGGTTCATAATAAATTATGATAATAACGTTTATTTCTCCCAAAATAGTCCTCACTCCCCACCTGCAATTAACTTACTGCTAGTCATTATCCGAAGAGTAAACGACATCATCGCAGGATCGTTAAAACCAAAAAGTACACGTCAGCAAGGAATCTACAATTCAATTAATCGAGTACAACAAAGTAAAAGTTTTAACTTTAATAATTTTCATGTTCCAGTTAGTCAGCCATACTGCTGTATCTATTCCAGCCATACTGCTGGTACCACTTCAAACTCCATAGGCGAGACAATACATTAGGGGGAGCTAACCCCTAAGCAAGTCTCTACCATAGACACACGTCCTACTTCGGTGTCTATGGTCAAGTATGCATACCCCCGCGGTGGCACATAGGCTCCAAAGGCCGCGAGTAAAATCATTCCACCAATTGACGTCATACTACGTCCACTTTCAAGTTAGTGAGGTCATACTACCTCTGCTTATTAAAAGTTATAATATAATCAATTGTTCGGAAGCGTAACAATATACACATTACATGCCCATACTTTACCTTTGATACCATAACATATGGTACGTAACCTATACTACAAATCTATGCTGCGTGTACGTACCTCGATCAAGCTAACAAAGCGAAAGGCCCAAGTTAATTTCCGGTCACGAATCGGTTTCCTACAAGGTTTAACCGGTTTCGGAAATAAGAACACATTCACATCATCTTCAAGGTAAACACCTCACATACAACAATTACCAACACACATAAAACACATACGCATAACACGTGACATACACCACAACTCCAAACATATTAAATTCCCCTACAAAAGACAGCAACTAAAACTGCCCAGAAACCTGCCTTAAGACTGTCAAAACGTAAATCCGACTTCACCGTTGCGTCCGGAAGGCATCAAAACCCCCGGGTACCAATTTTCATAATTTATAACATAGTATAGATATTTTTAACCTAATTTCAAGGTCAAAATGCTCTAAAAATAACATTTTTTCACTATTTTTCAATCCTACGGGATTTGTTAATTTTTTTGCTAAAATTCATATAAATTCATATAAATTCAAATTTCCACTTTCCTATTAAATCCATATTTTACAACCATAAAAATCATAAATTCATGCCCACAAAAATTCATTTCCAAATTTTCTCAAAATTATTAATTTCTTACAAATACAAATTATCATAAAAACAAATCATGTATATTAAAATCTCAAACCAAGCCATAACAACCTCTTATATTTCAACAAAATTTTTTCCTTAACAATTCAACTTTAAACATACACCTTTTTTTTTTTATTAACATCACTTTTATTATTCCCATGATTATTATAATTAATTTCCTAAAAGATAATACATAAAAAGATAATACATAAAAATTCATTCACACAAAACATCACATACTCTATATAATTACATTTAAAAAAATTTACTAAAAGATAATACATAAAAAAAAATACTTACAAAGGAGATGGAAATACCAAAAATTCAAGTGTAGAAGAGCAAAATGGTGTGAGGCTTAGTTAGGGTTTGAGAATTTGGTGTTTCTAGGAATATTGAGAGTAAGAGAAGATTTTAGGTTTTAGGAAATTAGAATAATTAAAATGGAGGATAATTAGAATATAATTAATCTTTAGGCAATAATTAGAAAAAAAATCTCTTAATATCCTCCCATGGGAGTTACATGCCCATTACTCCCAAATTACACCCCTAATGGCCGGCCCTCCAATTCCCTCTTAACTATTTTTTTTTTTTTTTTTTTAATTGCATTTATTTATATATTTTTTTTTCTTTTTGTTTTTTTTTAGAAGAGTTTAGGATATTTGGGCCCAAAGGTTTTAAGGTTTTAAAAGTTGTACAATGTATGTCCAAGGCCCATTCCCAAACATTAGCTAATAAAAAAAAAACATGAGATACTAGGAATTTTTATTAAATATACCGGAACTAAACGGTTTAAAAAAATATCGGGGTGTTACAGGATATCAGTGGGCAGTCCTCTAACTCTTGCAACTAAACCATAGATGTTTCAGTTACAAGTGTTGGGGGGGCAGATAATGGCTAAAAAGCTAAGTTATTAGCAAACAACGACCAAGAAAGTTGCACATAGGCAAAAAAGAAGTAAAACACACAAGTGTCTAAGTCCACAAGAGTGGCTTCTCTACATCAAGTGCCAATGTGCACTATAAGTGCAAAAGTAAGCACTACAAGTGTGCACAAAATGGCTAAGTGCAAAAGTAAACACTACAAGTGTGCACAAAATAGCCAAGAGCACAAAACAGCCAAGTACACAAAACAGTTAAGTGCAAAAATAGCTAATGTGATACAAAGGCAACTAAGTGCAAAGCAAGGACAAATGGTACAAAGGCAGAGAACACAAGTCAAGATAAAGAAGCGCTTATATACATTCCCCTTGAAAGAGTGAAACAACAAATTACAAGTCCATATAAGGACCAAATACGTACAACGGGAAAAGAGAAGAAAACTCAATTGTCCGAAAAATATACAACACAAAGACATTTACAACAGAAAAAAAAAAAAAGAAAACAACAGTAGACTATTCCTTCGAAGTAGCAGGAGGAGGAGTTGAAGTAACAGGATGGGCTGATGTAGGAGTCAAAGTAGCAGGATTGTCTGAGGCAGGAGTTGGATCAGCAGGATTGGTTGGTGTAGGGCTAGGCGATTGAGACTGGTTTACAGGAGTCTGGAGAAGAGGGTCAGACTTTCTAAGCTTGTTCGCCCTACGATCAATTTTTGAGGCCTGAAGATGACGCTTCATAGCTTCCCAATCAAAGTCTGGGTACTGAAGATAGCAAGCGTTTAGCATGAGTACCCTGGCCTTTGCAGCAGCATCCCTCTGATAATAGGATGCTACCTTAGCAATTTGATCGTTGTGACTTGCCTGAGCCTCCTCAAGTGCAGCTCGAGCCTTAGCCAGATGCTCCTGGGCCTGTTCAAGGGCCACCTGTGCACTCTTGGCCTTAAGAAGCTGATCATTACCCCTAAGCTGAGAAACATAGAGGTCCTTCTCCAACTCACTAATTCGTAGCTGGAGATTACCTCTTTCAGCTCTGTGACCTTCCTCTCAGCCCGGTTCGCCCTGTCAAGAGCAGCTTTGAACCTATCTGTGGAAGTCTTGATGAACCAGGGGAACTTGGGAGAATGATTCACAGGAAGGGACTCATTAAAAACAGTGACCAGGTCCCTAACAGCCTTCAACTGATGATCAACCTGCCCCTGCAGGTCCTGCACAGTCTGCTCACGTGCAACTAGCTGAGAACAAAGGTCCTTGATTTCACGGTTTTTCACATCCAAAGAAACCTTAGCAACCTCAAGGCTCTCACGCATGGGAGCCAGTTCTACAGCTTCGTCCCAAGCCTGGGCAGATAGCTCTGAACTCAAACGGCTAACCTCAGCCTTCAAACAGGCCAATTCAGCCTCATAACTTTCCTTCTGCTGAGAGACCTCCAAGCGAAGCTGAGAACAGGTATTCTCAAAGGAGTTGCACCTGATTGCTTGTTGCTCCCTCTTCTTTTGAGACTCCTCTAACAAAACAGCCTTGGAGGAACAGTCAACTTACACAGCCTCAAGTTTCGTACCTAACAGGGCGTAAGCCTTGTCCTTATTAGCACACTCAGCCTTCAATCTGCTAATGGCTTCGTCACGGGCAGCGAGTTGAGCCTCCAAATCTTGTACCCTTTGGGTCAACTCAACTCCTCAAGCTCATTATTTACAAGGGTAAACCTGGACTTAAGGTCCTTGTATTGATTCTCTCTAAACTCTAAAATGGCCTGAAACCTCTTATTCTGTACACGAGCCAAGTTCAGACTCTCTAACAACCTGCGCCGCTCCGCATAAACGGCTGTGCCCAGGGTGAGAAAATTGCTCCTTAGAGCCTGTAGCATTAAGGAAAATACATCAGAAGAAAGCAAGCAGAAAAGTTCTAAAAAAAAAACAACACAACAGGCCCACTTACGTTTTTGACGACGTCCTCAACTTGCTTCAAGGAAGGAGCCACCATCGTCTCCCTCCCATCATCAGCCAGCAAGATTACTGGCTCATACTTCTCCTCCTCAGGAAGATTGTACCTCAGGGCAGCAGAAACGTCTGCATCCGTATAAGGACGAACCACGTCAACTGTCCCGATATCCCGCCGGGAATCAAGATACATCCTCTCTATGAAAGAAATATAAAGAGCACATAAGAAAAAGCTAGGGATTAAAAGTTACGATATGAAGAGGCAAAACATGTTATACCTGAGGGCAAAGGTGGGGGTAATGAAGTAGATGCCAGCCCCACAGCATCAGAACCAACTGCCTTATCAGCATACGGGCCCCAATCCTGTATAGTGAGTCGACTCTTCTTCCTAACTTTATATAATCCTCTAGTTCGAGGACGTTGTATCTTTTCTGAGTCAGACTCAGGACTAGGGCCAGCAGCAACTACAGGAGGTTCTTCAGCTGGGACAGAAGGACAAGTCTCAGGAACACTGACAGCAGAACCTTCCACAGGGACTGGAAGAACTTCCACTGTCAGGGCCAGGGGAGAAACACCAACAGACGAAGTTACCTCAGGGGTAACCAGAGGAGCTGTGACCAAAGGGGACACTGCTGCAGCAGTCTCATCAGAACCATTCCCATTCACATCGAAGACAACAGTATCCCCCAACTCCTCAGCAGGTTTGTCTTCAACAGTTGTCCCTGCGTCATGGCTGATGATCAGTATGATTCAAAGGGAAAAGCAATTGGGCCCAGGGCAAGGAAACAAACAAACCTATTGAAGCCAAACAAGAGTTCGAAATGAATACGTCGCCATCTTCATCATCGGAAATGTCCACGAAGGACTCAAAATTGGCAAACGCATCGTCAAGGAAGATCACTTTCCCTGACTCAAAAACCTGGACTGGCACTGCACCAGGACCACCACGAACCCCCGGGGTCACTTCAACCTTCACACCCTCAGCAGAAGGATAACCCATCCGAGAAACCAAGGTCTCCCCCAAGAGACCTGGATTTGGAACTATTGGTTCCTCAGGTTAGGAGGCAACAACAGCCGCGTCTACGACCGCTGACACCATTGGTGCTGATAACATAAGAAGCAGACGTGTGAGACAAGGTCTGAAGAAGCAAACCCCAAAGAAAACAGGAAAAAGCATATGATAGATTCATACCTGAAAGGAGTGACTCGGAAGAGGGAGAAAGAGAGGGACCCTGCCTCTTCTAAGAATTATGCTCCTGAGAAGGAGCACCCTGAGAAACCTGACCAGCCACAGGAAGAGACTTTTATTCCTGACTCCTCTTCCTCTTCTTCCCTGCCACAGGTAAACCCTGGAATGCAGGGTCCACTTTAGACGAGGCAGATAGAGGAGGAGGAGCACCAGCCGACGATGTCAAATCCAACGCTAAAGGGGCAGCAGAAGAGGCAGATCGATCCTTATTCTTCCCCGAGGTATCAGTAGATGCACCACCTACCCGCAAGCCGAAGAGACCAACTTAGGCCCGGCTGCACCACCCCGCTTCTTACCTGCCTTTCCAGTCTTCAAGGAGAATTCCTGGGAAAGCAGCTTGAAATCAGGAAGGATCCAACCGGGCTCATCGAAGAAGACGCTCTTGGGGTGGGGAACCCTACCAACACCTAGGGTCACACGGTATGGACCAGGGGGCACCACCTGGTCAACATCAAAGGTGGTAACCGCCCTGTTACCCATCAGGTGATCCTGGTAATAATTGCTAGAGAGGCGAAGCTCAATGTCCTGCACATTCACAGTTGCAGGAGCTTTGGAGATTAGGTCCCAGAGAAAGTAGTCATCCGTCAACTTCACACCGTCACCCGTGGGACATTCGGGGGCACCAGGACGAAAGTGACTACCAGAGGGGGTTATACCAAGGTTGGTATAATGAACCTGGCCTCCATACTCTGCTGATAAAACAATAAAGCGTTAGAATGAACCTGGAGATCAAAGATAAACAAAATGCATAAGCACAAGAACACGTGAAGAAAAACGTATACCTGAGCCCAGGTAGTCAGACATGCCGACCAAGGAAAGGGCAATCTCCCTCCGCAGGACGGCTTCGTGGCAAAGCCACTTGTGATCATACTCCGCACCGGTGGACCCATCCACCCAGGCCTGGAAGTGAAGGAATGTCGGTCTCTCCAAAAGAGAAAGTTTCATCACCTCAGCCAAGGTGAGAGGGGCATGCAACACAGGGGCAGTCCAGAAGACAGGAGGAGAGTACCGGTAAGGGTGGTCCGCAGTAAGAGGGACTCTGACCCAAACGGTCTTGTCAAAGTAGCCCCTCAGGTCCTGAAGGTCCGGATAGACCACGGTGGCGCCGTTAACCATCTTAACAGAGTAGAAGGGCTTATTAGCCCCCTGCTCAATCTTGAAGAAAGCCCTGAAAAGGTCTAGGGTTAAAGGATAACCCATGTACTCACAGTGCCAGATGAAAGAAATGATCTTCCTTGTGATACAAGTTCACCGGGATGAAGACATCGGTGGACGGAGTGGTGGTGACGATGACTTCATGGGCATGCATGCCCTCTTCACCCAGACGGCACCAATAACCCTGCTCCCTAGACAGACGGAACAAGTCCTCCACCACAAACTGGAGACGACCCTCCGTCATCAAGTCTAGCACCTTCGGAGAGAGCTTAGACAAATGCAACTTGCCAGCGACCAAATCCACGTCCAGTGGAGTGAGCGAATGAGCCGTGCTGGAGGAAGGGTTTATGGAAGCAGAAGAAGGGGGAGCATCCTCCCAAAAGAGGTGTTGCCACCTCGCTTCAACCCAGCCACTAGGTGAGACAAAAGGATCCTCAACCTTCCCGGCCAAAGGGAAGGGAGTACGGACAGGAAACTCCGCCACATTAATGGCGAAGTCAGAAGATAGTTCCACTAGGGGCAATACAAACTTCTTTTTGGCAGCCTTCACCATTGTTGCAGTAGGAAATGATAAGAAAAGAAGTCTAAAAGCTTAAATAAGGCAAACGATGAAAATGAAAACACAATGCAAGTATTGCTAGAAGAAGTAAAGAAAATCAAGAGAAGATCAAACGGTTCAGTAAAAATTTGAATAACAAATGAGGGGGTATTTATAGGCAAAATACAAGATGATAAAAGAGGAGGATGAAAGGCCCAGATCAAAGCATTCAAAAAATAACTGCAGAAAGAGAATACCAAGAGGCGGGAATTCGAGAAAAGTACAGCGCAAGTAGGCACACGCGTTCGGCGGGGATTAAAACGCACAGAGAAGTGGACCACCTCGTACCTTGTTGTACTACGGCTCACTAGAAGCCACAAAAGGGGACCACCTTCTAAAAGACCACCATTCAACAATGGCCACGACAGCTACAAAGATATTCTTTGTCTCCTCTACCTTGACATCTATTCCCTGTATGGTAAAAGCCTAAATAGTCCTTAGGGTTTGGGGAACTCTCTCTCAAACCCCCCACTATAAATACACAGTGTCATACACTACATACGGTAACGAAGCTTAACCTAACTTCACTTATCCTTACTTAAACTCAACGTAAGATAAGCCAATTCTACTCTTCATGCTTACAACCAGTTATACACTTAAAGTTATCTCAATTCCATTACTGACTTAAGCATCGGAGGAGGTCCCCCGGAGTCCCCCCCTCCGGCCCTCGTTTGTTACTTTGTGCAGATCATCTCGGACAAATGTGCTAGAACGCATCTCGTGCCTCCCCAGTGATTCATATCTACTGTGAATCTTAAAAGACATTCCCTTCATCTTTGAAGAGAGTGTTGATTGTTCTTGCCAGCAGGAACAAAAATTAAGAGTTCGTTCAAATGGTTCAATTTATCTCTTTTCCTTACATTTTTTGTCCCTATATCAAAACGTAAGTAGTTATGTCTATCTGATCTTTTCAAATAAAAGCTATATTTGTAATGTCTATATTAAGCTTAATTTTGGGACTTTGCGCTGGCTTTTATACATGTATAAGAATAGAACTATAATTCGTAAATTAGGGTGGTCACTACTAGTCATATTTAATTTGATCCAACTATAGCTTCGAGTTGTATTTATATGTGTTAAAAAAATGATCTTAATAAAGCTTTTTACTTTTTTTAATGGCGACATTGTTTATACTTCGAAAGCCACACTATTGTGTGTTTTGTTAAATGCATAAAAGCATGTTTTTGTCAACTTATTTGTTTAAATTATTTGGTAAATAAATTTGATCGTTTATCGTCATGTTTTCTCTAGTTATCCTAAAACAATGTAATTCTTTATTGCAGTATTGAGCACTATTTTTTAGAGTGATTGGAAAGCTTTGTATATATTACTCTCTCCGGTCCAGTTTAGATATTTCATTTGACTTTTGGCACTATTCACTCATCACTCTTAATTTGTATTTTACTCTTAATCTATAAGTTAAAACATAGTCATGTGGGATCTTGTTTGATTCGTCTCAATACAAGGATTATTAATATCAATTTTTTATAATTTTTGATTAAGAATAATTAGAGATATTAAGGGTTAAAATGTTGTCTCGGCATGTGTGAAAAGTCAAATGGGACATCTAAAATGGAACGGAGGGAGTAATATTTATAAAAATATTTTTGCCTTGGACTGTGTATTGTAGGTCAAGTCTTTGTGCACTTAAATGTGACATGTGTTTATATTAACAAGAGAAAATTACCTTCCTAAGATACGATGTTTGATAAATCGGCCAAAGTAAGGGCAACAAATCTAAAAAGTGACACAACAAGTGTCGCTCTATCAGCGCCGCTCATGTTTAGGCGACACACCAGTTTTTCTGACGCCCATGCTTAATTTTGGGCGACACACATCTATGTAGCCCATATTTTAACTTTGAGTGACACTATCGTCCACGCAGCTCATAGTTTATTCTTTTGGGCGACATAATTGTATTTGTAGCCCATAATTAATTGTTTTTGGCGACATAGTTGTATTTAAATTATTGCACAATAATAATAATAATAATAATAATAATAATAATAATAATAATAATAATAATAATAATAATAATAATAATAATATCATATTATTAATGATAATAATAGCAACAATAATAACAATTTAATTTGAGTATTTTGTTGTATGTGTATATACATTTAATTACAACATATTATTTTAAAGTTAAATGTTTTCACGTATAAATGGTTTGACACATTAGAGAAACTATTCACTGAGTTGTGGCTCATATTTTGTGTTTTTGTTTTTCACAGGTAATTCTTTGATGTGTTTTATGCATGAATGTTGAGTGACTTAGATCATACGTCATAGAGTATTTTAATAAATTAGTGTAAGAATATTTTTTTTTTCTTTAAACTATATTAGTTTGAAATGTTTTATTAAAGGTATCAATTTTCCTTCCTTATCAAGCCCTATAATATGGTATTTCATTTTTCAACTGGTTAGTACGAAGAATTCTGAAATATGATAATGCTGTTATAATTACTAAGTTATAATGAATGAAAAAAAAACAATAATAAGATATTAAGATTACAAACTTTGTTGAATACTTCATTTTATTTAGAGATTATCATTTTACACTTTTCTAATACAAAAAATTAAAATGTTAGTCTGATGAACTTTGATTTTTTAAGTCAACGGTGACTAAAGTCGAATTCATACTTGGCTTCGAATATTTTATATTCTCATATTAAACTCCAAACAGATTTGAATTTGGATTGCCAGATATTTTCTAAACTTTACTTTTAACTATTATCAGGCTCAAAGTGAACTTTTTTCCCATATTAATTTATTTCCTTGACTAAAGTTGAATTAAAAAGTGTTTAATTTTTATATTCAAAAAATTGTGTTTTCAATATTATTTCGTGTTGGTTTTTCGCATACCAACTAAATTCTAGAAAGAATTGAAGATTTGTAGTGTTTTGTTTCAATTTATACAACCATCGTAAAATGGTTATCAGATCACTTGCATTTCTGGTATTGTTTCTGCGTAGAAATCGAGTTAATCTCCCTGACCGGAAGGTAGAGTCTTCGATAATTTTGAAGGGGTCCGAATACTTGGTCACAGGCAGAATACCTGCAAAGCGAACGGGGTTACTTGTCCGAGGGGTGTGTCCCTGTAAAGCGAACGGGGTTACTTGTCCGGGGGGTGTGTCCCGGAAAGCCCCTCTGACGCTCAAGTCAATTAATCGGTTCTAAATGTGAATAATGAGACTAGAAATGGTAAATAAGGGAGAGAGAGAGCGCGCATACCATTTAAGGTTTGAACAGAGGTATTTATAATGATGGGTAGGTTTGATGAGACAGCCCCAGGAGCTTTTTAGTAATTTCAGTTTAGGGTGGGCTAGGTTGGACATGAGCCAAAGGATTTTGGGCTTTTTGACTTGGCCCAAAATTATTGGGACTAGTTGACCCAATAACAGGTATGTATGTATGATGTATCTCTTCATATGAATCTCTTATTACTATAAATTGATTAATTTGGGTTTGCATGCCTCCTTAGTGGTGTTTACATTATTTGTGTAACTGAGCTTACAAAGTTATCAACATTATGCTTCTGGAATGTTCGATTTTGAGGATGTTGCTAATTGCTATGGGCATTTGGAATGTCAAGTACATTAGTGATCATACTTTTCAAAATACCAAATGTGAGATGGATTACATCCTTTCACAATATATTTGTTCATCTAGTAGTTCTTTGTAATTGTGTTGTGTGTTTAAAGTTAAATTGCTATGTTGCTCTTGACTACGTTAAATTAAGTAAAATAATGGACATCATGAATTTGAATAGAATTGAGAATTTGAGCTTATCAAGTTTTAAATTAGTATTTAAAACGTTGTGTTTTATAATGATTGGTAGATTACTACTGATATTGCACTCAAATCAACGTCTGATCTGAAATAATACAAACAAGGTTTACTACTAATTGACAAATAAAAAAATCACATGACATATCGTATCGAATTACAATACTTAATAAGTGATTTAAAACTTATTTTCTAAGAAACATTATATTTCTATAGGCTTTAATTAATGCAAGCTACTAACGTTAAACGCAGCAAGTGTAACTTGGGGGTACACATGCGTAGCAAATTCACTTCCCTAATTTATTTTCCAACCTTAATTAAACCATTAGCACAATATTTACTAATACTTTCATAATAATTTTTCTATAAAAAGTAAAGTTAAATAGTGTAATAATATTTTATTTAGGTTCCTAAAAAAACCAGGGGAATTAGAACAAGCACTTTGACAAAATCCGTATTCCCATGTGTAGCGAATGAAACACTGCTAATGAACACAACATAGCCATTTAGAATTTGAGTTTACCAAACATGAAATTAGTATTTAAAACATAGTTTTATAATAATTGGTATGGTTACTATTGATATTGTACTCAAATCAACGTTTTATCATGAAAAAATCTAGACAAGGTTTAATATTAACTGACAAAAAAAAAATTCATGACATTTAGTATCGAATTACAATACTTAAAAGTGACTTCAAACTTATTTCCTAAGAAACGTTATTTTTCCATAAGTTCTACTCTATGCAAACTACTTATGCCAAGCTCAGTAGTGTACATTAAGGGACCGCGCCCCACAACTAGTTTTACAAAACACGCAAAAGTTCAAACTAACAATTAGCATTAATTGGTCAAACCAGTCAATTATCAAAGCCGACAGATATATTCTAAATCAACCAAAAACAGACAAGATACCTCTACAATAAGGAGGGGATCAGAAGAAACACATCAAGACTCTGAAGACGCAATACTAATCTCTAGTGTTATTCCCAATTTTGACAATTTTTGGAAGTATAACATTTGTAGTATCTTGACAGTTGACATAAACAAATTCTAAGTTACGCCACAGCTTTCGAATTAAAGTTACACGAGACGCCTCTTCACTTGCTACCTAACAATTTTCCATACACAAATCTGTACACAAACTACAACTCCATCTAAGAATACGGTTAGCTATGGCTTCAACTCAATCGCCCCATTACGAGGAGACGTTTCTCTCCACTCGGCTCACTGGGAGCAAAAATCTGAAACCCTTACACCATTGTGAAATAATTGAAGGGGGGACGGGGGAGGGGGTGATTACCTCATTACTACAACTGCAAGGCCAGATCAGGCTGCACCGCATCCGTTTTCCCAGAAACCGGAGATCCAGAAGACTGGAATCCAATGTTCAAGTCTGGTGCTGTGGACTCAACATTTTGATTCGACACCGTGCTTGGTAGATTTTTAACGGGCTTTTTTGTACTAGTATTTCCTGAAATGGCTTCTTCACAACCATTGCTGTAGGAAGTCGGAGGTTGTAGACTCTGTGTCTCAGTTTTCGACACCGACACAATGGATGGGTTAGACTGTAACACTGAAGGCCTTCCTGTGCCGATCATTTTCCCCATCTGGGCCGCAAAATTATGCCCATAACTACCGTTAAGGCCATTAATACGAGGATGCACAGTAGATTTTTGATGGATCTGATGTGGGTTTCCTGGTTTCACAGAACTAGTGCCGTTATTTAATACGTTGACCATTGAATTTGATGGTGAACTTGCAGTTGTTTCCGGTGCGATTGAGTTGGGCCCAGATCCAGCACCATTGCTCGGCAAGTTGGAAGAAGAAACTGGAGTGGCAATATTAGCAGCAGCTGAGGGAGAATTGACTTTGCATGGCTCCTCATTGACCTCCGATTTAATACATGGTTCTTCTGTCTCAGACAATTGATCAACTTGTGGCTTTAAAGATGACTTGTTACCACTTGAATCAATTGTACGTTGAGCAGGAGCAGAAGCTGTATCTGTAGGTGCCGACAATGAGGAGGTTGGAGTTTGCTGACCAGCAGAAGCAGTTGACTGCTGCTGATTTGACCTTTCTGCAGGAGCGTCATTTTCTCCAACCCATCCTGGGCCAAATTTTACACCTGCAGGTAAGCATCTCTCGATCTTCTTTGAAGCAATGCAACAGGTCCAATTTTAGCAGCAAATCGTGCCAAACTCCTGGTATATCCATACTCTGTATGTAGCCCCATCTAGATCACATAGCAAGTCAAAGATCAGAAGCAAGAAAATCAGAACCTTCTTTCCAGAACGAACAGCTCACTGGTTGAAGGTTAGATTGAACTCTTGAATAAAATAGCCATTGGATCATACGAAGACAACAAAGAGAAAGCAAAAAATTTATCCCACATCATATAGGAATAAAGGATGATATTGACAAACCCAGGATTTTCAGTCACAAGTCATTCTGTCAGAAAAGCACTGGAAAAAGGAAATACTAGATTCAAAGGTGTCTTAATCAGTTCATTTACTTTCTAGACACTAAAATCACAAACGTGCAAATATTTGTCCAATTCAATACGAATAAGAAATATTGCTTCATAGCCTGATATCAATCTAAGACATGCCAAGATTCAACTCAACGCACTCAAGTTTGCAAGACGCCATCTCATCCAAAAATTGAAAATAACCATATTTCAAAATTTCTTTTGCAGAAAACCAACTTAAACATCACTTTCTTGACAAAACATCACTTTTGAGATACAAGTACAATTTGATCTTCAATTGCATTTTGTAGACTTCAACTTGCTCATGAAGGGTAGTAATTATTTTTTTTTATGACACAATAAAATAATGATAAATTAGAATAGTCTGTAGCTCAAAAGTAATGAGTTGCAGTTTAAATGTAATATCAGGTGCTTTTGACGATAATAAAACAAAACATTATGCTGCTTTTCATTTGATAGACGAGAAAGGCAAGACCATTCGTATAAGTTCATCTGATGTATACTTACAGCAATTAGCTGTTTTCTTTCTCTATTGAAGGTAGTAAATACAGACGAATCTTGTCCAGAAGATAATGCGCAGGAATGCATGTAGGTACTGCGTCTACTGTCATCAAGCACAATATGTTTCTTTCCATGCTTCATTGCTATCCCCTTAGAACCAGAACCTAGTATAATTGCAGGGAAAACATCAAAAACCTAAGAAAACAAGAGTTCAGAAACAAGAGTGTCAAACACATAGGCATAACAACTGACCTATATAGTCATCAGCTCTCTCATATCTCTCGGCTGACCAGCCAACATAAGCCTCACTAATACGAGCACCGTACAAAGACCGCACGACAGAATCAGTTGATCCAATTTTCTCCAAATGAGATGCTTTTCGCAAATCATTGTTGGATCGGTTGGTAGTTCCGCCAGAGCTAGCAATAGTTGGTTCAGAAAAATCAGAGTTAGCTCTCTCTAATGGAGGTCTACCTGGTGGTCTCTTCAAATTCTTTGTTGGCGGTCTTCCCCTCCTTACGACCTTCGGTTCGTGCTCTGGTTCATTATCATCACTATTTGCCCTCAAGTTATCAAAACTTCTCTGAGCCAACTCTTGTATTGTACGTGCCTGGCAAGACAAGAGAAATTTATAAATTTGGATAAAGATAGTATAGACAGGCATTTATAAATAGCAATTTGTTTTACCTGCCGAAAGTAGACAGTCTCCGGAGCATTGTACTGCATTGCATTGGAACAGATCAAGAAAACATCTTTCTGCATAAGAAAAGGGATGAAAATTGAGTGGCTGTGTGAGATATAAATACAGTTGATCTATATCAAACGGCATCCAAAACATATCTGCAAAGTTTCACTACCAACAATATGTTTCCAGTGCATGCTATAATACCAATCACAAATCACTAAGCTCAAAATGTATCTTATTCCTCGAGTAAATGCATATTCAACTATCCTGCAACCAAACTTGAAATTTCTTAGCCAGCTACGTACAGCCCACCAGATGTCTAGGCTTCTACAAAGAGTCATACAAAAAGGATACCATAAAAGATACGAACTTGTGGATTGTGTTGCTTTTGTTAGGCTTCCAGAAAATTAGGGAATGACTCGTGAATATACAACCCACAAAGGTTAAGATCAAACTATGATATATAGCAATGATGTTATGGATCATATATCATATACTAGGAAAAAAATGGCCACCAAAAAGAATTTATCACAGAGTTTTACGGAAAATTCCCAACACATTGTAAGAATGTACCTCCACTCGCAAAGAAAAACCACGTCAATGATACTATGTGCAAAAGTGAATCTTTTTACCGCATCAAAGGTAAACGCAAGAAAAGTAAATGACACAAATCTCCATACAGCCATGCATGTCCTGTGCAATCAAAATCCATTTTAAAAAATCTTTAAAAACTATTAGAGGATTCCTTTTACATGAAATTGCCTACTAATTGGCCCCTGGCTGAAAATCCAGTTTGTGAAAAGATTCTTCTATAATAGCCCATAAAATATCTATTTAATGAGAATTAAATCACTAACAAAACATATAGTAGTATAAACAATGACATTCGAATCCTTTATCATTTCTCTAAAACTCCATGATATAAACAAGGTTACAACTAGTCAAGTTGTAATTGACATCATGATCATGAATCTCATTTCCTCTCTGTTGCTGCCACTCCCCTTTTTATAGTCCTAGTTATACTACATAACAAGAACATCAAAATCCTAAGCATCACAGGTAATGCTTGAGTAGATAGAGGAGCTTCCATCAGAACAAGCAAGAAGTTATCTCCAAAAATCCAACTTTACAAAAATGATGAGTTCTTATTATTTTCATCCAAGTGAGAAGTATGGCCATTAACTTGAACTAATGAAATTTTCAAATGCCATGACTTGAACAAAAAATATCCGTGCTACAGAGAAAATCTTGAATCTCATGAGTTGAAAATTCAAACTTAGGTCAAGCAATTGGCTCATACTCATACTAAGCTCCTCTTTTGTGACTCAATCCCATTCCTATAAAAATGGACATTGTTGAAGTACTACACATCAGCGTGCAACTGTAAACTCAATCATCGATGTAATAATATTATCTCAATTTCCTGAGACATTGATTGGATAAGCAAGGATGCGTCCAGCAGACTTACGTTTTGCATCTCGAGTTTGACTAAAACAGTCCTGACTCAAGTTCCTCAACTTCAAATTGATAGAAAATGACATATTTGCAAGCAAAACTAACAAACTTGTACACTCACCTTTCTTGTTCCTTCCCAATCAAACAAGGAAGTAAGGACAAGTCCTATATCTCATAAAAAAGGGCCCTCACCACTCACCGGCGATACAATCAGCAAAAGCATCAAACAGGATTATTGGTGAAGCTCAATCTCATAATGATCACAATTGAAACACCAAACACTCAATAATCACCAACCACCCAACTCTGCCTCAAGATAATGTAGGCAGAAACAAATGACAAAAATAGATATAACAAAGACAGACCTCAAATTGTTCCAGGTTCGCATAAGCACCATTTTCAAGTTTCTTCCTTACTGTACTAAAATCCATCGGGTTCTGAATGACTTCATGGTAGTCTGGAAGCTGCAGCACAGAAAATACAAATGCACGGATTCAAACATCAAAATTCACAACAACTCCTATTAAATTTATAAATATCAAGACAACAATAAATTCACCTCTTCTGGGTCCACAGGTTCAGCAAAAACTCCATAAGTGTCTTTCCTGATCACAAAAAAAATCATCCAAAGTCAAAAAGCCAAATTACAAAAAAAGCAAACCTAAAAAATCCAATTTGGCAATAAAGGTCGTACTTTTGAAGTCTATCAAGTATAAAAAGCAACAAACTTTTATCTGGTAAACTTGTTGAGGGGCCATCATCAAGCATAGAACCTACAAACATCATCGAAATCGACATTTGACACGAGAAAAACTAATACAAATTACAGATTTGCAAACCAAATCCAGATTGCTATAAGATCATTGATAAGTAAGCATCTAAGGAACCTGATTGAGTGTTCGTCTGCTTTGTCGCATCAGCAGTGTGCTTTTCACTCTGCAAAAACAAACACAATCTCAGTCAGCAACTCAACATATATAAAGCAAAAAATAATCTCAAACAAAGCGACAGGTATATTAGCTTGCATAGTAACATAGTACTGCAACCATTATTTTTTTTTTTTTTTATAAAAGGAAATATTTTTAGTGTAAAGACAAAATTGAACTTTTTCTTGAGATGACAGTCTTATCATTTAATGCCCATAATCAACAATATAAAAAAATCTCTTTAAATTAGGCGAAATAAAAAGATACCTAAATTATAGAACCACAAAAAGAAAAAAATAAAAAAAAATCAACACCCAAAAAGATAACGAATTCAGAAAAAATTCCACACTTACACTTACAAAAGACCTAGTCAAAGTGCGTCATACTCACTCACACAATCAAATTAAAATGCGCGAAATTCTAGGAGCACTTCATACTAACTATTTTTCAAAAATTAACGTAATTGAACCAGAAATTTAAAAACCCAGTTACAAAAACCCGCGTTTAATGTAACTAGTTACAAAAATGAAGAACCCACAAAATTACAAACCTTATTACCCAATTCAGCACCAGATCCATGAGAAATTGAGTCAATTTTGCGCTTCTTATGATTGGAACCCAGAGAATGATCAGAATCAGACCCAGAATTATCAGAATTGACTTCATCATTATCTTTATTAGGCAATTTTAGAACATGCTTGAGCTCCTTCTCTCGCCTCTTCCCAGCTGAATGTTCTTCATCTTGGTCGGAATTAGGGTTAGGGTTACGACGAGTGGATCGGCGAACAATTGAAGATGAATTAGGGTTAGGGTTTTGAAATTTGGGATTAACGGGTTTATTGTTGAATTGTTGTTGTTTTTTGAGGTGGATTTGTTGCTCTTGTTGTTGCTTTAAAGAACGTTTTTGAAGATCTAACAAAGATGGTCTACCTTTCTTCTTCTTCCTCTTCTTCTCCACAATTTTTCCCATTTTATTTAATTTTTTTCTTTCCTTTTTTGGTTATTTATTTTTGGGTATTTTTTTTCTTCTGGTGTGTTGTTGATGTTGGTGACCCCCCCTTTCCTTCCTTCCTTCCTCTCTCAACCAGCGAGCTTGCTTGCTTGCTAGCCCTTTCTTTCTCTCTCCTCTCCTTTCTGCTTTTCTCTCTCTAAACTCTAAAGCAAAGGAGGTTTTGGGAAGTGTTATTTTTTAATTTTTACAAAAGGGGATTTATTTTTGTTTTTTTTTTTTTTTTGTTGATTTTGGTGTGTTTTTAATTTTTTTTGGGTTTTTGTTGGAGTCTGATTTGGTAAATGGGAAGATGGTGGGGGAATATTGAGAAGATAATTGAGAAGAGCATGCTTGTCACGTGAAGTCACCCTATTGTAATTTGTAAATATGTGTAAACTAGTATAAACAGGGGCGGTTCTCGGCAGGTTCAGGGCGTTCAACGGAACAGGGCCCCAAATTCGGGATGGTTGTATATTAAATTTTGCTTACCTTATCAGTAATTACCACTTAGCGCAGTTGGTAAACATTTTGGAATAAAGTGTCCACGACCTGGGTTCGAAACACACTAATCGCAAGAACATAAAATTAAACCAAGAGAGACACGGAAGGTCATTGTGGAGTTGTGGGACTCATACACTTTATTTATTTTTTTCACAATCTCCAATACCCACCAATTTCCTATGTGAATTATTTGGAAACCATCAATGTTCCTGTCTCAATTGAACCAAATTCATTGTTGATCTATTCATCTTCTTTCCAACAACTCATACAATGGTATCTTCCACTAGTGGCTCTTAAATTTCCTTAAAAAAAAATTAGTGAAACAAAACTCATAAACACTATTTTTTAGTCATGAGAAGAATAAGAAAAAGGAAATACAAGAAGTTTTGTTAACTCAATCGCTATCTAAGATCGGGTACCTGAACATTCAGGTATTTAGCTAATTCATTTCTATTACAAATTACTAATTTTAAATAAATATTCAATGTATGAATGTATATGTATCCCCATTTTGTTTTTAATTTATTTTGTTCTTGGTGTTTAAATTAAGCTAAATGGCTTTAGATTAATAATCATTTGATTAGAATTAATATTGTAATGCTTATTTAAATTTAGTTCCTTTTTCCTGTAAGTCAGTAACCTTCCATTGATTGGAATCTTCATTTCTTTGCAAAATTTGATTCAATCTATTATAATTATAAATAAGGTTGATTAGATTATTCTAAAAGCTTTTTTCTTTTTTTTTTTGGCAAAATTTAATATGTTATACTTATTTATTTTTCCGTAGTTTCTAGATATGTTGTTGATATTAAAATATTTTTATTAAAATGTTAATTTTTCACAACACATTGTATTTAACTAATTTCGAAATTGAAGTGATATTATTTCTTTCGAACTTGTTTTAAAGGGCCTCATTTATTCGAACAGTTGTAGAAGTAAACAGGGCCCCCGTAAACTTTGCTCCGCCCCTGAGTATAAACACCTATGCAATACACGGATTTTTTAATATAAATTGATATAAAATATTAATTTTAGTTATTGATCTAAGCATATAGTGTAAGTGTGTAACCTTCTCATCAGCTAGAATCATATGAAGTGTTTTTGAATCTCCTTTGTTTTTGAATTCACAGATTTGTATAATTTTGCCTTAATCTTCCAATTTCCCTTATCACTTTTTATTCCATGTATATAATTTAACACATTATTAATTGATTTATATATGTAGTAAGCTACTGTAGAATGCAAATATATATGCATGAATGTTAGAATGTTTCAATTAATCAATCAATGAACATATTGTATAAATATTTTATTCGATAATTTTTGTTTGTAACTCAGTAGATTTGATAGGTTAAAATATTACCTAAAGAATTCTTAAGTTATTGTTTCTAATTCTCTCAATCAATTTATAGATTAGAGCATATTATTAGTTGAAATAATTTCTGCACTAAATCAGTATATTTAATAGGTTAAAAATATCACTGAAATGATTCTCAATAGCTTAAATATATCACTGAAATGGTTTATGATATTTTCCATTATTTCAGTCAATTCAAATATTAAAGTATATTATTAGTTGAAAAAATTTAGGCACAAAATCAATATATTTTAATAGGTTAAAAATATCACTTATCACTGAAAATAATTCTTAATGTTTTCAATTATTTCAGTCAATTTAATTAGAGTATATTATTAGTTGTACTAATTTCTGCAACTTAATCAGTATGATTGCTAATAATGATAATATACTCTAATCATGGACTAAGAGAATTGAAAACATTAAGATGAATTGAAAATAATTCTTAATGTTTTCAATTATTTCAGTCAATTTAAAGATTAGAGTTTATTATTAGTTGTACTAATTTCTGCAACTTAATCAGTATGATTGCTAAGTTAAAAATATAACCGAAATGAATCTTAATGTTTTCAATTCTCTTAGTCAATGATTACAATATATTATCATTATTACTTAAAATAAATTCTGTAAGCTATTGAATTCAATTATGGCAAGTGCTCTAATAGAATAATGATACATGATTAGTGCTCCAATAAAAATATTCCACATGGCAAATGCTCTAAAAAATGACACGTGGCTTTTCACAAGTCTTTTAATATATGCTATGATGATTATGATATGATGTTGTAGTAGTACTTCTAAAGTCAATGTAAAAAGAATTGGATTTTGTTTTAATTGGTGTAAATATCGTATTTTTCAGATAAAATTTTAAGTTTGATTCGTGTATACCAAAAAAAAGGATGTATACAATTTTTTGTGGGTAAACCGTAGACGTGGATCAATCAAAATAGAAAATTATTGAGTCGAGCTGTAGAATAAATAAGTAGTACCCTTATTTCTATTAATTGGACAAAAACTTAAATCGTATAAATTATAAAAGAGAGAAAAAATATATAAATGAAAATTAATGAGATTTAAGTGCTATTTTAAATCAACATTACAAATCGATTGGAATAAGGAAAAAATAGAAAATTATCGCAAATTGATTGAAATATGGAAATAATAGAAAATTAGTAGGTAACTAAAAATTATTTGACCTTAAAAATATAAATTTACAAATTTAGCAAAACGGTCCTAATTAATAAAGTAATATTATTTAGTTGAATTCGATCAACTTTTTGGATCAAGTCTCTATTGGCGATGGCAATTGGACAAACTTGGATCGACTTATATAAAAGGTGATCTTGCTCCGAATGAAAGTCGGATTTTTCTTCAACTCCACTTTCGACTTGGGCTCAAATTTCATGTCTTTCAACTTTTACTCAAAATTGAATTCTCGAATGCTCAATAGTCA
The DNA here is from genome assembly GCA_019776075.1 of Amaranthus palmeri. Taxonomy (NCBI): domain Eukaryota; kingdom Viridiplantae; phylum Streptophyta; class Magnoliopsida; order Caryophyllales; family Amaranthaceae; genus Amaranthus; species Amaranthus palmeri. The sequence continues at coordinate 318,816 of JAAKBH010000110.1, read as the reverse complement.
AAAATCAACTAAATACATTTTTTACCCTTTCTCACCATAAAAAAAAAAAAAAAAATCAACGGACAAAAAGCAACTAAAAAATCAATCCAAAACTTATTTATCAAACATTCCCAAAATCTAGGGATACTTTTGCTTGCATAATGTTGCTTTTTGAAGTAACTGGTGCATTAGTGAAATTTTATATAATCAATTTTCAAAATCTTCTTTTCATCTTAGATGAATTAAAGAAGTTAATTAATTTACTTGTTAAAATGGTTTAGGTATTAATACATTAAGAAATTGCTCTTAATTGTGATACTTTATCATAGTGTGTAATTCAATAGTTGTGTTTTTATAGAACATAAGATTAACTAGTTTTAAAACAGAAAATTGCAAGAGTTCATATGAGGAATTTCAACAAGCGTTTAAAGTTGCAGAACAAGAATTTGAAGAATAATGAGAAGAGCACAAATGATCAATTAGAATTTCACCGTGTCTTGTATGAGAGCGTACTCACAATTCGATTAATCCAGTTAAGCAACCCGATTAGAATTTCCAATAGCTATATCTTAAAAAAAAATCTTTTGAACATTTTTGTTGAAATTTATTCATTAAAACAATATTTAAATGGATTTTAAGGTGTTAAATACTCTTATTATAAAACATGATATTAGATAAACTCTTGATCATAAAAACTAATAAATAAAATCCTATTATAAAATCTCCAACAAGATTTAGCCAGAATATATTTAATTTGGAATTTTTTTCATGATTTTTGAGTAATCGTTAAATTGTTTATCGATAAATTGTGAAATAGTAAAATATAAAATAATTATCAATCAAAGACATATGAACTTGAAATTTTTATCACATACTCATATGGAATGTAGCTAAATTTGGTAAACTTTTGGGAAGATTTTGTTGACGTTTAAGAACCTTAATAATTTTTACTTGGTTATTAATAATCTGTAAGTTAGAAAACAGTAAAATAGTACAAAATAAATACTAAATGACGCCTTTTGGGTATGAAAATATTATGAGACACTTATTTAAATATTATATACATGTTCAAACATTTATAGGGATTTTCGTGACCATATATGGACTTAATTAAATTTTATTCGGTTTATCTATAAAATAACAATATTAATCATTAAAAATACCCACACGATTTTTAATGGTTATTTTAAATTATATATTCCTTAAAATATTTTCTAGAACATCATAAAATTTTTATATTATTTTATTTGCACATAAATAATTTTTAACCGGTTTTATTTGATTTATCGATAAAATGCCTATATAAAAAATAAAATAGCATACATGACATTTATCAGTTTAAATGGGCTGATAAAAGTATTATGTGACTTCTAGACCTTCTGGGTTTGAGACGCCGTCGACCTTCCTTCCCCGGACCCTGACCATAGAGTATCTATGTGCGGGAACACTGGGTATGATGATGATGATGATGTTTAATTATTTAAATGTGTAATATTGTTTATTAAATTTAATCTTCAAAAAAAATTGAGTAAAAATAGACCTATATCAAAAATTTATAATTGAGTTTTTAACCTACTGCCTCATAGTATCAAGTAAGTTTTTCTTAGATGTTATAAATTTTATGGATTTAGAATATCATTTAAATAACGGTAAATACCTAAATTGTCGAAAATAATCGTAAAATCATTATAAATTGGCATAACCACTTATAATCTGATGGGATAACCTTAAATTCATTTTAATTAAAGTATTATAATGATTTGATTAATTTGGGCCTTGTTGGAGAATTAATATGTATTTTGTAAATCAATTATCGATTGTATTACCGGCAAAACTATCTCATATTTAAGAAAATAGTGTTTTATGAAATCTTTTGTCATAATGATTTTATAGGCTTATGAACTATATTATAGTTGTTTTGTATGAATTTCAAAACTCTTTTAAGTTATATTTGCTTTAAGAAGGATTGAAACAAAACATTTTAGTGGTTTCCTTGAAAAATCATATTGAATTTTAATCAAATTTTGTTACGATGCATTTCCACACATGCTAGTGATGCCCCAATATAATACAAAGGTTATGTTTGATGATATGATTATGCTAAGCATGTTTTTTTTACCCATGTGGGAAGATTATGATTTGATTTTTGCTATGTTGTAAAGAAAATATGGTTTGCTATGTTGCAAATAAAAGATGTTAATCATATGTAAAAAGTTAATATTTTTGACTTTTCCAATGCTATTGAAATTACAAGGTATATATTATATACAAAGATGTATTAACCTAAATGTTGTGTGCATGCATGATTAAACGTCTCACCAATGCTAAGCGCGCATTGTTCAAAATACCATTGTGTTACACTTTCCGGACATGTCGCGGATGGTAGACCGACTACCAAACGAGCCACAGGATGATTCACAGAGTATCCATGCAAACTTATGATATGAGTTTGAAATTGATTTGGATCCATTTAGATCTTAAGATTTGTAATGAAAATTGAGAATTTGAAATTATTATAGAACTATTGAACTGGGTTTGAATGATATGACTTATCAAATGAAAAGACATATTTCAAAATGAATTTACTCAAATAAAAAAGGTTTTAATAAATTTTTTGACGGACACTAGTGTGTTTATACTCAGCCTTTTTGCTAATACTAAACTTTGTATGTTTTTCGAGTGGTTTTGTTTTAGAGTAGACCCTTATGGCACCTCGACGGAGAGTGGATATACGAACGGAAGATGAACCCGAGTTGGAGTATGACTCCCGTTTTGTTTAGATCTCTTTATTGTATTTGTGAGACTATTAGTTTGGTTATTTAGGTTTGGACTATTTTAAGGATGTATTTGAACTTTGGACTTATTTCGAATTGGTTGTAATTTTCCTCTATTTTAGACAATTAAGACTTCTGTTATATTGCTTTGGTTTTGGTTCAAATATTCTACATAGACATTGATTTAACCTTCAAGTAATCCCTTAATTGTGCTGGCAAAAATGAGCTTCCGTTTGATTTATACTAAGGGGATGTTTGGTATATAAAATGAAAATGAAATGGGAAGGGAATACTTAAAGAGGCCTAAGGGTAATGTTAAAGGCTATTGATATAAGTTGTTTAGAATAATTATAGATAAGGGAAACACTTGAGCTATGATCACATATAAACCGAACTCACAAATTTTGGGATTAACTTCTCTTATCTGTCCTTCAATCACATTCATCAACACCCTTCTTTTTTTTCTCTCTCCTCTATTTTTTTATAGCAAATCATCAATGCTTTCTAAAAAAGCAAATCCATAGTTTTGGTTTGTGAATGAACTCGAGAATCACAATGAGTAATAAGGAGGTGGTAACCAACTTTATATTTTCTGTTTACCTTAGATTCGTTACAAGTTATTCACGGCCGGTAGCATTTTAACGGATTCCCTTACCACCAAGAAATGTAAATGGAAGAGAGAAAACTTTACTAAACAAAAGGAAAGAGTAACGGTTTCACATTCCTTTACCAACTTCTTGAAATGTGAATACCAAACACACCATAAATTCTAGTTAGTCTTTACCTTCATAATTCGAGGCAGTTACATATTATGTCTTCGTGCGACTTATGCACAACCTCTTACCCTCCAAGGCTTCCCTCCACTCTTCCAGTTTACTATTAGCATTCTCCTTGGTTTCTGCAACCAAAACTATATCGTCAGCAAAAAGCATGCACCATGATACGTTCTCTCATTAGAGATTTCCTCCATAATAACCGTAAAAATGAAAGGACTTAGTGCTGATCCCTGATGCAATCCTACTTTAATTGGGAAAGACTCTGTCATACTCATCGGTGTATGTATATTAGTCGACACTCTGTCATACATGTTTTGTATTACCTCAAAGTACCTTCGTAAAATACCTCTATTCTCGAGACTAGCCCAAACAATGCTTTGCGGTATGCTATCGTACGCTTTCTCAAGGTCAATGAACATCAGATGCAAATCCTTCTGTCGCTCCCTATACTTCTCCATCAGTCTCCTCAAAAGATGAATTGCTTCGGTGGTTGATCTTCTCGGCATGAGTCCGAATTGGTTCTCTCTAATTACCGTCTCTTGTCTAATTCTTTTCTCAATCACTCTACCCCACAGTTTCATAGTGTGGCTTAGAAGTTATATCCCTCTATAGTTCACGTATACTAGAGGTGTTCATGGGCGGGCTTGGGCGCGTAGTGGACCGGGTAGTACCTAAAAAATCTACCCGCGGGCTCAAATATTCAAAATCTCGCCCACATTTGCGGGCATATTTTTTTGTCGCTACCCGCCCATTTTTAAAGCGGGCGGGACCCGCGGGTAGGCGGATATTTATTATATAAAAATTAAAATTATAATTCAAATCATAAAATTAAGTTTTAATAACAATTAAAATACAATAGATTGTCCAAAATACTCAAACTACATAAAAAGTCTCAAAATACTCAAATTACATGAATATAAACATTATGTTGGATAATCCAATAAAAACATTCCATCATCGATTTATTTTACTACGGAGTACGAGGTCCAAACATATACCTTTCTAAACATAATAAATTTAAAAAAATATTAAAATGAGTATGAAGTATGGACTCTAATTACTAAAGTCGGGTATGTAGTAGATTAGTAGTACTAGACACTAGACTATTAGTTACATAACAATAGAATTAATTATATAATAATAAATATATTAAACTTAGCGGGCGGGCGGGTATACCCGCGGGTAATTTTTTGGCATCACTACCCGCCCATTTATCTTGGCGGGCGGGTATCACCCGCCCAAACTTAAAATTCTTTTGAAAATCGCTGTCCGTGCCCGCCCGTTTTTCGAGCCGAATGGGCCGGGCTTGGCGGGTAGCCCGCCCATGAACAGCTCTAACGTATATTGTGCATCACCCTTATTTTAAAACAATATGATCATAAGTGTGCCAACCCTCCATTCTTCTAGCATCTTACTAGACCTCAAGATGACATTAAAGTGGTTCGTAAGCCAATGAATTCCCTCCTCTCCTAAACCCCTTCACACCTCAATCGAAATGTTCTCATGTCCAATTGCCTTTAATTCTCCCATTTTTTCCGAGAGCTTCTTCTACTTCCGTCGTGGTAATATCAATAATTAACCCACGATCTCGTGTTCTTTGGATATTCGAAGTTTGTCGAATTTCCTCCTTTAGACCCCTAATCTCATTGAACAATTGGGAAAAATATTGATGTCATCTCATTTGATGTCTACTTGTTTAAGAAGTACTCGTCTACCTTCATCCTTAATGAAAATTTCACTGTCTTTAAGTCCTTATTCTGCCTAAATCTTGCTTTAGCCAACTTAAAAATATACTTCTTTCCTTCTTTGGTATCAAGCTTTTGATAAAAGGCTTTAAAAATGCAATCTTTTACCTCAGCTATTGCTTTTTTGCCACCCGTTTTGTTTCTTTATACATCTCCTTCTTATGTATCCTATCCTCCTCCTTCGTGCAAGCCATAAGCTCCTTGAATCTCCTGTTTTTGCCCTTTATATTCTTTTCAATTCTTCGTTCCACCACCACGACTCTTTGTACACCTTTCCCCGTCGACATCCATGGTGTCTCCTTTGCCATCTTTCGAATGGTTTTCGTCATGGTCGCCCACATCTGATTTGCATCGTCTAATATAGTTAGGTAACCTGAAGTCTTGGTCTTGCTTGACAAGGTTGCGACCATATCTCCTCTAAATCTACCCCACATGATCGTTTGCTTGACCTTTATTTTCTTCTCGACAATCTTTCTCTTCATACGAAACACTAGTATTAATAACCTATGTTGGGTGGCATCTCTGTATTCAGCACGACCTTACAGTCTAGCCACGAGCTCTAATCATCCTTCCATACTAAACAATAGTCAATTTGAATTGCATACCCACCACTTTTGTACGTAATAATTAAAAAATCTGAATGTTATTTTATTTAGAATGGGTAAAATGGTAACTATATTCCTAATCTCATTTTCACACATACCAAATTAGGATTTTAATTATATTTTACAATTCCCAACAATCAATATCCAATCCCAAATACCCCTCCATGGTATTAATTTCTTGATAATTAAAGGGCCATTGTCATTCCCAATCCCATCTTCAATTACAATTTTATTACACAAATACGAGAAATAAAATTTTTTATATATAAATTTTCAATTTCATCCTCAAATTCCACATACCAAGCAACCAATAATAAGGAATAACACGAACAATAATCTAAGGGTGTTTGGCAGAAGGAATTTCAAGGAGGGAATGAGACTTAAGGATGTAAAAAGTCTCAAATCTTTGTTTGTTTAAAGGGAATAGGGATAGGGATAGGGATAGGGATAGTAGGGACTAAAACTCATGAAAGTTCTCAAAAAAATTGTCTTGGACGAAGGGTGATAATTGAGTTGAGACATGACAAATAAAAAAAATTAGACCCTTTATCTTCAAATTTCGTCTTAGATGTCTCATCTTTAAGTCTCACAAATTCCATCCCTTTATTTGTTTGGTAGAAGGGACTTTGGGGGGGGGGGGGGATGAGAATTCTCCATTGAGACTTTTAAATGTCTTTGTTTGTTAAGAGCGAATGAGAATTCAGGAAGATTGAGAAATTGAACTTTTTAATGGTAAAATTCCAAAGAAAAATGTCCTTGGGAAGAGTGATTGAGGTTGGAACTTGGGACATGAGATTTAAATAAAAAAAATGAGGATAAATATTTAATTTTAAGATAAAATTTAACCAATTTTTAATCTAATCTCATCCTTTGTCAAATAAAAACATGAGACATTTTATCTTAAGTCTCGCTTAAAATCTCTAACAAAAGTGCACAATTTTCATTCCCTCCTATCAAACACCCCCTAGGGGTGTTTGGCATGTGGGAATGAGAATTGTGAGACTTTAGTTGAGACTTAGAATGAGACTTTAGGATGAGACTTGCGTTGAGACTTTGAAAATAAATGTCTCATGTCCTTATTTGGCAAATGATAAAAATAGATAAGAAATTAGATAAAAATTGATTATATTTACAAAATTGTCCTTATTACACTTAGATCTCTTTACTTTCATTAACGGCAAAATTGTGTTTTGATAAATTTTCAAGTCTCATCCCAAATTACCACCCTCCTCCCAAGACATTTTTAGTTAGACTTTTCCTTCTTAAATCTCAAGTGTCATCCTTCCTAAAATTCCATTCCTCTTAAACAAACAAGAAACTTTTTATAATTTTGCCCAAAAATCCCATTCCCCACCCTCAAGTCCCTCTTGCCAAAACACAAATGTTGTGTGCGACCGTCTATTCTATTCGTACTTATATTCCGCCATGCCACTTGTGTTGTTCGTTGCTCAAAAGAACTAAAGCATACAACAGCAAGAACCGTAGAATCCCTCAAACTCAAATCTCATTCATAAATCATAATTATATTGATCATCATCATATTAAGTTGCAAGTACATAGTTTTGTTGCTTGGATTCAAAATAGTTATGTGTATCGCTGTATTTCTATGGCAAGCCCATCCACTCTACCCTCTTATTCTACTCCTCAATCGGGATGAATACTTCAATAGGTAAAACCCTAATTCCCTTTTCTTCTTTTTATTTGTCTTGAATTCAATTTGACTTATTTATGCAAAATTATGAATTGGGTATGTCTTAAAGTTTGAATCTTTGAAGGCCAACTAAGCCAGCTGAGTGGTGGGAAGGAGGAGATATACTGGGTGGTAAAGATGAGGTTGGTGGTGGGACATGGTTGGCTTGTTCTAAAAATGGACGATTGGCTTTTCTTACCAACTTCAGAGAAAATGAATCTCTTCCTTTTGCCAATACTAGAGGTGATTTACCTCTTCGTTTTCTTAAGGTATTCATTCTTTCACTGGGTCTTTTCTAGATTATGCTTTTAGTTTTGTTGGAGTGAGTTTCATTTGATCCTAGGTTCAATAATACTGTCACACGATTCGGAATCAAAAACTGCAATTTATTGTTCATTTTGGGCTAATTTTGAGGGAATTGCGAATTCAACAACCAAATGGCGAATTGTGTAACACTTATGTTACATTATGGGATTAAATTCACTTGTTACCGTTTATCTGTATTGAACTATATGTATGCAGTGCTTGAAGTTTCTGGAATGTATAAACACTTGCAAGAGATCTCTACTGGTTTTAGAATTTATGGCACATTCTTAGTTTCTTACTATATACTTTGCATCATCAGTGGTTGATATGTACCTCTTGTTTTGTGTACTGACATGGTTTTATTTGTGTACTGATACTGTGTGGGTATATTTAGTTAAGCTCAGCTCGCTTGTATAGTCCGAAATCCATGTTGGTTGGTTATTGATTTTTGGTAGAAACCACATGGACAGTGATGATACTTTTATGACAAAATTAATGGTGTTTATAAATAGACACCTATAAAAATTGACGGGAGTACCGAGTAGCGTACATTAGATAGTTCTACCCATCTTGAGTGTTGAGGGTCGGACATAGTCATGGATACTTAAACCTAAAATGAAGAGTCTGAAAAACAAAGGTTCAAACTTTGAGGCTTATCAGCATAACTTTCTTGTTTGGTAAAATGCTGCTCACAACCTAAGTAACTGGCTATTTTTGGCCCATTAATTTATCTATTGATTGTTTTTTCAACAAAATAGACAATACTAAAAGTTGTAGGGTCTTGTTTTGATTATTCATTGAAGATTAGTAAGTGCTAAAATGATTGGTGTGGGTCTGTGGGGATATAGTCTTAAAGGTGTTTAGAAACCAAATAGATCAAAAAAGTCCATTGCAACTAGACTGTTACATGAAATGTGATTATATCCTTGCAGCTTTCTTACACTTCAAAACCTATTTTCCCCTTTAGTAAATATCTTTGAAATGTTTGATTTTTCGAGTAAGCATTGAGTAGGCAAAGTTAAATCACAAGTGATTTATTAGCATGTTTCGTAATATCCTGTTTGATAAGTCATCTTGACTTTTTCGATGCACCTTTCTTTAGTGAGTAACTTTACCATCAGCTAAAACATAACTTATTTGACGTTCTAAATGATTGGTGATAGATAAATAATCGACTCTAATAATTTGAATCAGAGGTCAGAGCACCCATCTAGTTGGCATTTTCATATGAATAGTCATCAGCTTCACGGGCATTTAGTTATTCCACGTTTGCATCTTTGCAGTCGAAGAAAAATCTCGCTGAATTTGCTGATGAGGTTATCCAGGAGTCTGATAAATTCAATGGGTTTAACTTGATATTGGCTGATCTCTGCTCCAAAAATATGGTGTATGTGACTAACAGGCCAAAAGAAAAGAAACCTTCCGCCTTGCAAGTTTCTCCAGGAATTCATGTTTTAACCAATGCCAATTTAGATTCGCCGTGGCCCAAAGTATGTTTTCTACTATTTATGCTTAATTGGTGTTGTAGTCAGTTTAGTTCATTGGAAAAAAAACATTTTGTTTTCGGTTTTAGATTTTCTTCTTGCATCTTTTCATTTCTTTCGCTTTTCTGCGGTGCAAAACAATGTGTATTTTTGAACTTGTCTTACTTCTCTATTCCTTTCCTTTTCTTTGCTGGTTTGGAGTAAGGCTCAACGACTTCTCCATAATTTTAGCGAACTACTGAACACATGTGGTGAAGGTGAAGTAGACGCGCATGAAATGGTCGAGAAACTAATGACAGACACTACAAAAACAGATAAGAGTTTACTACCAGGAATTTATCGTCCCGATGATGAGTATCCACGGAGTTCCATTTTCGTTGACACAAATACGTCACTTGTAAGCCCATTTCTCTATATCTAATTTCATTGTCAAAACTCTATACTTCCGATATATTTCTCTTTAAATTCATACCAAAACATAAAATAACGTGAGCAAACCCATATCCATTTCTTAGGGAAGGTATGGTACTAGAAGTACGACTGTTGTGCTTGCGAAGGTTAATGGAGATGTTTGCTTCCATGAGCGCTACCTTGAGGATGAAACCTGGAAGGAGCACATGATAGCATATCAGATTCAGTAAGATGTTAATAAAGATATTTCCTCTTGTACAGCATCTAGGAGTTTCATGTAAGTAGATCTGTTCTTTGCCATTGCAATGTTATGACACTGTAAAGTGATTATTTTTAGCTCTTTAGTAGTTATCATACTTAAAAATTGATGCTTCGACTGGTAAATTGTTTTATTATCATCATTGAGGCTGTGTGATTAATGTATATTACCCTCTCTCTTTTGTATGAGACTGTCTGTTTCAGCGTGAGATTGTTTCATTTGAGAATTTGTATCGATTTTTTTGTGGAAGAATGGAGACCATAATTACTTTGTGATTCACTCAAACATCTGCAGTAACACTGTGAACACATGATGTAGAAAACAAAAGTTTTAATTTTAGGGAAATTTCAAATGGTAGCATCTAGTTTTCATGAAATGCTAGTGGTCCCTCTTTTTAAAGAAAATTCCACTAGCATTCAGTTTTTGTTTAATTTCAAATGGTAGCATTCAGTTTATGCACAATCTAATTGCCGTAGCGTTTTCCTTTAGTTTTTGTTAAATTCCGTTTAATTCATCATTTTGTAAGTTTTTTCCACATGGTAGCATTCAGTTTTTGTTTAAAAACCATTTTAACGTTTAATTCACCGTTTATTAATTAATGCCCATAAATGTTGTAATAATTTTGTTTTCATTCAAATTGTTGGCATTATATAGTTCAAAAGGCAAGTAAACAAGCATTAATAAATTATTCAAATAGTGTATTTATAAGGTCAAAAGGTGTTTTTTATAAGTTCAAAAAGTGTCTTCCAAGCACTAATAAATATTTACTTAATTAGCGTTATAAAGTTCAAAAAGTGCATTTCAAGCACTAGTACATATATTCAAAGTTAAAACTACTATTATCAAAGTTCAAAGTTGCATTTGCAGCACTAAGACGAATTTACATAATTTTATTTAGGATGCTTTTGAAGATGACGTTGTAGAAGTCGTCCTTTTACCCTTCTTTTGCTTAGTTGTTAATCCAGCCTTGCAAGCCTTCACATTGTGTCCAAACTCCTTGCATCTACTACACTTCACTATCTTAGACCTTTTCCCCTTTCTTTCCTCCCCTGCATCCCTCTTTCTATTCTTTGCAGGTCTTTCAATCGCTCTCTTCATCATTGGTGGCTTAATTGGTGGGAACTGCATTTCTGACCAAGGATCGATCAGGGTCTGAAATAGATCTAATAGTGCTTGCATAGACTTGCTTGTACATTTTTCAACTGCAACAATCACTGCAAAACCTTATAGGATTTTGGCTTGAATGCAGAATGACCCTCACATCATGTTTTTTGGTCTTCACCAGAAACAATTACCCGAGCAATAGGAAATAGCTGATTATTACCATCTAAAGCAATAGCTGAAAGGAGTGTGCCTCCATATTGACCTTAGAGATGTGCACCATCAACCCTAATTAGACCTCTACAACCCTTGACTAATCCTCTAATTGTAGCTCCAAAAGAAATGAAAATGCTAATGAAGGTCAAAGCCTTTCAATGGAGTCTTCTGGTTCCCATGCACAAATAGCAACAAAGCCCTGATTAGTTTGCTTCACCATCTCTGCATAACCAAGTAAGTAGGCATAACTCTCATCATGTCCTCCGTTAATCTCTTTCAATGCTAATGTCCTCAATTTATATGATGTGCTAGTCTTCAAACTCACCCCAAACCTATACTCAAAAATTTTATTTAAAGTCCTCCCAGAGATGTCATTGTTTGCCCTAATGTCATCCATTAGCTTAGTAGCTGCCCATTTTATCGTGACAAGGTTGTTATGTGTTTGTAGGGCTCTACAGTTATGTTCAGGATTGTTATTCTTTTGTATAGCCTATGTAGTGCCATATGGTAATCTAATAGCATGAAGTCTTCATTCACAACTCGCAACTAAACAAGCTATAGTGTATACCTTGTTGTTTGCACTATCCACCAAGAATTCAAAACCGCACTGTATTGCATAGTCACTAACAATTTTCCCTACGTGGTGCTTATCAGTGAAAATCTGCCATGGTGCAAGGTTAATATTGCCCCAACCCCTATCCACACACATCTCACCATTTTGAAAAATACTTTGGATGTAGTTACTTTCATTATCATTTTCAACTACTTGATTACCCCATAATGGATCCTCAAATGGTTCATAACTATCATCCACATACTCTAAGTTGCCATCATCACTTAACTTATCATCAATACAATCATCATCATCATCATCTTCACTGTCAGTCAATGATGGACTGTAATCATCATCTTCACTGTCAGATGGACAACCCTCATCACCATCACCCAATTTGTAACACCCTGCAAATTCGTTGTTAATTAATTATAATTTAAATTGCGATTAAAAATAATTTCTTTATACATTATTATTAAACATCGAAAATTTAATATTTTGACCCATAAATATGTATTAACTAAACGATGAACACGTCTAATTATATGGGAGATTATTACTTAAATAAAGTCGAGTAAGTTAATAATAATCGTAATAGTTTTGTTCTTAAACTCGAGCCAAACGAAGTTTCACTTTTAAGTATTCGGGTCAAAATTAATGGGCCTCGTGAATAGAATAACCCAAAGTAATTGTGGGTTAGGGTTTAGATTTTTGAAAAATAAAACCCCAATTGTTTTGAGAGGAAGCCGTCATTTTTACCATCTTCTTCCTCTCTTAATCTTTCTCCTCTCTCTCCCTCACATTCACCATCAAACCCCACAACATGTGAACCTCCAAGAGCACCACCATACCGGCCCACCTCCCTTCTCCCACGCCAGCAGCCGGCAGCAGGACAACCGGTGTCTTCCTCCGTCACGACAGTCAGCCCAAGGCTGCGTTCCTTCCCCCACGGCAGCAGCAAGCTGCAGCTTCCCCCACCACCAGCAGCGAGGCTGCTGTGCCGCCAGCAGGGGGCAGCCACCACCCACAGTGGGTCACCACCTACCTCCTTGTTCATCTCCTAGTTTCACCCTTGTGAGCTATCTTTTACTTCTCCATTTAATTAGTTTCTTGCTCTAGTTAGAATATACCATGTTTATGAACTTTGGGTTGATAATGTGTAAATTTTATTAAGTCTTATTATGGTCAATAAGTAAAGATGTTAGCTTTGAACAATGAATTAATTAGGGTTTGATTTAGACTTGAAATTAGTAATGGTGTGGGTTTTCATGTTACATCTTTGTGGTATTGGTTAGGATCATTGGTCGCAAAGAATGGTTAACTCTTATTATCCTTGTTAATTGTGATTAATGATTGTAGCTAGCTAATCGTGGTTGTTGATTGTTATCATTAGTCGCTAAAAGTTGTTATTTTAGGATTGTATGGTTATCGTTATTAGTTGTAATTATCATTGTTATTCTTGGATATGTTGATTGTAAGTTGTGTAATCTTAGTGTGTCATAAGTTATAGTGCTCGATGTTATTGTGAGTTACTTTAAACATACTTGGCGCGAACCGTTACTTATCATGGTATTTAAGTAGGAGAAATATAACGAATGACTATGACACATTATTTTGACTAGTTTTCATCATGGTTATAAATATTAGATTATGCTTGAAACGAAATTGGATGTTATTAGTTTATGTTCTTGGTAATAAGTAATTATGTAGCTCCAAACATTGTAAAATAAAGAAGAGATTGCTTAGGTGCACTTGGGTGCAAGTCGTTATCAAAATGGTTAAAAAAGTTGGGTTGGTTAAGTTTAGTTGATGTTGTGAATTCGTGATCAATGAGCTAGTTGAGTAGTATTGAATATATAAAGCATTTTAAATTGAAAGCTTATCTTGAATGAATAAATGGTTATCTCATTGAATTGTAGTTGGTATGAAAAGGTAGATAAATAGGCTTATTAGTTCTACTATAAACTTGTATAGGTGCTCGGTTCATTAAAGGGATGTAAAACCTCGCTCTGTCTGATTATTGTGGTTTTGGTCGTATTGTGGCAGTTTCAGGTACGTACACGCAGTAATTAACTCTTGCATGCATCTTGCATTTTATATTTACCAATATTGAATTGTTTTAAAACATATAATGTACATTATCTATGAATCGTCATCGAATGAAATATCAAAGTTATTGATTTTATGATTTTCAAGTTTACTAGTAGAGAACGATGCTAGTATGCTAAATGTTTGGTAACGACTTAAGATGAGAACGGTTTGGTTCCCTTGATATTGAACTTATTATTATTTGTTTGAAAGGGAGCGAGTCCCTTATTAATAATATTGTTTATTGTTAGTTGGAAATAGTGAATGACTTCCTTATTGATGATATTGATTATTGTTAGTTGAATGAGCGCGATTCCCTTATTGATGAGTTTGACATATGTGATACGTTAGTTTGAATGGGAATGACTCCATTGTTCTTGAGATTGATTTATGTTCGTTGAATAGGGAATGGTCCCCTTATTAATGTGGTTGAATTATGTTTAATGAATGGGAAGGAATCCCTTGGTGATGGAATAAGAAAGTATCGAATAAAATGAAATGGAATGGGAATAAATCCCTTAGTAATGGAGTAAGAAAGTATTGAACAAGGTGAGATGGAATGGAAATAAATCCCTTAGTGATGGAGTAAGAAACTTGTTGGTTGTAATGGCAAGGAGTCCCTTATTGATGAGATAGCAGATTTGTTGGATTATTGTGGCTCCCCTGGTTAGGGTACCCTAGTGGGTTTAGTTCCCGGAGGTAGGATCATCTATATATGGTCGCTGTACGGGGGTATGTTCATACTTTACCATTGGGCGCCGGTATGGCCCATCACCGCCCTTTGGTTGAGGTGTTGCCATGTGGGTCTTGCAAACCCTATGGTGGCCTCTAGTCACATACGTTAGGTATGCTGGCTCCACTGGTTTGGTACCCCAGTGGCTTTAGTTCCCGGAGGTAGGATCATCTATATATGGTCGCTGTACGGGGGTATGTTCATACTTTACCATTGGGCGCCGGTATGGCCCGTCACCGCCCTTTGGTCGAGGTGTGGCCATGAGGGTCTTGCAAACCACAATATGGTGGCCTCTAGTCACATATATATATAAATATTGGAAAGTGGTTAAGCTCTTGGTTCAATTGATATTAAGCAGTTATGAAGTCGAAAAGAAGTTAAGAAGTCGAAAAGAAGTAAAGAAAATGGGATTGACAGTGAGAAGTAGGAACTGATGTTCAGTGATTATGATTGACACTTGGAGTGCTGTGAAATCACCCTCATATCGTGACATACTTTATTGATGCTAATTATGCCTTCTTATGTTATGATATTATTTACTGACGTGTACTGTTTGTTTTCTTTATTGATGGTTCGTCTTTGATGGCTCTGCTATGACGCGTTGGTCTATGATCTTACGTTGAGCAGCGGGGACATCATAGATAGACATTACAGGTGATGAAGCTTCTATGCATTGCATACGGGGGGAATGAGTGAGAACCGTGAAGCGTGCGATATTACAATTATTTTTGACGCTGGATGTAGTTTCTTTTTATTTAATTTTGTTTATGTTTTTGGTTTGAGGCACATGTCCTCCTTTTGTATATTTTATCTCCGCTGCGTAGTTTATAAATTGTATGGTTTTTTTTTATAGAGTTTAGTAAGTCTAAAACGCAAGTGCTAACACAGGAACCACGATCCATGCTTGGCATGTTGATTTGAGAAGCCGGCGATGAACCATTCCGCTGTGGTATACTTTTGATCGGCCGTTGATGCCTTTGCTATATTAGATTTTAGATATCTTTTGTTTTTCTACAAAAAAAACGCACAGTTTTTAAGGTAGATGCTGTCGAAATTTCCACTCACATCTTTGAACTTAATCTTTAACGTTTTAAAAAAAAATCTTTTTCTTTTTTTTCTTTTCTATGTAACACCCGAATTTCCTCCCAACCTTTGCGGTTTTGGTTTCGTTTAAGGGGTCGGAAATTTAGGGGTGTTACAGATGGACTGTAATCATCATTTTCTCTGTCAGATGGACAACCCTCATCACCATCACCCTCAATTTGTTGACACTCAATAACAACCCTTCTCTTCACGCACTAACAGAAAGGTGGAGAAGGCTGTGAAGACTGTGAGCTTGCTTTCACCATAACGCCCTTCCTAATTGCAGTGTTCGTTGGAATTTTTTAGTTGAAGCTTTTGAGGACTTAGAAGAAATAGTTAAAGGTAGTTGGCTAGGGGTTTCACTTGTTTGTAATGGTGAATCATAAATGAGAGTATTTTCAAAAGTTTTTAATGATGACACCACTTTTATGTCATGCCACTTATCCCGTGTAGCATTTATCACAACAATGTCATGTTGAACCTCATTATTGCCATTCAAAGGGAACATGTTCTCAAACTATTGCAAATCCCTTCTCTTAATCGGCAATTTCTCTCTTATAGGAATGATTTTAAGTCGTACAGGGTTCTGATGCTTCCAAATTCCTAAGACTCTTAACTAATTTCATGAGACTACTTTCCTCTTCAAGTGCAATAACCCAAATAAAAATCATTTCATTGTCATTGAACCTCTCAAACATGGTCATTAGGTCTTGATCAATATTCAGTTTAGCATGACTCATCTTCCAAACATACGCTAATGAGAGATTTTTAGGTATAGGCTTGTTAGTTTTAATGCACTCATCTTCCCAATCCATTACCAAATCCAGCAAAGTTACGTTATCCTTATCATCTACATCCAAGTCTACTTCAACACACAACCATTTAAAACATAAGACCACATGTTCAGGTATTTTGCAATTTCAAAATGGTAATTGTAAGAAAGGGAAGAAAAACAAAAAATGCCCTAATTCATTACCAAAAGCCCTAATTTATTATCAACCAATCAACAAAATCAACTACTTTTAGGGAATTTTGCTATATTATTAAATTCAAACAATCAACAAATCAACACTTCAAAAAATCCCTAATCCATTACCAAAAGCCCTAATTTATTATCAACCAATCAACAACTCAACAACTTTGAGGGAATTTTGCTAGTATTATTAAATTCAAACAATCAATAAATCAACATTTCAAAAAACCCCTAATCCATTACCAAAAGCCCTAATTTATTATTAACTTCAAACAATCAACAAACCAACATTTCAAAAATTCCCTATGCTATGTTTGGGAATAAGAATTTCATTTGAAAACATGGATTTGACTCAAAATTAGTGTTTGGCAAATACTAGAATTTCAAATTTGGATTTGAGTCAAATCCACAATTGTTGTCAAAATGGTTTAAAAATGAGGATTTGAGAATGACATCCCAAACCTTGTCATTCTCAAATTCTACATTCATGATTTCATTATTGAAATCATTAATTTGAAATGAAATGCTAGTTCCCAAACACAACCCTAATCCATTACCAAAAGCACTAATTAAAAATGGAATTCAACCAAGTAACAAATGAACGCTTCAAAAATGCCATTTGTTTCGAATTCGTGACAGAATTACAACTGCGTAAACCGTAAGAAACACACAAAAAACCCCTAAATTTCGTTATTATTGTTCAAAAGAAACGAAGAATCGAAAGTCAGCAATAGTTTCTTCGAAGCCATACCTGTTCAGTTTCTTCGAAAGTGTTGGGACTGAGAATCACCTGATAATCATAGGATGGGGAGTGAAAATCGCAGTTTTGAGTGAAGGGACTGAGAATGGGAGTAAAAATTGCATACTTTGTTTGAAGGGAATGAGAATCAAAGCCTAAGTTAATACAAGGGGCTTCTTTTGAAATTCTAACGGTGAAAGTAACGTTTTTGTGTGTTTAAAGCTACATAAAATTTAAATGCAAATGTTGGATGCTATAATGTGGAATTTTCTTAAAAAAAGTGCTAGTACTGGCGTTTCATGCAAACTGGATGCTATCATGTGAAATTTCCCTTGTTTTATAGTACCTTTAGTTGGTTATCTTTTAAAGGTCCGAGTCCGACCTTTTGCTTATCTTACAAAGGTTCGACCTTTATATTGACCTCTAATCTGTTAAACAAGTTGCCTCATTTAAATAACAAAAAGCCACATGTCACTATGTTCTTCATTTGTAATTTTATTTTTAAAATTTTAAAAATTTAAGAAGAGGTATTCTATATGGTAAAAATGTGTTTTAAGGAAATGCAAGCAGTAGCAAATTTTTATGATTTTTTCCGTAGCATAGCAACTTGGTTATCAGTTTAACTAGTATATAAACTCATGCAATGCACAATTTTTAGTATAAATTAATATAAACAATCTTAATTTTAATTAATGATGAAAATTTGTATATCGTTATATTATTCAAATGATTTTTTTTATCATTCATTAACAAATAACCATGTGTGTAATCTAAACCTGTGCAATGGGTCGGATACGTGTTGGGTCGGGCTCTACTTTAGTTGGTCTGGGTCGGGCCGGGTTTTACAAGGACAAGAAACAAGCTTTAAATGGATCGGGCTTTATGGCCTGGCCCGACCCGACCCATTTATCTTAATTCTCAAAATTAATACATACATTTTCTTCTTTATAATTCATTAAAGCATCGAAATTAGTAAGAAATTTGATGATATTTGTTGGAATCATTTCACTATTGATTATATAAATAACATTTTCATTTATTTCTGATCAACTAGATAAGAAAATTAGCTACAAAAGCATCCTAGTTCCCAGTTCATGCAAGCGATCAGTAGTTCAATTATAAGTAACCAACACATGTATTTTTTTCCCTCACCAGAGCAAATGTTACATGATTTTTTGACACTTTTTATCGATCGCTTTTAACTTGTATGTTATTTCCAATCTAGCTGTCAAAATATAATCAAGTGAGTTTTTGTTTTTTTTTTTTAAGTGGAAATCTTGTTGATTTCATCTCGATAGAAAATTTATTTATATGTGATCATTGGTATAAATGGAAGAGAGTATTTTATAATACAATGCAAGATGCATTATATGCATTAAATAATATAGCTCATAAACCTAAATAAAATAATAATAGCTTCACTCAAAAAAAAACTAATAGTAGCTAATAGGAATGACAATGGGTCGGATTCGGCTCAGATTATACATACTCCGACTTTGCTCCGAATAATAGTCAAAGTTTTTTCAATCCACCTCCACTCTGAGTCGGATTATGCATACTCCAAGTTTACCCAGACTAGAGGTGTTCATTTGGGTAATCGGGTCGGTTTCGGACCGGTGTCATTCGGTTCGGTTGTATTTCGGATTGGTTATGTTTCGGCTGTTTGTTATGACGGGTCAAACTCGGTTCGGGTTGGTTAGTCACGATTCGGTTAAGATCAATTATTCGAGCTATCGGGTTAGCATCGGTTCGGTGTCGGGTTGTCATCGGTTAATAATTGGTTCGGTTTTTCGGGTACAGATCGGGTTCGGTTTTTTAGAAAACAAAATTCGGCTATGTATTATTAATTCGATCGAAAACCAAATAGTTAAAATGCAAATCAATTAATGATCATTA
The DNA here is from genome assembly GCA_019776075.1 of Amaranthus palmeri. NCBI lineage: Eukaryota > Viridiplantae > Streptophyta > Magnoliopsida > Caryophyllales > Amaranthaceae > Amaranthus > Amaranthus palmeri. The sequence continues at coordinate 299,405 of JAAKBH010000110.1, read as the reverse complement.
TTACTTTGTTACTTTTACATGTTTGACCGAAAATTAAAAATATAAAATGTTATTAATTTTCATCTAATATGATTAAAAGTAGTTAAATAAACATTAACCATTGATTATTAGCTCTAAATATATGAAATCATGTATTTATTAGATTAACTAATAAAGTGATTGAATATAAGTATATCATACTTCTATGTTAAAAATTGGTTCAGATTTAAAGCAATATATTCGATTTAAAATTCGTTCGGGTTAAGTCGGTTTTAGCCGGATCGAGTTCGGTTTCGAGCATGATTCAGGTCGGATATGACTCGGGTCGATCATTTTTAGGTTCAGGTAATCTCGGTTAACGGTTATGTGTCGGTTACAAAACTCGGTTACAGTTCGGGTTCAGCTTTCCCATTTTCGGTTGTCAACCGTTTCGGGTACAACATCGGTTCGGGTATTATCGGTTCGATAAACCTAAAAACGAAAGATATTTTCGGGTCAGTTTACTTTTGGTTTGTGGTCGGGTTTTCGGGTCGGGTCACTTTTGAACAGCTCTAACCCCGACTCAGACTCTCGGAGCTCCAACGGAGTCGGATTATTATCAAACAGTATCGTTGTGATTTTGTACTAATGATTTTAACGGATATAAAATTAACAAAATATATTTTTCAATACAATTCAACAAAAAAATATGTACTTTGAATTCAAGTTTGACAAGAGAATAGTCTTACTACTACAATTTAACAAAATTTTCTCGCATTTTGATTTGGCGTATTTTATTTCTCTTGATCAGATTTGTCGTATTTTGATTGATTAATCTAAATAAAAATACCAAGTAGTTTTTCGAAATCGAAACTTACAATTAGTATTAGAGAGAGAGCTTAAATTAGTCACATCTAGTGTTTTAAAGGAAATAGAACATTGGCGTAAAAGTCAAACTTAAAGTTGGATTCCGTTCAGGATCGGAGTCGAGTCGGAGTGTCGAGTTTTTAAAAAAGGTCCAACTCCTGTCCGTCACTAACTAGGACTCAGATCGTAAAGTCGGAGTCGGAGTCGAATGACTTTTTTCTCGGAATCGAATCGGATTATATTCCTCGGATCGAGTCATACTAGGGTCGGATTCGAACTGAATTGCCATCCGTAGTAGCTAATTTAAGAAACTGCCAAAAATAGTTTACTTATCAGAAACTTAAACAAATTACCAATAAGCAATGTAAAATAGCTGCTCAATCATGATCAAAGCCCGTATAGGATCCAGTTAAAGCTCGTTTTAAGCCCGCTCCATATGTATAGTAAATATTGACCCTTCAAAAGACCGATCCATTTAAGGACCAACCCGTCAAAAGCCCGTCTAATAAAGGGTCGAGCCCGGGGGCCCAATAGGCCTCCGGCCTTTCGCACACCTCGATTGTAATTCAATTAAGGTAATATTTGAATAATATGTCTGCAAAAAATTCAAAGTGCTAATTTTTTACCATATATTGCGAATTAATTAATATAACTTTACAAAATTATTGTTGGATTTTAATGCATCAATTACAAAATTATTGCATTTCATTCATACAATTTCCTTATTTAATGTATCTGTTATTCCTAGATTTTAATACGTCATTTACAAAATTGTTGCAAATCAATTATAGTATTTTTCTTATTTAATGCACAATTAAATGTTGTATTTAAATTGCTTAGTCAACAACCTACTCCAATCAAATTAATTCAAATGTCAAAATTACTCTTATTGTGACTAGTGAATTTTGCAATCTAATCACTAGTAGAAAAAACCTTAAGGGCTGCGGTTTTTTAGCCCTTATGGGCTGCGTATTTCGACCCCAGCCTTTATTGGAGCAGCCCAAAATAATAATTAAGGGCTGCGGTCAAAATACGCAGCCCAAAATAAGAAAAGGGGCTGCGGACATGGGCCAAAACCGCAGCCCTTAACTCCATTATAGGCACTGAATTAAGGCAGTTAAGGGCTGCGGACATGGACCAAAAACCGCAGCCCTTTAGTCAATTTAAAAAATAAAAAAAAAATTCAAAATCTGAAAATGAAGAACATGAAGAACATGAAGAAGAACATCAAAAATGAAATGGTCAAAATAACTTTAATGGTCAAAAACGAACATGAAGAAGAACATGAGATTAAAAACGAGATTACACCCCAGAATATAAACATAAACATAAACGAAGAACATAAACATAAACCAAGAACAAACGAGATTAAAACGAAGAACAAAACGAAGATCTTCACCAACCCAGAATATTACAACAACAAAAACAAAGAACAAAACGAAGATCTTCACCAAATTACACAAAATTTCGAAATTTACAATCGAAATTCTTCACCAAATTTACCCAGAAAAAATGAAGATCTACGAAATTACAATCTTCAACAAAAACGAAGAAAAAAAATTACAATCGAAATTTACCTAGAAAAAAATGAAGATCTACGAAATTACACAAAAAAGGAAATTACCCATAATTGAAATTACAAAAAACGAAGATCTTCACCAAATTCTTCATCAAATCTTCATCAAATCTTCAAAATCTTCAAGGTTTCTTCACCAAAATTTCGAACTAAAAATTTCAGCAAATTTTGAAATGGGTTTTTCGAACTAAACTTCAGAAAATTTTCAAGGAAGAGTGAAGGAAGATTTCGATCTAAAATATTAGAAAATTTCGAAATTTCGAACTAAAATTTTAGAAGAATTCGATCTAAAATTTCAGAAAATTTCGAAATCTTCAAATCTTCGAAATCAGAAAATTTTAGAAGATTTCGAAATCATCAAAGGCGCCTGAAGAGGGAGGAAGAGGGAGGAAGAGTGTTTTTTAGGAGGAAGATTTCGAAAATTTTAGAAGAGTATTCAGTTGAGGATGAGTGAGGCGCCTGAAGAGGGAGTTAGGGTTTTTTAGGGTTAAAGAGTGGGCTTTAGGGTTTTTTTAGGGTTGAAGTGAGGCGCATCTGGTCGTTTTTTAGGGTTTTTAGGGTTATTAATGGGTTGGGCTTCATTTTGGGCTGCGGACACTACTAAAAACCGCAGCCCTTTACATATTATTTTTTTTGGGTTTAATTGTCTTACTGTTTGGGGCTGCGGACAGTTAAAAAACCGCAGCCCTTTGCCTATTTTTTTTTTGCTACAGTTTGGGGCTGCGGACAATAGACAAAACCGCAGCCCTTATTAATTTTTTTTTTAAAAAACATTTTTTTAACTCATATGGGCTGCGTGTGCCTAAAAACCGCAGCCAATAAATAGCAGCCAATAGCTTTTTTTCCACTAGTGATTATTCTGGATTTTAGTGCATCAATTACAAAATTATTGAAAATTAATCATATAATTTCCTTATTTAATGTATTAGTTATTCTTAGATTTTAATGACTCAATAACAAAATGATTGCAAATTAGTTATAGTATTTCCTTATTTAATGTACCATTACACGTTGCATTTAAATTGCTTAGTCAACAACCTACTCTAATCAAATTAATTTAAATGTCAGAATTACTTTTATCGCGCAATTTGTCATTTTACTTCAATTTAATTAAATTGTAGGGAAATTTCATGATATACCACTGAGTTTCTTCATAATTCACAATATACCACATCAAATGTTGTAGATCACCATATACCATTGAGTTTTAGTCCGTTAGCACAGAATACCATTAATGACAAATTCCGTTAGTCTGCCGTTATTGGTAATTATTAATTCATCATATACCATTACTTTTTTGTTTTTTTGCGTCAAATATTATCATTTTAAAATATAGTTATATTCAAAAGAAATGTCATCCAAACGAATTATTGAACAATATATAGTTATATACAAACCAAGTTTCACACAAAAGTTACATCAACCAGTCGATATAACTATTTTAAAATGATGGTATTTGACGCAAAAAACAAAAAAATAATGGTATATGGTGAATTAATAATTACCACTAACGGTAGACTAACGGCAGACTAACGAAATTCGTCATTAATGGTATCATGTGCTAACGGATTAAAACTCAATGGTATATGGTGATCTACAACATTTGATGTGGTATATGGTGAATTATGAAGAAACTCAGTGGTATATCATGAAATTTCCCTTAAATGTATGTATGATTATTTACCATAGCTTTTTTTTTTTTTTTTTTTTAATATCTCGCATTTCACCATTATAATTAAATTTATTTTATTATAGATTATAGCCTTTTTGATAAAAATTTGGTGTTTTACCGTCAAGTGAGATAATAAAATTTATGCAATTTACTATTTTTTTTCCTTACACAGGATGGGGTGGCTTTAAATTCTTATCTTTCCATTGTTAAAGCCAAACTTCATTTTCTTCAAACCTTACTTCACTATTGTTGGTAAATCTATTTTATCAAACGCTTCACCATGTACCAACCATCTCTAAATCCACATTTCAAGCCTGTATGGCGTGGAGATCCAAGACAATAAGGTGTTTAAATGCTGTAAAGATCATGAAGAGTCCATCACATAAGTTAGGTTTTTGAATTCAGATGTTGATCCTTTAAGGCTTTACTACAAATGTAAAGTATGCGCAATGATTTCTTATGAAATGAGAGCTTGATTAGAGTTTAAGAATAATTCTTCAAACTCTAATATCACCAAGATTGAAGGTATAAAGTACCTTGATGAAAAGATTAAAGTTTCAATGAAAAATAATAATGTTTGAGAGAATTAAAATGCAAACAATTGACATAATTTTTAAGGAGGTTCATCGAATTATGACTACGTAATAAAATTGAAAAAGCTCTAAGGACTTGAAGAGGCAAAAATGAATCTCATGCAGTCTTTGACCAGGCCGCTCATTTGAGCGTGATTGCTGTGGTTAATTGCAGACCCATCCAGTAGAATTTGTTCTTGGTATTCGTTCGAGCCTTAATCTACTTGTTTGAGAATTGGCACACCACAACATTCTGTTTCAATTTTAGTAGCTGCACTTTCGAACAAGGCAGTAGGTCGAGCATTATTTGACAGATTCCTTACGCTCTTGCACTACCTCATTAGATCATTCATCATGCTTAATTATCCATGTTTAAGTCTTGCTTCAATACCTTCATTACTTTATGCATTGACTACTATTCTGAAACACACGTTAATGACACACACATTAAGACACTTAATTCACCCATTAATCCATTCATAGGATACTATCTCTATGCACACTCATAATGTTTGGACTTGAATTGTGCATTCAAGACACTAATATTTCTTCAACACCTTAAGTAGCAGTCTCTCTATTAGTTGAAGCCTCCAAAACCCTAAGACTTTTCACTGATGTTTCAAAACATTTTACTTTTTCTTATCTTCCACTTCTAAGTCAATGTCGTTACACAACCATTACAACCTTAAAAGTTATACCACAATATATTTACTCATTCTGCAATAATAATTAAAATTAACAATAAAAACCCAAAGTTTTCAAACACCAAAAATTCACAACCTATTATACTATTAAAAGTAAACCCTAATTCGATAAATATGTAAACTTGCTAAAAAGAAAATAAAAAACACTGCATCAAACCCTGATTTCTCTAACAAATAAATCATAGGTCGTACAATATTTGAGGATGAAGGAAAAAAGAAGTAAATGTGTCGATAACCTTCACTGTACATCCCTACCCACCCATCTACTAACGCCGCCCCTACCCCCGCACATACACCCCCCTACCCCCGCACCCACACCCGCACCCACACCCACACCCACACCCTACAACGTTGATTATTGTAGATATTAGTAAATACTACAACCTAAACAGAACTTCTTAATAAAAAATTAATATTTTTTTTTAAAAAATAAAGAATCATAAATAGGAAAGTCGAATATTCGAATATCCGATTTTGCCAATATTCGGATCTGAGTTTGGTATCTGTCTTTGAAATCGAATTTTTAATCCAAAGTCATTTCCAGAAAATCGGATTAAGTATTCGGTTTTTTAAATTGAATACCAAATATTCCGGATCGGATAATTTTGATTTGAGATTTTTGCATAACTACATGTTGTCGTTTGCTAAATGGTACATTATATTTATGAAAGAAAATAAATATTGGGCTAATTTTTTAGAAAAATTACCTTGAATAATTCAACAATCTCATGATTTTCCTACAAAAATCTCACTATTGAATAATCATGAATAATATCTACTTTAGGAGGTATTTGCCGAGAGTAAACTCGGGTAACCGGATGACCTGGTATAGTAGGTAATTTACAAAATGTAAACTGAAAAGTTTCGTAATATTAGAGAAAAATTTAGAAAATTTGCATAAAAAATTATGAATGGTAAAAAGATTAGAAAAATTTTTAACACTTCTTTTTACATTTTTACCACTTTATTTTACTTTTACTTTTTTTTAAAAAAATAACTTGTTAAGCAAGTCATCCTATTACCGCGTTCACTCTAGGCAAATACCCCTTAAGTTTAAATTATTCAGGGTTAATCAGTAGGTGGGATTACAATAGGTGGGATTACAGTAGGATAATCATGAAAATGTTGGATTATTCTATTTTTTTGGAATGAAAGAGTATGTTATACAAAATCAAATGTAAATTTGTTCTCGATCATTAAATATAGATTTTCTTGAAACTGTTGAACTGCCCTGTTAAGTGAACATGAGAAGTGAAATTGGTTCAAAATATCTCCATTACATTTGTGGCTGTTTAGTACACATCGTTTATAAATGGTGATTTTGCTGATAATTCGTATGTGAGAGTTTATGCCTTTGCTCATTCAACTATAAAGATTTCATTTTCTTCAGAAAATATTTGCAATAAAAAATTATGGAAGAAAACACTTGTTTAAGGATGACTTTTGAATTTGGATTCAAATCAAACATATCATAATCTTTCCGTTTAAGCACAATATATTTATTTGTTTTTAACACTTAATCAATAATTCTATACTAGTACAGAAACTCGTGCATTGTACGACTTTCTTAGTATCAAATACATATATAAAATTTGATTTTTATACAACGTTATGAAAGATTACACTTTCAATTCATTAACTCCAAATCAAAATTCATTTGAAACTCAAATCATTTAAATGGTTTGGATTAATATACACTCGTTTCACGCCAATTGTTACACTACTCTCTCCATCAACAATAAAAATTTATGTTTTCAATTAGTTAAAATAATAATTTAGGGAAAAAATTATCCTCTAGCATATTTTATAATAATTAACACAATTTTTTTGGTATATTGTTCAGTCTTAAATATGTATCTAGTTCAAATGATTTGTAGCATTTCAAATATAAAATTTACCTAATTTAAACCATGTACAAAAATGAATATCCATAGTAAAAATTTACCTAATTTACTCTCAAGTGTACAAACACTAAAGATTGATCATATGTCTTATAAGAATGATCCTACGAAAAAAGGAATCTAACTATTCAAAATTAGTCATATATTTTTATTCAATTTAAATTCTTTACTTATGATCAATTTTTTTTAATTTTATACTATATAAATCAATTTAAATCTTTTTTACATTTTACATTGATTTCAAATATTTATATTTATATTTAGTTTAAATAATTTAATTTCTTTAACTAAGATTGCTTGTGAGATTGACATGTGTAATTTTACACCATCTTTATCAAATTGTATGATTTGCATTTGAATCTTTATCTATAAGTTAATTGTCAAGTTGCATCTTGATAGATTCTTTTCAATGTAAATTTTATTATTTTTATTATTTTTTTGTTCTGAAGGTAAAATATTTAGTTTTGTACAACTGCGTGTATTAAGGATTTAAGTTTTACATTGGTATATGTAAAAAAATGAAACACAAGCCAATAGTGAGGGAGTGCTCGTTTTCACGAAAATTTACATAAATAGTACGTTTTGTGGGAAGAAATCGATGGAACACTACAAAAAAATTGCAACCCAGCGACCCAATTTAGCGACTGGACAAATTTAGTCGGTATTACCGACTAAACAGCGACTAAAATACCGACTAACATGTTTTAGTCGGTAATACCGACTAAACAGAGACTAAAAAACTTTGGTCGCCGATTCCAGACCAACTTGCGACTTTACGTTTTAGTCGCTATTTTTCCGACCATAAATGTAGTCGCTAGTTAGTCGCCAAAAAAGAAAAAAAGAAAAAAAATACGGGAATAAACGTTTTATTTTTTCCGACTAAACGCCGACTAAAGTGGGTCGTTAAGTAGTCGGTAATATCCTGATTTTGTCTATAAATACCCCCCCCGCGTCATTTTTCATTCGCCCCAATCCATTTCCCACTTCTCTCTATAATTTATCTGTTCTTCTCTTGTTGCCATCCACCACCACTCCTATTTAACTCTCCTACTTGAGAAGAATTAAGTAGGGGTGGAGGTGGAAGGCGAGAAGTTGAAAAACAAAAAAATAAACGGTCTCGAAATATTAATAAAACGATTCAATCATAATAAAAATATGGCATATTAAAATTGAATATTGATCTTGGAGCTACTAAACCTTTCAACTTTATCATGTTTCTCACTTGCCCCGTTCTCTTCGTACCCATACTCGAGTTTGTTTACTTAAGTATGGGTTCGGGAAGAACCGGACAAATTGCGAAACATAAATTTAACAGTTCAATCGTATCAAAAATATGGAAAAATTTGATATTAAAGGTATGAACCACATTTGCTTATAAACATACATAAATTTGTTTCTCATTGTTGTTCACTGTATCCCTCCCCTCTGGACGCGTACATGGTTAATTTAATCGGTGTACGCGTAGAGACGGGGTTGGATATAGTGATTAACATAAATTTAATGGTTGTTTTTAAGCAAATGAGACTTGCCTCAAATTTGTTTTTCACTGTATCCCACCCTCTCCACTCGTACATGGTTAATTTCAATCGGTGTACGCGTGGAGAAGGGTGGGATATAGTGATTAACATAAATATAAAGGTTGCCCCAAATTTGTTCTTTACTATATCCTACCTCTTTTCATCTCGTACATGGTTAATTTCAATCGGTGTACGTGATGATAAAGGGGAAGGATGTAGTGATTTACATAAATTTAATGGTAGTATTTTGTTGTATTAAAAAATACTAATGAGCTTTTTTTTTCAACATATCCTACGCTTCTTGACACGTACATGATTAATTTCACTCGGTGTATCAATCGGTGTACGTGTCAAGAAGTAGTAGGTTATTGTGATTAACATAGCTATTTTTTCACTATATCTTACGCCGCTCTACTCGTACATGATTAATTTCAATCGGTGTACGAGTAGAGAAGGGCGTTGGATATTGTGATTAACATAGCTATTTTTTCACTATATCCTACCTCTATTCAACTCGTACATGGTTAATTTCAATCGGTGTACGTGATGATATAGGGGTAGGATTTAGTGATTTATATAAATTTAATGTAGTATTTTGTTGTATAAAAAATTACTAATGAGCTTTTTTTTCAATATATCCTATGCTTCTTGACACGTACATGATTAATTTCACTCGGTGTATCAATCGGTGTATGTGTCAAGAAGTAATAGGTTATGTTGATTAACATAGCTATTTTTTCACGAAAAAAATTATAATGAGCTTTTTTTTTCGTGCCGTTTTGTTGTAATAATTATCAGTACTTAATCGAAATATATGTTCTTCTTACTTATTGTCCTGTATGTTTACTATAAAAATGTGTTAGAAACGCTTAAAATATGTTTCTCAAAATTGTAGAAAATGCGCAACGTATTATTTTACTTATATTTGCTACTGAAAAAGAATAATTTTTGATTTGCAAGGCGTTGGTTTGCCCGATAGTGGTACTTACGGCCTATTCTACTACCTCTAGTTCATCATCGGGTGGCTCCCATTTGTTTTAAGATATGAACAATGTCAAAAAACATATAGGAACTACTAAATGGTGAATTGGAGGGAGTATAGGTTGTAAATTACACTAATTCGCGTTAGTGGTACTTACGGCCTATTCTAGTACCTCTATTTCACCGTTAAGTAGCTCCAATTTGTTTTACGATATGAACAATGTCAAAAAACATATAGGAGCCACTTAATGGTGAATTAGAGGGAGTATAGGAATGGTTGAAGAGGGCCAAGGTCCGGTACAAGGACATGGTTCACTCAATGAGAAAAAGTCTCGAAGAAAATAATCAGTATATACCTGATTGGGTGTCGGCAGATGCTTGGCGAGAGTGGACACGGGCCTGGGCAGCTCCTGAATTCCAGGCTCAGCGGGAGCGAGGGAGGAAAAACCGTCGCCGGGGCGATCCAACGGGTGTCGCAGAAGTCACCCATACCGGCGGTTCCGTGTCGGCCCGCAGGACACGGCGGATATTGGTATATACTTAACTTTTTATTAATTTAAATTTTTTAAAATTTTGTTTTTTTGTTTATTTATACATTATTTTTATTAAACCATTCACTTTGTTTTTACAGGAAAAAAAGCAGAAACGCACGCCCACCTCTTATGAGTTGTTTCTACACACTCATAGGGTGAAAACAAAAGATGGGTTGCAGTGGATCAACGAGAAGTCCAAGGCCGTGAACGTAAGTGCAATTAATGATGTTCTTTTTTTAAGTAATCATGAATCATAGTAGTTAGTTTTTTTATGTCCAAGGCCGAAATTTTTATATAATTTTATGCTTTGTTCAGGACGAGTATTTACGCCTCCATGCCGAGCTGCCTGTAGATGCTCCTGAGGAGAAGGAAAATGACGCTTACTTTGAGGCCGTCAAAATTGTCGAAGCGCAGGATTCGACAAAGAAGTCCTCCAAGGCTGTGTTTGGTCTTGGTGAAGCCGCAGAGACTTATTACTCTGATAGTGCGGCGTCACAGAGTCAAACTCAGGAAACTCCTCCCCCCCTCCAGCTAGTGAACGAGAGGTTGGATGAGCTACAGCAGTCCTTGAACACTGTAACTCAAAACATGACCTCCAACATTTCGAGGGAGGAGTTTGAGCGTCTAGTGGCGGAGCATCAGCGTTTGAGCGCTGAGTTAAATCACTTTCTCGGCTTTATACGCGGAATATTTGCCGAAAGAGGTTTTCCTCCACCTCCACCACCCAACTGATCCTACTTATTTGATGATGATGATGTTGATTAAACATTTTTTTTTGTGTTTTTTTTATGATTAAACATTTATTTTTATGTTTTTTTTTATGTTTGTATGATTAAACATTTATTTATTTGAACATTTTCTTTATTAATTTTATTTATGCGTTTTTTATTATATGCGTTTTTTATTATATTCGTTTTTTATTACGTTTTTTATTATATTCGTGCGACAATTTATTTTAGTAATAAAATAATAAAACTGGTCAAATGTGGTTTACAATTGACCACATTTGACCAGTTTTATTATTTTAATATTTTAAATCTAGCGACTAGATTCCGACTACAGCATTAGTAGGAAAACAGTCGGTAAAAATAACCGCCAAAATTTGGTACGCTTTTCAGTCAACATAAGTTTGACTTTACCGACTACCCTCCTACCAAATAAGTAGTCTCAGGTTAGTCGGTAAAAATAACCGCCAAATTTTGGTACGCTTTTTCAGTCAACATTAGTTTGACTTTACCGACTATCCTCCTACCAAATAAGTAGTCTCAGGTTAGTCGGTAAAAATATGGTCAACATTTGAAGTTTGACTTTACCGACTATCCTCCTACCAAAACTGAGTCGACAGATAGTCGGTACAATTTTAAAAACATCTTTCAAAAAAAAAAAAAAAAAAAAAACAAAATCTTTTTTATTTTTACAGCGACTACTTAGCAACTAAAATTTAGTCGGTAGCAGCGACTATGTTCCGACACAGTTACATAGTCGGAGGTCCGACTAGTCACCTACTAAATGATATTTGGTAGGTACGCCGACTAACTTAACGACTCAATTAGCTTACCGACCATTATATACCGACTATTTGGATTGAGTCGGTGGTTAGTCGGTATTCACAAATACCGACTAATTTACGACTATATCTCATAGTCGCTAGTTTGCAAATTTTTTGTAGTGGAAAGAAATGGCAGGAAGTTGGAGAGATCGCATTCTCTTCATTCGATGAAAAACTATCTAATGATTTAAAAATCTTAATCGAATATTAGTATATTCAATTCAAGATCCACGGTTATTAGTTTTTGATATTCGAATTTTCAAGTATCCATCATATTTCGAATAAATAAATATCAAATTAATGACATCATGTTGGATAGTTGATAATGCGCATTTTAAATAAATTTAGATATCCATCCTAAAAAAAAGTAAATTTAGATATCTGATATAAATAAACGTGGGATAATAGTTTCGAAAAATCATATTAAGATGTGGGAGAATCGATTCAAAATTTTCAATTTATCCTCAGGTTGTGATGGTCACGTTCTATGTAAGATTGGATTTGGTTTTGATTCCATTCGATTCCTGCTCCACAAAAGTCAATGTCAGATCTAGTAAAAAAAAAGTAATGTCACACATGAAAGGACAAAAATAGGTGAATAGCAAAATGGGTTAATTGTCTGTGCTTGTTTTAGAGCACATTTACTACCCCATTATATATAGTCTAGTGGTTTTGTATTGATTTCATATACTTTACGCGTGATTTCACCTTGTTCTTGTCTTCGAAGTGTTTTGAGCTAGGATTATTTCATGTCACTCCTGCAGTCCTGGCAAAGCTTGGGGGTCTTTGGTAGCTGCAACAAACTTCAAAGAGGAGAAACAAGGACTATTCGGTCGAATCATCCCTCCATTTGGTCGAATGGAGATGCAGCTCTTAACATTTTGATGGCCAATTCACTGGAAATGGCGAATGTCGAATCTTCGGTCGAACAACATCCATTCTGGAGAATGGCTCCCAGACACCATAATGTTCAAAAACTTTTTGTTTATGCTGAGCGAACATCCATTCTAGTGAATGAAGGTCTCCATTTGGGCGAATGATCCTATTTTGCTCGTGATGTTTTCTTCTCGATCAAGAATTAAAGGTTATTGTCGAGATTTCAAGGCACCTTTGTTTTAGAGAGTATATATACCCAATTTCTATAGAAATCCCAATATTCCTGTCCTCATAGCCCTAATACATGCCTAGTGTAGAATTACTCTAGCTTTATAACTTTGTTATAGTTTATCAAACCCTAGCTTTAGTAGTTTATGCCTTCAAACTTTGTAGTTTTAAGATCTCTGCTTTGTAGTTTTTAATTTTAATCTTGGTTCATGAATCTTTACCACATCTTTTTGTAGTCTCAACCAGGGCCGCCCCTGGGGGTAGGCCAAAGGGGCCACCGCCCAGGGCCCATGTTATAAATTCAGAAATTCAGTTTTAGAATGAGGCCCATTATAAAAAAATCTAAGATAAAAAAGGTCCCAACCTCCCATTAAATACACTCTATCAACCAGAATAAGAAAGTTGAATAGACTCAATTAAATTAAATAAGTTATTAAAGGCAATTGTAAGTTTCTTTCCCAAAAAATTGACCATCAATTCCGGTTCCAGTGATGATGATTGTAGCTGCCATTTCACTCTGGCTTTTCATATGGCGTCTGTTTATCTTCTTTCTTCTTTCCATGAGTTCCTCAATTTCCAAGTACGTATATCCATAGCTGATAGCTTAACGATATGTTTTTTTTCAATTTAAGCTGATTTAATTTTTGATATACAACAAATAATTCTTCAATTTTTAAAAATTTGACACTAGCAATCAATTTCTTGATTTCTTCCTTCTTCCCAAATCTAGTTCTCGTTTGGCTGCTCAAATTCGTTCTTGTTCTTGGCTGGTGGTACTTCTCCCTTCTTTCTTCTTCTCAATTTCTTGGCTGGCGGTGCATCTTATTGTATCAAGTAATTTACTTCTCCCTTCTTCTTGATTTTTAAGACTAGGTTCTCGAAAATCTGATTTTGATTTCATGAATTTGAAATTTGCACTTGAATCTAAGTTTTTAATTTTTCAAATGAGTTAGATTTCAATGCTTGAATCTTGAATGTTGATTGTTGAATCATTTTGATTTCATGGAGTATGGTGTATTAATTGGGTTATGAAATATGAAAATTTCTTTTTTTTAATGAATAAGAATATTTGCAAATGTCTAATGATATCTTATATGTGGGTGCAAATGTCAATGACATGATCTTAGTGGCAAAAGTAATTTCATTTCAATTAACAAGTGTTATTAGCAATTAGCAAAATGTGGGTGCAAATGTCAATGACATGGTGTATTTTGATTTCATGGAGTATGGTGTGTCAATTTTGTATGGTGTATTTTTTTTCATTTCAATCGGCAATGTCTTATTAGCAATTAGCAAAATGTATGGAGTATGGTGTATTAGAAGCTGTTTTAATTTCATTTTGTTTTTTAACAGTTTACATTTTCAATTTTGGAACTCAACATCATTCATCGACTGTGAGGACTCAGGTGCTATTGTTTTGTTTATTTCTTTAATCATAGTGTGAGTATTTGATTAATTTCACATATTATATAATGTTGCCTACATTTATGTGGAAATGAAAAAAGAAAAAAAAGAAAACGGAATCAAGAGTTCATTAAGTCACAACAAGGTGCTTTTAACAAATTTATCATTAGAAATAATGATGTCAATGACAATAATGAAAGTAATCGCCGAAATGAATCTAACACCACCCAAAACGAGACTAACTTAACAAATGATCGTAATAATGTGCCTAATGATGCTCGGATTAATATACCAAATGATATGCCAAATGATGTTCCGATTGATTTACCAAGCAATAATTCACCAAATTTGTCTAATATTGTTGTTGATGATGATGTAGATCAAATTAATTGTAATGATCATATCATTTATGATGAACAAGGACTTCCTTTGAATTTTTATGATCCAACAAATTGGGTCAATCTTGATAATAAGTTAAGAGACATTTTAGTTGAGAAAGGGCCTATAAGAGAATTAGACCTTGAATTTCCTCTTGATACTAACAATAGGCATTTTTCATATTCGCATTTTTCTAAAAAGTTAAGTAATGGTGAAATTAAAGATAGAAAATGACTTATTTATTCTAAAACTAGTGATAAAGTGTTTTGTTTATGTTGCAAGTTGTTCAAATCTGCTAGTAATAAAAGTTCATTAGCAAATGATGGTTTATGCGATTGGAAGCATATTAGTGAAAGGCTTAAACAACATGAAAATAGTATTGAGCATATGAATCATATGATTAGTTGGAATGAATTAAGAGTAAGATTGTCTAGAAATGAAACAATTGATAAAAATTTACAAGAAGCAATTACAAAAGAGAGAGATCGTTGGAGGCAAGTTTTAATAAGAATATTTTCAGCTGTTAAATGTCTTGCTACTCATAATTGGCTTTTAGAGGATCAAATGAAAAACTCTATCAAGATAGTAATGGTAATTTCTTAGGATTGATTGAAATGATTGCGGAATTTGATGTAGTCATGCAAGATCACATTAGACGCATAAAAAATAGAGAAATACATTATCATTATCTTGGACATAAAATTCAAATTGAATTGATTTCTCTTTTAGCTCAAAGTGTGAAAAGTTCTATAATAAGGACAATCAAAGAGTCAAAATATTTTTCCATCATTCTTGATTGTACACCTGATATTTCTCATCGAGAACAACTGACTCTTATTATACGATGTGTGAATATGTCCACAAGTAAAACAAAAATTCAAGAGTACTTTATAGAGTTTTTGGAGGTGAATGATACTTCAGGATTAGGATTATTTGTTGAATTGCAAAATGTATTAAAATCTCTTAATCTTGAAGTCGATGATATAAGAGGTCAAGGTTATGATAATGGTTCTAATATGAAAGGAAAACATCAAGGTGTACAAAAGCGTTTACTTGAAATAAACCCTAGATCATTATATATGCCTTGTGCTTGTCATAGTTTAAATCTTGCTCTTTGCTACATGGCACATTCTTGCTCACGAGCCATTTCATTCTTTGGAATTGTTCAACGCTTATATACACTATTCTCTAGTTCCACAAAAAGATGGAAAATATTGCTTGACAATGTTTCTGAACTTACTCTTAAATGTTTATCTAATACTCGTTGGGAGAGGCGAATTAAAAGTATTAAAGCATTAGATTCCAAGCTCCCCAAATAAGATTAGCTTCGTCGATGCTTTACGATTCTTGTGGTAATGGTGCTAAAACTAAGAGTGAAGCTGAGTTTTTGTATAATGCACTTGGAAGTTATGAGTTTTTGCTTGGTATGGTTATTTGGTATGAAATATTGTTTGTTACAAATAAGATAAGCAAGAACTTGCAATCTAAAACTATGTGTATTAACACCACTATAGAACAAATAGAAGGCATGTTGTCATATTTTGTAAAGTTTAGAGAAGAAGGGTTTATTTCTTGCCTAAATATTGCTAAAGGTATTGCGCTTGATATGGATGTTGAACTCACCCTTCCAATAAAGCGTTGTATAACTAGAAAAAAACATTTTGATGAAAATGGTTTGGAGGATGAATCAAATCAATCACCTGAAGAATTGTTTAGAGTTGAGTACTTTTTGGTTGTTGTAGATATGGCAATTACTTCTTTGAAAAGTAGGTTTGAGCAACTAAAACATTTTGAAAATATTTTTGGATTTTTGTTTGATTTAAATAAGTTAAAGACATTAGAAGAAAAGGAATTAAGTGAATGTTGTGCATCTTTTCACAGCACTTTTTCTAATGGAGATTCTTCCGATATTAATTTGAATGATTTTTATTCAGAACTAAAAGTTTTACAATCTACTTTGCCCAATGAACCAATGACATGCATAGAAATTCTTGAGTTTATTCAGTTTGCTGATTGTTATCCAAATGCTTCAATTGCTTATAGAATATTATTAACTGTTCCTGTGACTGTGGCATCCGCGGAAAGAAGTTTTTCGAAGTTGAAGTTGATCAAAACCTATTTAAGGTCATCAATGTCACAAGAGCGGCTAAATGATCTCGCAATATTATCAATTGAAAAAGAATTTTTAGAAACAATTAACATAGATGATATTATAAATGATTTTGCTTCGCGGAAAGCTCGTAGAACTCATTTTGCATTTTAAAAATTTTATAAGAGGGGGCCTATTATTTTCATTTGGCCTAGGGCCCATAAAATGTCAGGACCGGCACTGGTCTCAACAATGGTTTGTAAGTATTCACCTTCCATTTACTTTGGAGTTCTTTTATTGCTTTTATTGTCTTGTTTGCATTTATTGCTTGCTTGCCTAGTAATTATATATATATCTCTCGTTCTTGTTGGTTACATTTAATGTTAACCATGTTATTGATTGTTAGTTTATTGACTCCCTTTGACTTGTGTTCATCCATCATGTGTGAGTAGTTCTTTATGGGAGTTTGATTAGTGAAACCCTAGGAATAGCTATGTTGTTTATTGTTTAGGATTAAAGAAAATATGTTAATACCTAGTTCTTAAAACCTAATATGAATCTTGTCCTGCCACTCCTTTGTAGACATAAGTTGATTATAGGTCGTCGTTTGTTGTGATTTTGTGAATCACCAACTTCCTCTCGTATACTTGGGTATCTAGATTTGTTATTTTTCGATTTCTTTTAACTAGCATACCTTGTTCCAAAATCACTTTTCCTTGGGTGGAACTAATCTTAACCCCATTTTAATCCCATTGATTTATATCATTATTCAATCTTGTTAGTTATTATTGTTTTTAGTTTTAGAACACCTTCAACCACAAAAACCTTTGTTATATTGAGATGTAGTGTCTTTTACTCCCTCCTATTCAAATTAAGTGTCCACTTTACTTTTTCACACATGCCGATGCAACATTTTAACCTTTAATATCTTTAATTGTGTATGATTAAAAATTATAAAAATTTGATATTAATAATCTTTGCATTGAGACGGACAAAATAAGATCCCACATGACTATATATTACCTTATAGATTAAGAGAAAAATACAAATTAAGAGTGATTAGTGAATAGTAACCAAAAAGTAAAGTGGACACTTAATTTGAATAGGAGGGAGTATTATATTTTGTCCTCGTCGTTCGATCCCCTACCCTGCTATACTTGTGTAGTGAGTAGGTTGTTCGAAATATTGTTTAATTTGGGTCTATTATAAATGACGTGCAAAAACCCTATATCATTGTCTCTTTGGTTTTTGTAAAGTAAAAGTGGTGTAAATAAAGGAAGAGAGAAAGAAAAAGATAAAAGTAGTTTCTACAATTTGTTAAAACATTCTCAACCAACTCAGTTCACTTACACTTTAATATTTCTACAATTTGTTTTCCAAATTTAACTGATGTCTCTTAACTACTGTGACACCCTTTTCCCTCTGCCAATGACAATAGTGGAACCTAATTCGAACCTTAGGGTTTTGGTTTCAAGTAGTTCCAAACGACGCCAAGTGGTTCATTTCTAATCCCTATAGATTTATTATGGCGCTCATGTTTATTCTTTAATAAAATTCAATCAAATAATCTGCATCGTATTCATTAATATGAACTTCCAAATAATCACATACCATATTTTGCAACATCACATGCAACACGACATAACAATGTACTTTCATTTCACTTCAAAATTTACTATGATGCTTTGCTTGGAACATTTCAGCTAACCACACTGCAATTATAGTAAAGATAAATGCGACAACAATTAAAAATCATTTTTATATGATTGAATGATTGCATCACTGTAACATTATATAAAAAATGCTTCTTGTCTACCATATAATTTATCCTTTGCCCTTCTCAAGTACTTAAGGATACTTTTCTCACTAAGTAGTGAACTTTTCAAGGGTTAGTTTCATATCTTCACATACCTTAAGTGTAAATACGATTAAGTACAAAACATCATAAACACTGATCCTTACGGTAGACCTCTCATATTGCATTGGAATGATTCCTCTCTCAAAGTTGTCCACGATAAACTTTGCAAGAATCTAATGTTATAAGGTTCTTTACTGAATCCTACCATTCTTCTTTATTTGTCCATACAGGTTTAGCTTGATATGAGAATGATTATAAGTTTTGATTCATGGTGGTTAGATTACCAGTGAAAGTCACACAAAAACACATGAGATCGACTTCACAAAAGCAGCTAGTGTTGCAGGAGAATGGGGAACACCAACAATTACTAGAAACCCAATCTTCAATTAAGCTCCCCTAAGAAGCAAGGACCCCCTTGAAGCTAGGATCTCTGAACTGGGAGCACCAACAATTGATAGAAGCCTATTTTTGCAAATATTTTTACGAGACACTTATTACTCTAAATATTTAAGGGATATTTTACATAGTAGCCCACTTTTGCGAAAAAGCCAGTGGTAGCAAATCTTAAAAATATTCCACAAAAGAGCAATGTACTTTAGAATTTAAGTTGCCGTAACATGAATGTCCAAAAACATTAAATTATACGTGAAGTTATGAAATTTCGTTTTTATACCCTTGTCTTCTTTCCTTAAAATACCGTAACCTTCTCTATTTTCATCCATCTTCATCATCTATTCATCAAGTTTTATAAAGATAACTTAGGCTTGAGCTTTAAGGTTGAATTGCCATGCATTATTATAGTCTTGTATTTATACATAAAGAAAATTTTTAGTTACAGATGAAATTAAATGGCATGTTTGATGGCACATGCAAGCTTACAAATGGTGGAGCTACAAGCCCAACAAGACTAGTATCTACTGCACTATCACATGGTTTTGCATTATTTGTGGCCGTCTTAGTAAGTGCTAACATCTCCGGTGGACACATTAAACCAGTTGTCACCCTTGGTGTTTTCCTTGATGGTAAACTCTCATTTATGAGCACTATTCTCTACTGGATTACTCAGTGCCTTGGTACTGTTGTTGCTTGCTTCATCCTTAATTTCTCCACTAGTGGGTACTAATGTTGCTTGCCTCATCATTAATTTCTCTACTAGTGAACTAGTAAGCAAATACAAATCCCTTGTTAATATATAAAGCTTAAAGCTTAAGCGTAAATTATCTCAATTGAACTCGATAGATGGAAGAAGAAGATAGATGGATGAAAATGGAGAAGGTTATTGTATTTTAAGGAAAGAAGATAAGGGTAAAAACAAAATTCCACAAGTTAACGTATAATCTAATGTTTTTTGGGCATTCATGTTATGACAATTTAAATTCCAAAAGTACAATGCTATTTGTGGAATTATTTTGTAAGATATGCCATCACCGACCTTTCGTAAAATTTCGTTGCTACTCGTTGAATATCTCAATATTTAAAAAAAGCTAAAAAAAGTTCTACAAAACATCCACCAATAACAGAGCTCAATTTCTAGCATTATATCCAACAAACGAAAATTGGAAAATTTGCTCAAAATCATCCCAACTTTTACTTGTTTGCCAAAAATAATCTAACTATCCATTATTTTTTAATAATCTCAACTATTCTCATAATTTGTTGAAAACATACCCACCCCTTTATTACCGGCTGGAACAGATAACTTTTCCACTCTTTTTTCTTTTTTTTTTTACTTAACTGTTCAAAATTAACCCTTCCTCTTCATCTATTAATCAAAAAAGAAAGAAAAAGTAGAAACGTTACATGTTGCAGCCAGTTAAAAGGAAGGTGGGTATGTTTTCAACAAATTATGAGATAGTTGGGATTATTAAAAAATAATTGATAGCTGGAATTATTTTTGTCCAACGGGTGATAGTTGAGATTATTTTGAGCAAATTTTCCAAGAAAATTAAGTAAATCCACCATTTTGCTGAGTCGGACTTGAGATTTTAGTCTTTGGCACTAGCAAAGAAAACTTTCCTTGAGACTAAGTTAACCCCTTTTTGGTTCCGAAACGCCAAAATTGAGTCTGGATATGCTAAGCCACAATACACCGCAGCACTAACACAAAACATATGGGACCCAATTTCAAACAAACTTCAGAATGACTGTCGCAACAGTTCATAAGTACCAACAACAACATAGTATAGGCAAAGAAAATTTCCAATTTCAGAGATACCAACAACAACAACAACAACATAATAATAATAATAATAATATAATAATAATAATAATAATAATAATAATAATAATAATAATAATAATAATAATAATAATAATAATAATAATAATAATAATAATAATAATGAAAAATTATAAGAAACTACCTAATATATACCGTTTTTTAAAAAACTACCTTATATAAAAAAATTTGCAAAAAACTACTTTATATAATACAATGGCGACTAGAGTAACCTAGTGCCTAACAGGTCGCCATTCGCGACTAAATAAAAGAGTCCCCAACATGTCGCCATCATTTGATACTTGGTGACTAGAATTGCGTCCCCAACTAGTCGCCAAAATTAAACAAAAAAATAAAAAAAAATCGTATATTATTCTTAATATAATTTATATTAAGAAAAAAAATTTATATTAAGAATAATATACGATTTTATTTTTTAGAAATATAAATATAAAAATAATTATATATTATAATTACAATATTTGATATATAATATATATATTAAAATTACACAAACAATGCAATGCAATTAATAATAATATTACTATAAAAATTCCAAAACCTAGAAATAAATAACAAAACAACAATAAAATCAATTTAAAATACAAGAAATAGATAACAAAACAACAACGAAAGAAATTTAAAAACAAAAAAATATAAATCAAAACGTAATAAAAACTAATTAATAAAACAAAATAATATTTACAAAATTCAAAGGATAATCCTCTTAAGTATAAAATTCTAGGCAGAATCACAAAATTATACTCCCTCCGTTCCTATTTGATCTTCCTATTTAGGTTTTTTACAAAGATTAAGAAAAATGTAATCTTTGGTAATAGTGTGTATTATTTTAATTATATAGTAGTGAGAAGTAATGATTGTATTGGATTTATGAGAGAAAAAATAATTAAATAGTAGTGTAAAGTAATGATTGTATTGGAAGTATGAAAGAGAAAATAATTGAATAGTAGTGTGAAGTAAGGAAAGTGGGTTTAAAGGGGTAAAAGTAAGATGAAAACTTTCCAAAAATAGATAGTATTCTAAAGTGGAAGAACTTTTGAAACTACCCGTTATAGTAAAGTGGAAGAACATAAAGGAACGGAGGGAGTACTTTTTAAAAATAGTTGTAAATATTAATTCTCTTATTCTTTAAATTGTAACTTTTGAAAGTAAACAAAATTCTAAATAAAAAAAACACTAATTTTGTTGGCAAAGTACAAAGGTAAAGAAAAACCCAAAATTAAGAGAAAGAACACACTTTAGGATGCAAATCAATAGGAACAACGCCATTAAAAACATGATGTGCAAGAGTTTGATACCAAGAACCACCACTGTTAACAACCCATTTCTCAGCATCATCCCATTAATTTAGAAGGAACACTTTTGCTTGACACAGTTAACTAAAACTCGGTCTTCTTTGTCTTAAAGAACTCTCCAATTTTCTATTCTCAAAATTCCCTCTTCTTTAAGGGATTGGTAAAACTAAGAAAATATAAGAGAAAGAGATGCAAGAATGAAGTGTTTTAAATAAGAAGAGATGAGAGAGATCTAAAAAATGAGAAAGTAAAAAGAGAGAAGAAGAGATGTAAAATCAGGAAAAATAGAGGTTCTAAAAATAGAGGTTTTAAATAAGAATAGGAGTAAATTAAGGCCGGAGGAATGAGATATTAAAAACCAGGCAAAAAAAAGCAGTTACACAAATGAAATTTAAAGTTTGAATTGGCGACTAATATCTGGTCGCGAACTAGTCCCCAAATGGCGTCAATTTAATTTTCGAATTGGCGACTTGGACGTAGTCGCTAACAGGTCTCCAAAGTGGCACCAATATTAGTAGGGGTGTTCATAATAACCCGATTCGGAAATTCCGACTCGAATTATCCGCTATCCGATTTCTAAAACCGGGTAATTTACCCGGTTTTTGCAAACCGGATAATCCGGGTCGGGTACCCGGTTTTAAACGTGGATACCGGATCCGGATCCGGGTCATGGATTTTTGAAAACCGGGTATCCGGTATCCGGTTTTCTTTATTTTTATTTTTTTTACTTTTTTTCGTAATAAAATGATCATGATATCTCTTAAGCTAACCTTGGATTGAATATTTTTTAAGAGTTAGTATTTGAATTTTATAATTGTTCTTACTTAAGCACATGAACAATAATATTATTCTTTCATTTTCTTACTTAATCAAAAATGACTAATTAAGTTAAAGATTTTTAGGGAGTTTCTATGAATTTTATATAAAAAAATATTTTAAGTGAAAATAGAGATAAACAAACGTATAGTTGAACTATAAAACGACAAAAAAATAAAAAATAAAAAAAAATAAAAATAAAAAATAAAAACAAAAAAAATAATTCTAGTTTTTTGAGCAGCCTTCTCTCTTGTTTCTCTCTCTACACTCTCCTCTCTGCTGAGCGACCTCCGTTGCTCCGCCATGGCAGGCAGGAGGAGAGGCCGACCTCCGAGAAGGGCGGTGAGCGGGCTTGCTAACCTTTGTCGTCTCCCCGAACTCCATAACTGAGTATTTGCCTCATAAGGCGGGTAATTGAAACCCCTTTCAGTTGCCGTGAATCCCCTAAACTAGTAAACCCTAAAATCCAAATATGGCCATAATTCTTCCCCAAACTAGTTCTACTGGCTCATGGGGTTGATTTATTTGGATTTCATGTGAAATTGTGTGCGTAATCCAAGGTTGGGCTCAGCCTCAAGACCCGATTTTGCTGGGTTTCCATGGCAACTCTGTTTCGAGTTCTCTAATCCCAGGTAAACACCAAACCCTAATATAAAATGTCTCTGGTCTAGTTTGATTGACGTGATCCCATTATAAATGGAGGATTCATCAACTCAGGCGTTTTCTATGGCTATTTGAAGCCTCAAAACCCTAAATTTCGTTCCGTAACTTCGACGAAATCGAAGGTATCTTAGTATCTTGGTTGTTCTCAAACTTTAAATGGAATCATGTTTGTTTCTGGGTTGCTCTCAGTTGAGTAGTCTCAAGAACCCATATCTAATGGATTGCCCAGTTGTGGTTGATAAACTGGAATCGTGATTGTAACAGTGGCCTTCTTCGTTGCAACACTTTTCAATGGAAGTCTACAATTTAGGATCAATCAAGCAAGGTAACTACCTCTGTCTCTGTATATGAACTGCTCAGTGCAGTTTCGTCTTTGAGGATATCAATTGGATTGGTATTCCTTTGAACTATGAGGGAAGCAGTTTGCTAGGCCTTCACCAAGGTTTGTTTGCCTCACAGTGTTGCTGGCTTGCTGCTGTACATGTCTCTCACTGTTCTGTCAATGAAAATTTGGCCTGTTTATGGCGTCAATGTGTTCCCTAAGCTATGGACTCATTGCTGACTCCCTAGGAGCATGGTTTGTAGTTTTTGAGCTGTATAATGTTTGAACGTTTTATGATACAAGGTAGTGGTGTTTTTGAGGTTTTGTTCATGATAACTGTTATGACTATGATGAAATGCAATGGTACTGTGTTGTGATTATTGAACGTCTTATATTGTTCATTTTGGTTGTGTTCCCTTGAGCTCCAGACGTGCCGCATCGAGTACTGCTTGTATGCTGCTGTGCTGATGTAATGCAATGGTACTGGGTTTGTTTGTGTGCAAGCTCAGCTGCTAGTGTCTGGACTACTGAACAAATGATTGGCTGTTGCTGGACCTTTTGTGATGGCTGGTTTCACTATGAGAAGCTGGTTCTTCATCTACTCCAATGTTGCTGGCCGCAAATGGGGTCCCTATGAAGTACAGTCCTATTCTGTTGTTGGACTGGTTTGAAAGCCGGAGCTGATAGCCCAAAGTCTTTAGAAGCATGTTGTTTTATATTTTGTACTAGTGGACATAACTGTTTTTGTAGTTTTGTCTATTTTGAGCGTCTTATGTAAATGCTTATGTGAACCAATATTTTGGTTAGTCTTGGAGATACTCTCTCTTTTTGGAGGCGTCGAGCCAGACATCGCGAATGATAAGGGGTATGTCCCTTGGAGCTGCGTCTGTTTCGACCTCTCAGTCTTTTGACCCGTTGTAAGCTTCGGCTATTTTTTCTGGCATTTTATAAAATTTACTTTGCCAAAAAAAAATAAAAACAACATTCTAATAAAACCGGGTACCCGGTTTCCGGGTACCCAGTTTAAACCAGGTCGGAACCGAATCGCAATTTTAGGTACCCGAAAAAGCGGGTTCTCGGATTTCTGGATCCGGGTCGACCCGGTATCCGGTTTTGAACACCCCTAAATATTAGAAGTGTTCATCGGTCCAAACCCGGACCGGAACCGGTTTGGCCGGAAGATCGGACCGGTTCCATCCGGTCCGATCCAGATCTAACCGGGATTCCATTTGGACCGGTTAGACCGGAAATAATTTTTTATAACAAAAATAAATTAGAAAAAAGAAGATATTAAAACAATTTAGTAATTAATTATTGTAAAATTAAAATATTTGAATTAATAATTACTTTGTGTTGAAAATAAAATATTTAAAGCCCTTTAAATAACTATATACATAATAATCGTAAATATTATTCACTTTCAAAATCATTTTTATGTGCATCCGGTCTCATCCAACCCAGATTTTTCCGAGTTTAGACCGGACCGGACCGGAAACCCGGAATGTCGAATATATAAGACCCAGAGACCAACTGGTTCCGATCCGATTTCACCCGATTTCGGTCCGATCTCATTTTGCACAAGCTTAGGCACCATTATGGTTTTTTTTTTCTTTTTCTTAAAACTTTTAGCGACTTATTTGTTCTTGTAACGTGTTGGTCGCCAGTTTTGGCTATTGATTTTAATAATTCAGCAAGCATAGTCACTATCTCAATAGTTATTTGTAGTGATTCATAGTGAATGTACAGTAGTCAAGTCCCATATTTCATGTGCACGTCCGTAGTATACCGATTTAGCATCAACCGACGATAAATTCTTGGCGTTCGTGTAAAATATAGATGACGACAAAATAGAAACCCCACTATTCTTCAGATAAGATGACCTCTTATCTTGACTCTCAATCCAAAATGTGAACCCATTGATATCATAACCCTCATATTTGTTGACATCATCACGAGGACCGAAAGCTAACCACTTAACAATTTCAGATACACCCTTGAGTTCTTCACATATTACTCGATTATGAAACCATTTAATAAACGTCTTGTTATGCAACTACATCAATGCCCTTTCCCCTTTAAAAGGATATTTCGCGCGCAATATATCAAAATGCTCATTCAAAAAAGAATGAACTTCTGGAATATGATGCAACACATACATGTGTGGTTGTAGAAGACTGTCCAGAGGAGGTGTGATTGATTTGGAGCCAATCGTTCCTTTTCCGTCAAGTCTTCCTTCATGTCGAGAGGTGGGAAATCCAATAAGCTTTACAATGGCCATATACTCGGCTATAAAGTTACCAATCTCATCGCTCACAGTGCCTTGAATCATACTCCCCTCAGGTTGTGTTGGATTCCTCACTTTATTTTGTAAAACACCCATGTGTCTTTCAAAAGGATAACACCACCTTAAAAAAACTGGACCCAAAAGCTTGATTTCACAAACGAGATGGACAATAAGATGAACCATTGTCAAACAAAGAAGGTGGAAAATACATTTCAAACTTACATAAAGTCACAATCACATAGACTTGAAGAGCATTAAGTTTAAAGGGATCAAGAACTTTACTACAAATTGTGTTGAAGAACGAACATAGCTCGGCAATAGCATACTTCACATGTTTTGGTAGTATTCCACGTAGTGCAATTGGTAAGAACACTTGCATCAATACATTACTATCGTGAGATTTCAAGCTTCCCAACTTCAACTCACAATTTAGGGTCGCAAATGTCTTCAACTCACCATACAAAGACTCATAAAATGACCGTTTCTCTGCTTTGGACAATGTGTAGCAAGCTGGAGGTAAATAAACTTTTTCATTACACATCTTTTTCTTACTGCCCTTTCCCTTGCTACTGCCACCAACTTCATCAGCTCTATCTCTTTTTTTACTCACCTTAACCAGTGCTCACAACTTCAGACAAATACCCTTATATTCAAAGTAATCTTGCACGGCCTTAACATCCTTTATCTTACCCGAAATGTTTATGAGAGTCCCGAGTATGGCATCGCATATATTTTTCTCTATATGTATGACGTCAAGACAATGCCTAACCTGTAAATCTCTCCAATATGAAAGCTTCCAAAAGATTGATTCCTTTTCCCACAGTTGGTCTTCACCCCCTTGCACTTGCCTTGTTTTACCAAATACAGTATCAACCCCCTTAACATGTTCGTAAACCTCGTAACTGGTCAACGGTCGACGAGTTACACGGTCCTCAACCTCCTCATTGAACATCTTCTTCTTACGGTATTTGTGATCTCGTGGGAGGAACTTACGATGATGCATGAATACATGTTTGCAGTTAGGAATCCTCGCGGAATCCATGTCATCGATACATATTGGCCACGCTTTCTCCCTTTGTTCTTATACCTTGATAAGTTTCCATATGCCGGAAAATCATTAACAGTGCATAAAAGCATTGCACGCAAGGTAAACTTCTTATTAGCATATGCATCAAACACGAAAACTCCTTCATCCCACATCTTTCTCAAATCCTCAACGAGAAGTGCAAGATATACATCTATGTCAATGCCAGGTTGCTTAGGACCCGAGATAAGAAGCGAAAGCATAATGTATTTACACTTCATACACAACCAAGGAGGCAAATTATAGATCACTAAAAGTACCGGCCAAGTACTATGTTGAGAACTAAGATCATCGAATGGGTTCATTCCATCCGTGCACAGTCCGAGCCTTAAATTACGAACTTTATCCCCAAAAGTCTTATGTAACCTATCAATACTCTTCCACTCCGGAGAATCAGATGGATGTGTGAGCAAGTGGTCTTCCTTTACCCTATTTGCATGCCACATCAAATTTTCATTCCGATAAAATACACTACAATACCTTTGCCGGGGGCCCTTTAGCATCCCGAGCCCCTTTATGCTTGTTACGCGATAACTCACACTTATTATACTCTTCTAAGTTCTCATTTTCTTTCCGATACAATACACTATCATTCAGACACGCATGAATCTTCTGGTACTCTAAGCCAAAAGGACACATGAGCTTTTTGGCATAATATGTCGCCTTTGGGAGTTCATTTCCCTCAGGAAGCATCTCACCTAACGCTTTTAATAACATTGTAAAACTAGTTTTACTTCAATTAAACTTTGACTTAATGTTATAAATTGTCAGCATTGTTGTGAGTTTGGTAAACTTTGTACATCCAGGGTACAAAGACTTTTGAGAAGCCTCTAACAACAAGTCAAATACACGAGGACATTTTCCTAACTCATCCTCGACTCCTTCCATCATCTCATCAACATGATACACACATGCTCATCGACATTCTCTTCATCTGTCTCATACCCACCCACACGATCTACTACATCTTCATTGACATCAACCACATTATTGACATCCTCAACAACACTTTTTTCCTTGTAAACTCCCTCTTCACCATGCTAAACCCAAACATGATATTGAGGCCTAAACCCAAGTTGAAGTATGTTCTCCCTAAGGATATGAACAATATCTACCTTTGATACATTGCCACAATTGACACATGGGCAATAAAAACCAACTCCCCCGTCCTAACTTGATGTTCAACCGCAGTACTACAAAAATCTAATACGCCATCAATAAAATCTGACGACTCAATGCTTCCATACATCCAAGAACGATCTTTTGTCATCCTAAGTGTGATTATTTATTGCAAAACAAAACTAATCATCATATATACTTAATTATACCAAGCATATTTAACCCTAAAAATATATACTTATTTATACCAAATATATTCTTTCAAAAAAAAAAAAATACCAAATATATTGACCTTAAATATATATACTAATTTTGTATAACTACATTGTGTTCAAAAATACAATCACTTAGCATAATTAACATTGTATGCCCACTTCATACTTCATATTCTATTTTATATAATCAAACAAAATTAATTCAAAACCAAATTAATGACATAAACTTTAAAAATATCAAACTTATAAACAACAACTTCACATAAGTAAAATTACCTTATATTTAGATGATAATATTATGCCCACAAAGTGAAGATTAGTTATCTACAATGGAATAATATAGAAAATTTAGTTCACAACAATTTTTACAAAAAAATGTTAAAATAAACCCTAAGAAATACCCAATAATGGTGTTTTAAGAAAAGGGAAAATTGAAGCTTGAATTTTTGGCAAAAGGGGAAAAATCAACTGAAAATGTCGTGGGTTGTGGGAAGTTTGAAGATGAAACAACAAACTTGATGAACGACAAAATTCAGAATAAGAAAACGCAAGAAAGGTTTGAAGTTTGATGAAACAGCAAGATGAATACGCAAAATGAAACAGCAAAATTCGAAGCTTAATGTTTGAAGTTCAGAAGAAGAATAATGGTTTGAAGTTTGAGAAAAGTCGAAGGAAGAAAAAGAGGAAATAAAACGCAAAATGAAACAATAGGGTTTATGAAAATAGACGTTAAAAGGCGCCTTATTTTAAATTGGTCAATTGCTGCGGTCAAAGACAGAACCGCATCATATATGCATTTTGCTAATTTTTCAAAGCTTTGTTTGGTGCGGTCATACTAAAAACCGCATAATTTGTTGAAATTGTTTTTCCCCATATCTATTTAATGCTGAGTATAAACAAAACCGCAACACATGTATAGCAGCATATACGTTTTTTTCCACTAGTGACAATACAAGGTAATGGAAACTCGATTTTTCCTATTTGCATCATTGTGGAAACGAGGCCTACCTACTATGACGGATGTCCTCGTCCCACTCTTCATGTGCATACAAGAAAAACGAGGCCTAAAACAAGCAAACTCAAATTGTCAGCTAAAGTCCGGAGCAATACAATAACACTAATAGCAACAAACCAACTAAAACCTCACCTTGCTCAAAGAATAAATACAAATGAGTAGCAAGCAAAACCAGCACAGAAATGTGCACCAGCCCTTATGCACCAAAAATGATTGAAGTCTTCTCATGGATCCTCTAGACATCCATCAGGACAGACAGCAGACTAGCAAGTGCAAACTAGCAACTTCAGACACAGATGCAACAATCACAGTAGACACTACAGATTCCATCTCCGGTAACTCATATAGCAGTCACCAGAGACAAGCAACAGTGTAAAGGACACAATGCACAAAGGAACCAGCTTATGCAACAGAAGATAATATGAACAAACATCCATTAGCATCACATACAAGACCAACAAACAGTAGCAAATCAGTCTTCACATCCAGCAACTTCAAACCATCACTTTCACAGTAGTTAGAAGCATCACAACAAGGAGATGCAGCAGCCAGAACATCAACAAAATACAGACAACAACATAGATCTAAATTAGGGCTGAATCTCCAGAACGTATGCCAGCAGCAAGACAGGAGTGTGTAGCAGCAGGTTTAGCAAACAAGCCAGCAGCATTAGAACGGTACAATAGCAACATGCATTAGCAGCTGGCAACAAGATCGACAACATAATCCAGCAGACCATGGGTCATTCATTAAATTTAGCAGCAACACTACAAAAAATTTAGCTTTTTTCGACATTGGATTTAGTGGCATTAAAAAAATGCCATTGATTCATATATTTAGTGCAATAATTATTGATCTTTATTTTAAGTTCGACAATAAAGTGATTTAACGACACTTGATTTGGTCTTTAGTGGCATATGTAATTGTCACTATAGTCTATAGTGGCCTTTGTGAAAAATGTCACTAGATCCCATGTCGCTAAAAGCTTTAGTGTGGCATTTTAATATGCTGCTAAAGGGTCTAATAAATGTCATTAAATCTTCTCTATACACTAAAAGAAATTTGAAATAGCGACATTTAAATTAGATGTCGCTAAATATATCCCACTAAACGCAAATTATGTTGTAGTGCAACAAGTCCAACTAGGGATCATCCAGCAGCAACAGACTCCGGGTATGCACAATATTATTATTATTTTTTTTGGCAGAGTAAGTTTTATAAAATGCTAGAAAAATAGCCGAAGCATACAAAAAGTCCAAAAGGCTGAGAAGACGACCCAAACGTAGCATCTGAGGGACAGGCCCCTCGTCATTCGCTAGTCAAGGAAGTCGACTCCAAAAAAAGGAAAAAATTCCCTTGATACTACAGATGATACGTCCTGACATTTACAAAGGCTTTAGGCCAATCTTGACCAATCGAATACTAAATGTACATACATTACATGAAATACAAAACCACATTCCAATAGGAATTCTGCGTAAGTAAGCAAACATCCAAAACAGTATAGGACATCGTTGTCGACACAGCATCTATTGACCTGCATGAACATGGATTCCTAAGCTGCACAAACCAGAACATGTAGAAGCCCTTCTTTGCCATATACCCAGGGTGCAACATTAGACCTTATCAACAAAGCCCAATAAAGCTTAACAACACCCTCAAAAACTCTGCCCTAACATTACAATCCTGCAGCAGAACTAGAATCCCTCAGATACGACAGCTAACCAAGACAAGACAAACATAGATTATAACATTGCCAATACCGAGAAGCAAAGACCATGAATATCAATAACTTTTATCAATTAATACAGCTATTCTAAGCCATAACAGTAATACCAGCAGTCCAACCAAGCAATGCACGATTTGAAATATCAAGATTAAGACACTCCAAACACACTACCATAGTGATCCGCAACATTCATATAATTCAACACATTGCAACATATGCTAGAACCAGCACAGATTAGTAGACATCTGCACTAGCACCCACAAACTTCAAGTAAATTTCAGAAGACTTGAGACAAACGTGTTTCAGACCCCAGCATAGTATAGATCAGAGCCCATCAATTACCCAAATTGCCTATGCTACTTTAGCAAGCTGGCCATAGGACCAGCCCTGTGAGGCAGCAGACAATCAAAAGTGCCTCGATAGGGCCCGTTAGTTCATCAACTTGTCCATAAAATAAATCGATGCCCAGAAAACTAACCAACCTGGGTAGAACCAGAGCATACTAAGACCAGTTCCTAGCATCAATAAAACAAGCCTCGAAGGCACAATAACCACCATGAGTGGAGGAGTGCACCTGCATAAGGGGACATCATCTCAAAACAGCACGGCCAGGTTTCAATTAGCGGCACCCATACACTGAAAACAGGACCACTGGTACTGAAATTTGTGCTTGAGTTAACCATGTAAGAACTGAAACCCAGAGCTTGGGTTCAAGAACCCTAATAAATCGAGCACCAAGCACCGATTTCTTCTAGCACTCGAACTAAGTTCGTGCCTTCATCAAAGAGAACAGGAGTAGCAGCAATTTGCTACCCTCTAAAACTTAACTGCGTAGCAGTTCATGGGTTGGAAGGAAACTCGTCCATATTAGGGTAAGTAAACGAACCAACAAAAAATCACATCCAAGTCTAGAGTAATACTTGGAGGACAATACCAATCAATCAATCAACGAAACAGAGGAGGATTACCTCGATTTTGTTTCATACTTCTTGAGGAATAAGAAACGACCCAACCATAAGATGTAGATCTGGAATTTGGGCCCGAAAACGAAGCTTCGATTCTCAAAAGGACCTATTTAAGGTCACAAACCGTGCCAAATAAGAAGATTTCCACCATAAATCTGGTATCAATGCCTTCGAATCAGCCATAGACAAACGAAGAAGACGCTGATTTAGGATTTTAGGGTTTCTGAATCGCATAAACACTCGAGCAAAATCGAGTTAGGGTTCTTCGCTTCTTCAGGCCCCATCCTTCAATTACTTGAACCCAGTAATGGTTGCTTCAAAATCTAAGGTTATTTCCTCCAAAACAAAAACTAAAGTCGAACATTAGGGATTTCTGAAACACTGGATTAACCATCAGAACTACCAAAGCTTATTGGTATGTACAAACCAACGCAGGAATGACGGCGGACCACTAGCACACCGGTGTCTCCAACCTTCTCGGTGGTCGGCCCGCCTCCTGCCTGCCATGGCGGGGCAGAACGAGTCGCCCAGCAGAGAGGTGAGATTTAGAGAGAGGTTAGAGAGAGAGTGGCTCGGTTTAGGGTTTTTATTGTTATTATTATTATTATTATTATTATTATTATTATTATTATTATTATTATTATTATTATTATTATTATTATTATTATTATTATTATTTGCAATGAGCTTGACGCAATCATTCAACAAACTATGGGCAGTTTGAGGGTGTACGAGGTGTCCAGTTGCATAGGCCCCAAAAATCAAAGGACTTTATATATGAAAATTCATATTAAAATAATATAGTTATAATAAGATTGAGTATGTCAAGGAACCAACTCAACCAAAAACTTAAGCTAATGGTTGAAACTCTTAAATATGTTATATATTTTAACACACCCACTCACACGAGAGTCATTTAGACTAGAATTGTGGATGTAATACAAATTATGTTATATATAATATACTCTAACAGAGTATATGGGTATAGTTTTTACAAAATATATCAATTGTCGTATGATCAAATGTTTATATTTTTCCTCCTTTTTTATCTCTTTTCAAAATAACCTTTTAACTTTCAAATATCTTTTAACTTTATTTAATTTTCCTCCATTCATTAAACATTAATAATCACCATCATTTTTCTTAATTTTTCTATCGTTTAATTGCTTACACTTCTTTATTTTTAGGCAAAAAAAATTAATTTTGTTTTCTCTTTCTTTTTTATTTGGGCTGAAATTTTACTTTTTTGGTAACTTACTTTAAGATATTTTTATAAAAACATTTTTAATGTACCCTTTGTTCCCTATTGATGTTCTATTGGAATATGATATGTTGTTTGCTTATTCTTCTCTGTATGCACAACAACATCCTTTGCAGCTACTTGTGTAAAGACCAAGGACAGATGTCAGCCACTTGTATAAAGACCAAAGACAGATGTATTAAATACCTCTTGTATAGTAGAATAGCTGGCATCAAATTCTAAAGCACCAAAATATTCTTAAGGGTGCTGTTGGTCAGAATAGGTCATGTGCAGTTTTATTAGTTTAGCACGTGTGTGTTTTAGGATTATGTTAGCTTGGTTAAAGGTTGTTATAACAACATCTTGTTTTTGTCCTTTTCTGTTTCTTGGTTTTCTTGCAGCCTATATATTCACAAAGGCTGTATTGTAAGTTGTAACTTTTGCATTCTGTGTGAATGAATAAAAACTTCTTCTGTTCTTCCTCTCACTAATCTAATCTTGGCTCAAGTTTTATCATGGTATCAGAGCAAAACTCTTGATCCCAAATCTCACCTGTTGTTTTCTTTTTTTCTTCCCTCTTCTTGCTCATGTTTGGTAAACAGAAAGTCATGGGAAAATCTGAAAAAAGTAATGATCCCACACAAAACCCCTCTTCTGTCTACTACCTGCATCCTACAGATACTAGTCTCAAACTAGTTGCTAGTGTATTCAAAGGAGTAGGGTTCAAGGGTTGGAAACGGTCAATGTCTATTGCACTCTCATGCAAGAACAAACTAGGTTTTGTCAATGGTACCATCACAAGATCAACAAATAGTTCTTCACAAGGGAGAGCTTGGAATCGTGTCAATGATACCATCATTGGATGGATCATGAATGCAGTAGATGAAAATATAGGCAAAAGCATTCTATGGCTTAAAACTGCAAAAAAGAGGTTTGGGATGAATTAGAGCATAGCTATGGGCAATCTTTCTCTGCACAGTTGTTTCATATTGAGGAGGAATTGAGAAAGATTTCACAAACTGGTGACATGAGTATAGAGGATTTCTATACCAAATTAAAGGGCATATGGGATGAGCTTGATGCTCTTGACCCAATTGTTTCATGTTCTTGTAATAGATGTGAGTGTGATCTCTCACAAAAGGCAAATAAGAGTCAACAAAGTAGAAGATTGGTACAATTTTTTATGAGACTTCATCCCAAATATCATCAAACTAGTAGTAACATACTAATGATGAAGCCCACTCCCACTGCTGCAGAAGCCTATGGGATCTTGTTTCAAGAGCAAGTACACCAAGGCATAAGCAAGAACACATATTTTGATGAGCAAGAATCAATGGCATGTAAGGTAGAAAAGAGAAAGACCTATGATAACAGAGGCAAGTTCAACACAAATAACAAGAGACAAAACAATGGTCTGTTTTGTGAACATTGTAAAATTCCTGGGCACACCCAAGATAAATGCTGGAAGATACATGGCTATCCATCTAAAACGAAGAACAACAGTTGGAAAAGAGATAGCAAAATGGCCTCAAATGTTTCAAACAACATTGACTGTGACAATAACAGTAATGTAAATGCTGAAAGTAGGCTCACTGATGAACAAGTAGGACAATTATTAAGCCTTCTCAACAAACAGAACAACCAGATAGAAGCAAAAGAAGCCTCTGCAATCAATACTGCACAACTAGCAGGTAAATTTTGTTTTAATGTTCATAACAATAGGAGATGGATTGTAGATAGTGGGGCTTCTGACCATATTTGCTCTGATCTAAATTCTTTCACTGACTATACTAAAGTGGAAGGCGAACATCAAATTGTAACTATACCCAATGGAACTCAATTTAGGGTGGAAGTTATTGGGAATGTCAGATTAGATAATGGAATTATGCTAAAGAATGTCTTGTATGTTCCAAATTTTTGCTTCAACCTTATATCAGTAAGTAAGTTGATCAAGGACCTTAATTGTGATGTGATTTTCAATACTAATGAGTGTGTTATACAGGAATCTTTGATGAAGAAGTATTTGCTTCTTGGTAAAGCTAAATATGGGCTATACTTCCTCCAAGAAAGCTTGAGCAGGACCTTTAAAGACTTCAATAAAAAAGGCTGCACCTCTACTGCTGCAACACAGAAGCATACTAGTTTTTGTAATGATGCTAACCTATGGCATCTTAGACTAGGACACCTTCCCTTTAAACAATTGTACTCTTTGTTTCCTGACTTGAAAGTCAAGAATATTAATCAAGAAATGATTTGTACCATTTGCCCCTTAGCCAAAAAGGCAAGGGAGCCCTTTCCTACAAGTGAAATAAAATCCACTGCTCCTTTTCAATTGATTCATATAGACATTTGGGGGCCCTTGAGGCACAACTCCAGAATCAAATGTACTAGCTTTATTACTATAGTGGATGACTACTCCAGGTTCACCTGGATAATTTTCATCAAAGAAAAGTCTGAATTTTTGATGCTTTTCAAACAATTTTATACTTTTGTCTCCACACAATTCAACACAAAAATTAAAAGTGTGAGAGTAGATAATGCTAAAGAACTCTCAAAAGGAGAAACCTTGAATTTCTATAAAGAAAAAGGGATTGAGCAACAAACTACATGTGTAGCAACACCACAATAGAACGAGGTTGTAGAACGTAAACACAGACATTTATTGGAGGTAACAAGGGCCTTATGGTACCAAAGCAAGTTACTAATCCATTTTTGGTCTGATTGTTTGATGTGTGCTGCACACTTAATTAACAGGATGCCCTTACAAGCCCTAAATAAGAAAATTCCTTATGAAATGATTTATGGCAAGAAGCCAGATTACTACCATCTCAAGGCTTTTGGATGTCTGTGTTTTGCCTCCACACTTAACAAAGATAGAAGCAAAATTGATCCAAGAGCTATTGCATGCATTTTTTTGGGATACTCTCTCAATCAAAAAGGATATAAGTTGTACAATATCAATACAAAACATGTTTTTGTTTCTAGGGATGTCAAATTTTTTGAAAAATTTTTTCCCTATCAATTTAATTCAAATCCCACTAAGTGTATCAGAAAGTTTTTTTTTTCCCTCTAGTAGCAATCAAGAATCAGCTGCTGATCTTGATTTACCTCAACACAACCCTAATGGCATAGAGGCAGAGCAAGAGCAAAATGTTATAACACCACCCAAAGACAGACAGAAATCTTGTAGACCTGTGCACAAACCTATATACTTACAAGATTATGTATGCAACAACACTCTTAAACAACATTGGTGCAACATGATAGAGTATCAAGCCCTCAGTACACAACACCACAACATTACTACAACCTATGAAAGATATAATGAACCTAAAGATTATAAAGAAGCTAGCCAAAACCCTAACTGGATTAAAGCTATGGAAAATGAAATCCAAGCTCTTAAAACCAACCAAACTTGGGAAGTTGTTGATCTTCCCAAAGGAAAAAGAGCAATAGGTTGTAAATGGGTATACAAAATTAAATTCAAGTCTGATGGATCCCTTGAAAGGTTCAAAGCCAGACTGGTTCCAAAGGGTTTTAACCAAAAACATGGTATCGATTATGAGGAGACTTTTTAAACCTGTTATTAAAATGCCCACTGTGAGGTGCATGTTAGATATTGCAGCAAGCAACAAATGGAATGTGCACCAGCTTGACATTAATAATGCATTTCTTCATGGTGAACTACATGAAGAAGTGTATATGAAGATGCCAGAAGAATTACCAAATCCTGATAATCAAGTTTGTTTACTAAAAAAGTCTTTATATGGCTTAAAACAGGCATCTAGGCAATGGCATGCCAAATTAGCCAATGAACTCAAGAATTTGGGATACATTCAATCAAAAAATGACTATTCCTTGTTTAAAAAAAAGGCATGAAGAGCATATTACCTTAGTAGCTGTTTACGTAGATGATATTTTAGTTACTGGGAACAACACCCAAGAAATTAGTTCTCTTAAAATCCACCTACATAGCACATTCACTATTAAAGATTTGGGACTACTTCATTATTTTCTTGGTATTGAAGTAAACTATTCTACTCAAGAATTAAACCTCACTCAACATAAATATACCAAAGATCTTCTTAAAGACAGTGGCATTACTCATTTCACTAAAGTAGTGACCCCTTTACCCATGAATTTAAAACTTCTGACTAATGAAGGTGAGTTGTTTAAGGATCCTACTCTCTATAGGAAAATTATTGGAAAATTGAATTTCCTCACCCATACATGACCAGATTTGTCTTACAATGTTCAGACTTTGAGTCAGTTCATGCAATACCCAAGAATTCCTCATTGGAAGGCCCTCCAACACACCTTGAATTACATCCACTCTACTTGTGGACAAGGCATCATTCTTCAAGGACAAAATTAGCTTGTTTTGCAAGCCTTCACAGATTCTGACTGGGCAGCCTGCCCCAACACATGGAGGTCAGTCACAGGATATGTTCTTATGTTAGGAAATTCTCCTATTAGTTGGAAATCAAAAAAGCAGCAGACCGTGTCAAGATCCAGTTCAGAGGCTGAGTATAGAGCTATTGCTAATGCAGCTTCTGAGGTCGTTTGGCTTATTCGTTTACTCAAAGATCTTGGTGTGTCTGATGTGCAGCCTGTCACCATCCATTGTGACAACCAATCGGCCATACATATCGCTAAGAATCCAGTTTTACACGACCGTACTAAACACATTGAAGTTGATTGTCACTTTACTCGTGAAAAGATTGTTGAAGGCATTCTCATTTTAACCTATCTTCCCACGAAAAACCAATTGGCAGATGTTCTCACTTAAATTCTTCCATCAGCTCAGTTTAGACTTTTTCTCAGCAAACTAGGAGTTTCTTATCCCAACTCCTAGTTTGAGAGAGGGGGGGGGGGGGGGGGTATTGGAATATGATATGCTGTTTGCCTATTCTTCTCTGTATGCACAACAACATCCTTTTCAGCTACTTGTGTAAAGACCAAGGACAGATGTCAGCCACTTGTATAAAGACCAAAGACAGATGTATCAAATACCACTTGTATAGTAGAACAGCTGGCATCAGATTCTAAAGCACCAAAATATTCTTAAGGGTGTTGTTGGTCAGAATAGGTCATGTGCAGTTTTATTAGTTTAGCACGTGTGTGTTTTAGGATTATGTTAGCTTGGTTAAAGGTTGTTAATTAGTTATAACAACTTCTTGTTTTTGTCCTTTTCTGTTTCTTGGTTTTCTTGCAGCCTATATATTCACAAAGGCTGTATTGTAAGTTGTAACTTTTGCATTCTGTGTGAATGAATAAAAACTTCTTCTGTTCTTCCTCTCACTATTCCAATCTTGGCTCAAGTTTTATCATGTTCCCACAAAAAATGTCAAGGAAATCAAAATGTGTGATATAAATACCAATATTCTTTAAAGGAAGAGCAAATATCAAACGATCCAAAAAACAAATCATCATCATCATCATCATCATACCCTGTGCATCCCGCTCATAGAAAACTATGATTGGGGTCTGGAGAGGGAGGAGTGACGACAGTTTATACTTGTAAAGGAGAGTGCGGTCAAAGAGTCCTCGGCTCGAGAAAGGTCTTCCAAGCGAGAGAAACATGCAACTTACACAAAGAGAAAAATTAAAAATTGTGTTAAATATTTTTGTTTACTTATTATAGTACTCCACTTCAAATAAAAAATTATTAGGAGTAGATTTTTATTAATGAAAATATCTATTTTTAATTAATAAACAACCCTAAATTTAAAAATGGAAAAAGTGTAAAAAAGTAGCTGATAAACTTTTTTTTTTTCAAAAAATTACCAAATAAAATTTTTTTTTCCAAAAAATACCTAACAAAAAATTTTCTTTTTAAAAGAGTACCAACTAACGACAGAAGTTAAGTTTTCCGCAATCTTTTTTTGTCCATATTTAAAAAGTACTTAATAAAAATTTTCTTTTCAAAAGAGTACCAAAAACACAACATAATCATCTAATACAAAAACAACATAATATATAACTCTAAGAACATAATCCATAAAAAAGTTCACACATCATCCAATATGAACACAATAACAACAACAACAACAACAACAACAACAACAACAACAACAACAACAACAACAACAACAACAACAACAATAATAATAATAATAATAATAATAATGAAAAATTTTAAGAAACTACCTAATCTATAGGTCTATTTGCAAAAAATACATTATGTAAATTTTTTTTGCAAAAAACTACCTAATCTAATATATTTCTTGCAAATGATTACCACTTAACGGAAAATGTTAGTTGACCGTTAAATTTGAAGGTTTGACCAATTTGCGAGGTTAAGTTGTCTATGCGGCAATATCTCATTAGTCCTCTTATTTTTAAATAATTTAAAATTAAAACACATAAATTAACAAAATAAAAATAAAAGATATTTAACGTCATTTTTTACCCATTATAACGATTTTTAAAACAAAAATGGACGTCGTGATTACCCATAACCTTATGGGGTAACTCTTTCGAAAATCCGGTCGAAACAAGCACTTATTTGTCTATTTTTTGATAAGTAACCCGAAAAAGATATTTAACGTCATTTTTACCCATCATAACGATTTTTTTCGGTTTACGTGTAAGAAAATAGGCGAATAAGTACTTGTTTCGACCGAATTTTCGAAAGAGTTATCCCATAAGGATAATCACGGCATCCATTTTTTGAAAAAAATCGTTATAATGGGTAAAAATGACGTTAAATATTTTTTATTTTTATTTAGTTAATTTATGTCTCTTAATTTTAAATTATTTATCTTTCAAAAAAAAAATTAAAATTATTTAAAAATACGAGGACTAATGAGATACTGTCATACTGCTGCAGGGGCGGACCCACTAAGAGACAAGGGGGTACAGTTGTACCCCCAGTTTGAAAAAAAAAATTCAGAAAAAAATAAAAAAAAAATTAAAAAAAAAAAAATAGGAATCATTAAAAAGAAACCCTCATTCCTGCGACCTGCTGTCTCTCTCACTCATTAAAAAGAATCATTAAAAAAACTAAATAGTATGAGACAGCCATAGATGTGAATTCCACTCATGGGCAGAAAAAGATTTAGATCTTTCAATGGAGGGTGTAGGAGAGAGAAAATGGGGAAAATGTGAAGGTTGTGAAGAATGATTAATGGAGGAGGTTGAAGAAGAAGAAGAGAACTCGGAGAAATAAGAGAGAGAAACAGAGGTTTGGTAGAAGGAGTGTCGGCTTAGTTTGGTTTTGTGGTTGTATTAATGAAAAAAAAGAAAAAGGAAAATGAAAATGGAAATGAGATGGTGACGTGGATGAAGATGATTGGGTTGTGATAGTTGTAAGGTGAAAGGTAGGGGTGAATAAGGGAAGTTTGAGAAGAAGTTTCTGACAAGTGACAGGCTTGAAGTTGGTTTGACTAGACAATTGGAGGCAATGTAATGCTTGCTTAAAGTCAATAGGAGTAAGATTTATCTTTACTTTGTGGTAAAGTTAAAGGTTGGGAGGTGGGACCTTAAATTTCATATTCTAACTAGATTTATGATTTATCCTAAAAAAATGTTTGTTAATTTAGCTTTTGGGGAGAGTTCGTATTGATTGTGTAAATATTCTATACTCCCTCCGGTCCAGTTTACTTGTCCCATTTGACCAAACACGGATATTAAGGTAGTAGTGGGGTCCATTGGAAAAGGTGGTAGTTGGGTATTTTAATTGATTAAATTAATTGTAAAGGTGGTAGTGGAGTATTGGGAATTGGAAAAGTGGGGGTATTTAGGTAAAAAAAGGATAGCCAAAAAAGGAAATGGGACAAGTAATGAGGAATTGCCAAAAAAGGAAATGAGACAAGTAAACTGGAACGGAGGGAGTATTTGTTATCTAATTGAAAAATAAAACTAAATAGTTAAATTAGTTGAGAAATAGCATGGGTGATCAACTTATGAATGATTGTTTGGTTACTTTTATTGAGAAAGAAGTGTTTCTACAAATTTCCGATGACATGATTATTGATCGTTTTAAAAGTATGAAGACTCGAAGGATGAATTTGTAATTTTGGAGTGTATTAGTGTAAAACTTTAAGTATCGTAAGACTTTTATTGTTATTTTGGATTGTAAGACTTTAACTATTGATTCTATTATGTGTTGTAATTTTTTTAAAATTTATCCGATTACATGAATGATATGACGTTCGTGTTTTGTACCCCCAGTTTGAAATTCCTGGGTCCGCCACTGTACTGCTGCATAGACAATTTAACCTCGTAAATCGGTCAAACACTCAAACTTAACGATCAACTAACATTTTGCATTAAGTGGTAGTCATTTGCAAGAAATATATTAGATTAGGTAGTTTTTTTAAAAAAAATTTACATATTCTTTGCAAATACAACTATAGATTACAAACCCTCAAAATTTACAAAAGTTGTGAATTGATCTACCCTTCAAAGCTTGATGGCCAAGCTTTGATCACCACTCCTAATCACGGACTGCAATTTTAATATAGATCTTATCAATGTCGGGATTATCCTGCGATTTCAGATGGCTTCTCCTTATTGCTGCTGCCGCATTCATCTACATCCAGGTTTTTCCCCTTTTTACTCTAACTTTCGCCAGTTATGTCCTTCACTCTTTTTATAAACCCTAAATTCTTTGTATAAGGTATTCTCCTTTATTAATTTCATGGCTATGCTTCGTTTAGGGGATCGGTCTTATTTCAATTGAAATTTTGTTGAGTTCACTTTTGTTAAATTAAATTGTATTAAGTACTGCTACTTAATTGAAATTACAAAGAAAAAAACTGTGTATAGAATATTTTATTTCTGATAGAGCTAAGAGATTGAGTTGCAGTGTTTCCTTGTTTATTTTTTCCAATTATTTTATAATATCGTTGAGGTTTTGACAGAATTATTGAATTAGGTTTGTTATTAATTGTGGCTTTAAATTTATATCTGGTGCTTTATTTTAAGTGATCTAATGCGGAGGTTAAAATTTAGATATGAATCATTGCATAATTTGTACTCTCTGTGTTCCATATCGTGACATACAAGTATATTGCACTTAATTGAGTGGAAAAGGAGGGGATTTAAAATGCGGAGAGAGAAAGTTATTCTTGATGGGTTAAGGAACGACCCGAACAGAAAAATTGAAAAACATTAATAAGATGAACTATGGAGTTTTTGGTTGAGTAGCTCTTTAGACAGGACTAATATGGGTTTAGGGTTTAAGGTATTTTATGTTACAAGGAAACAAATCTTGCACAGTGATTGGATTTGCTAATCCATGTTTACTCGTTTCTCTAAAAATTACCCCAATTTGATTTGCAACATGCTTGTTTTATATTTATGTTAGTCATTAGTATCAAACAAATGCACATGTGGGTGGATCTGGAGTCTTACCTTTTTGTGCATTGTGTATCCGGATCAACTGAGAATTCTTGCTGTTATATTCAGAAGATAAATGGTTTTATTAATGATGGTTCAAAAAAATAGTTTTGATGGTGTGATCATTTTTATAGAGAGTCGAAGTGTATGTTGATTTATAGTTTGGGTGGGATTGGTGATCCGCATAATTCTGTTTCAGAATTTTAGAACTTTGTAAGATTTTCTTGACGTATGTCATTGGCACTTTTAACCACTGTGGAGTGTTAACATGTGTCTTTGGTACTCTTTCTATATTAGATGCGGCTGTTCGCTACACAATCAAAGTATGCTGATCGCCTTGCTTCTGCGGTATGTGGTATTTGTTTACTTATTTCGTTTCTCCATTCTGTATTTGTTTCAGTATTTATTTAGGAAATTTCGAATTTTGCCACCTTATTTAGAACTTTTAAAATTTTCCACCTTATGTAATGTTTTTTCTCAACTTTTAGACCTTTGGATTTCTGTACTTTAGATTTCATTGGCTGATGTTTTCCAACCAAAATTTAATTGGATTGTTGTGTCAATGGAAGAAAAAAGAGGTTGTGCTGCAACTACTTGGATCTACATTATAACAATGGGTAGCATAGGCTACCCATGTTTTTCCTAAAAAAATTTTTTGTTTTTTTGTTATCTTATACTTCCTCTGTTTCACTACATATGCTATATTTGACTTTTTACACAATCAAATATATTAATTTAATCATTTATGTATTGAAATATGAACATCAAAAAATATAAAAAGTTAAGTTTATGAAAGTATACAATTAGACGATTCAAACAAGATCCCACTTGCATATACTTTTTATTTGATCTCGTTATAACTTGTAAGTTGTAACTTATAACTTTGTACGATATGGTGTGGATGACATTTATCGCTCTTTTTATTTTATACTGGCAGTGACATGCGATTCTTTTTATTATTGAGATATTTTACTTACCGGTCAATCTGGAGTAATGAAATTTTTTCGGGTTGTTCATTTTACAAATAAGACTGCCGAATTTTATTATTAATTTACTTC
The DNA here is from genome assembly GCA_019776075.1 of Amaranthus palmeri. Taxonomy (NCBI): domain Eukaryota; kingdom Viridiplantae; phylum Streptophyta; class Magnoliopsida; order Caryophyllales; family Amaranthaceae; genus Amaranthus; species Amaranthus palmeri. Next base: position 255,353 of record JAAKBH010000110.1, on the reverse strand, counting down.
AACACGGTGTTACCCATGATTTTGAGTTTTGGATCCGCCATCTGTCTACTTTGTAGCGGATTTTTGGGTTTAACAAACTGCAAAATCCTATTATGTAACGATGTAATAACAACCATTATAAGCTGTTATTTTAACATATTAGCCTTTATTATCCAGTTTTAAATGTATTAGGTTCTAAAAGGCCTATTACAAGCTTTAATTTGAATGTGTTTGAAAACTTATATTGCTATTATAAAATGATTTATTTTAGTTAACAATTCACATTGTCGTGACCTATAAATGAGTTGTAACACCGTAAGGTGATGTATCCACGACATTGTGATTGTTATCGCAATCATGACAACAACTGCAATATTTTTTCTATGGTTATGCCTCTCGTATTCGCTTATTTATGCAATTGTTTCCTCCTTTAATTGTAATGTACTAATAAAGTTATACTTCTCTATGTTCATGATACACTCAATTATGGCTTCTTATTGTGCAACTAGGCTTCCTTATATGAATTGTTTCCGTCCTAATATTTGCTTCTACTAAATTCAACCGCAATAATTTTTGATTTGCAATATCTAAATTAGGGTTCGTTTAAGTGAATTAAATCGGAGAATGAATGTTGAATGATTATCAAAAACTCATCTATCATCTTAATTATGAAATTAGGACAAGAAAGTGGGTCAATTATTTCTTTGACGGCTGAGAATTGTTGTTGTTTGAGATTAAGGTCATTGTTGTTGGAATTCGTTCTTCTCTTGTATAAATATAATTGATGGATAATAGGTTTTCTTTGGAGAAAATTGTGAGTATTCACTTCAATTGTATGTAAGTATTGTAATATGTTTTCTATCATGGCACTAAGATTGTTCAAGTATTTATAAATAATAATGCCAAAACCTTAAGCCCAACATCATGGGGTCAAATACATGAACCAAATAAATTAATATGAGCGATTATCGCTCAGGGTGTCGTCCCAAACTTTCAACTAGTATTGTAAAAGGTGTTTGTGCCTCCATTTATAAGTTTAATGAGAGAATAGGGAGGAAATAATGAGATAATGCCTTTAAGTTGAAAAAGTCTGTTTAAAAACAAAATTTTTAAAGCACAAAAATTAATTTTGTTTTCTTTTGATATTAACTTTACATTTCATACATAATGTATAATGTATCTCGAGTCACTCTAGATTGTGTTCCACATTCTCGTACTTGTCGAAAGTAATGTAGCATAATTCAACTGTTAATTTCTCTATAAATTCGTGATTTGCTCAAAATAGTTGAAAATAGCCCAAAATCGACCTGAATTCGTCTTTTCGGATTCGTAAAGAGATTGGCTAATCACGTAATTGTCATTGAAACGAATTGCGTTTCGGGTAACAATGCAACGTTCTGTCCTCTCCTAGGATGGATTGAGATCCATAAAAATAGTATCATTTCTTCTGTAGTAAAGGAATGGAGTAAGAAACTTTAAAGGGATCGAATAGAGCTAGAAACTTAGAGGTGTGGTACACCTTTCAAAAATCCTAAAATAGAACTAAATTGAATTGAATTCATTCTAAAATATTCAAGCAATCCCCCCGAATTAGGCGAAAAATATGGAAGAATGTTTAGAAACAAAAGGTGTAGGTGACAATTTACAACCAATATTTATACATGCTTATAAAATATCCCCATAGTTATCTTAATAATGGGTGTTAACGTATTTTTGATGTTTTTCTTAGTCCGTGGTTTTGATTTTATATCTCCTTGTTTTCGAACACCTTTTGGGCAACCTTTCTATTATTTTAAATTAACAAAGCCATTCTTAAGTCTTGATCGACTAATATTATGGAGTTGGCTTTTGTTTTGAATTTTAGTAAAAAATCATGTTAACTAATTTATGTGTTAGTCTATTTTTATATTTTATATATTATTTTTTTTTGAGTTCAACCTAATAAAAAATAAACAAATTGTATGATGTCTTACTAAGTTACTATTTTATGCAAGTTAATTGTCTTTCTTGTAATAATTCTTCATTGTGTCATGTGACATTCTATCACTGCATGGTTCTTGTTGATTACAATATGTCATTTGCTTTATTCTCTATCAGAGTAGACTCATTTTTTGTTGCACAAATTGTCTTTGTACTTTTCTAGAAAACTTAGATTCTTACTTCGTTTGTCAGGTGGAGGCTGAGAATGATTGCACAAGACAGACACGATTATTTATTGATCAAATTAGCATGCAGCAAGGACGTATCGTGGCATTAGAAGGTTTTCCACCTTTTTCGTGTAGCCTTTATGTTTTTGTCACCTCCTTTGCATCAAACAATGTAGGGTGGGGTCATCATGCCGAAGAGCTCCCATTTAGAAGTTACTTCATGTTGGATTTCATATCCTTATTTTGTTTTTTTTTTTGAGGTAGATTTCATATCCATTTCAGCAAAGCTATTGAGCAACATGCCTATTATGCAAGTAATAAATTCGACATGGGCGAAGGTAAATGCGGGGCTGGGGGAGGCCCGACCCCCCCTTGTCGAAAATGTGATCCTTTGTATATTTGGTTTTGGCCCCCCTTACTAATATGATTTGTAGTTTAAAGAGTGTAAAAATATAACACAAATTACTACAACTCAATGATCGAAGTAACACATTTGTAATCTAAGGTTAAGGGATCAAATCATTATTTGAACTACACAAATTCTTATATGAGACAGATTCATGATGAGACTATCTCTATTAGACAGACTCATTTACATTAGTCTATTATATTGATTACTTAAAATTTTAAAGTCTTCATTTAAAGAAAATTGATTAATTTTTTTATAGACTAAGAAATTTATATTATAATGTCATTATTCTTTAAAACTTTCACAATTTTACATTCATCATTTCTAGTGTGTCTTTATGTTTTTGCTATCTTAATTTTAATAGTGTTTTTTGGAGACTTACTAGGCAAGTAAATATAGTAAAACACTTACGTGTTTTTTCAAAGGGAAAATTCAACTCCATGTGTTAAATATGATTTTTGCTATGATTCAAGTTCATTTCAGACTACATGACTTTAAAATTTTCATAGTTCAACTGGTTTTTATATAGTAAATAAATTGCTAATATATCGACACTTTGGCCCTTCTTAATTTAAAATCTTGGCCTCTCCCCTTAGTTCGATAAGCGGCATGTTGAAATGTAGATAGTAGGCTTATGTCTCCTTATATGTTGGTTATTTGAGAAACACATTGATATGTACTTTGTGTTTATTGTCACATGGTGCTCATAAGTCTTCTTCCTTAATGGTGGCAATTGTTTCCTTACTGGATTCGTTGACATCATATCTTCCGGTGTCTATCTATTATCTGTTGTGAGGTTAAGTATATATTCGTTGACATCATAGTAGGCTCTTTTACTCTATTGTCCCTATGTTTTTTCTCCATAGGGAGAAACTTGCTTTTTAATGCATAATATCTTGTGTATGGATAAACCACAAATTAAATGAAGGAGAGAGATGTTAGATAATTGATGGGGAAGATTTCTAAAATAGTTAGGAAAACTCAAAAGGACTTTTAAAAAAGGCAATCACATAAACTATTAGGGACAAAGGGAGTATTTTGTTTGGTAAGCGTTATTTGGTTTGCGAATTTATATCATAAGATTTGCCTAAGATATCTATTTGACAAATGAAAGAAAATGACTTATTTTCTGGAAAGTGAAGCTTCTTCAGTGATGGCTAAATTGTGATATAGTTGATTTGTTTGTGCTTTTCTACTAATCTACAATGTGATTGTAGATTTGTAGTGTTGGTTGATTATATGTTATCTTCTTTATCTTGTTGTGGATTATCATAATTGCATGTTAGACTTTTTTTTTATCTCAATTCATAGGGCTTTTGAGAACGTGAGTATAAGTTGTTTGAATTACTACTTAACTACAACAACTATGCCAGAATATTAATCCTAAAGGATTTGGGTTTGCAACTGAACCATTATATCAGTTTCAATGGTCGTCCACATGGATTATTCTTCTCCATTCATTCTAGTTTTCTACAGTCTTAGTTTGTAAGTCTCATTCTATCTTTTTCCACTCTTGTGCTCTTAGTCATCTTTGGTCTTTCTTGCCCTTAAATTAAGTCTCACGAGCTCTAGCTTTCTATCTTCCTTATTGGTTTGCATCGTTGCATACGCCCATACTATCTTAAACGATTCTCTTTCTTCTTTTCCTCAATATTTGCAACTCCTAAACCCTTTCTTATATCTTCATTTTCGAATAATATTCCTCTAGTTATGTCCAGTCTTCCATCAAAGCATTTACATTTCTGGTAATCCCGTCTTTCGACTATGATCCTTTCTAAAAACCCAACTTTCTTATGCATATAGTAGCGTAGATCTAATGACTGTTCGATAAAAGTTAATCTTTAACTTCAAGGGCACACCTCAATTAGTTAATATTTTAGTACCCGCTCTCCATTTATGTTAACCACACTTAATTTTGTTGCTCACAACGTGTTGGATATCCCCATTGCTCTTTATTATGGACCTAATTCATTTAAATTATCCACTTGAAGTAATTTCTTCCTCTTCTAGTTTTATAGTGCCTCTTATCTCGTTTGTACTAAAATTACGCTCTATGTACTCTGTCTTGTCGCGAAAAGAAAAGGGCTTAGGAACGAGCCTTGATGAAGGAAATCCTTGTTGCCCTTCCACATGTCCTAACAGTTGTCTTTACTTCGCGATACATATCTTGCACTATATTAATATATTTCTTAGGGTCGCCCTTCATTGCTATTCCCCACCAAAGTACTTCTCTTGGTGCCTGATTGTATGCTTTTTCCAAGTTAATAAAAACCATCAAAAAGTCTTTTTTTAAAGCCTTGTAGTAATTCATCATTTGTCTCATAAAATGAATTGCTTTCTATGTAGATCTCCTTGTTCTCAATTAAATAGCTGATCAAAATTCTCCTATTGATCCTTGATGTTGTCGTTCCAAACAAAATGTTCTTATTCTTGTCATTAATACACTTTACTACACCTATGCCATTAGTTTTTGCTTGCCTCCTCTTTGCCATCCTAAATATATCTTTTTATCCTTCAAAATCTAGTTTGTTAAACACCAATTTAAAAACTTTTAATTTCCCCTAGTGGTTAGCTACTTTTGTCTTTGTTTTAGTTTCCTTATACTCGACTAAGTTTTCATCATTCTTGCATTTTCTTATCTTTTCCTTGATAATTGTCTTGCCGTCCTCATTTTACCACGTTGTATCTTTTTTACCACGAGACTACCATTTAATTCTCCTAAATTCTCCTTAGCTATTCGAATGATTTCATCTTTGTCCAAGTATCCGGTGCATTCGAAGTCATCTGCCAATCTGCTTCTTTGATAACTTTCTCTGAGAAAACTTAAGCATTATCCTCTTTTAATTGCCACCATATAATTCTAAGATCTTCTTTGGCTTTCTTTGCCTTTGGTATTGCTTGAAGGCAAACATTTAAGATAAGGAGTTTTTTTTTGGTGTTTACGCACTCTCCTTGTAGAACCTTACATTTTAAGAAACTATCTCTATCTATCATTCGTGTCAAAAAGTAGTCAATTTAGATTGCATTTACTCAAGTCCTAAAAATCTACAGTGGCTATCTATCTTCATAAACATGTGTTATCACTTTTGATTTGAAAATAGATATAAAAGGTATAAAATTGCATGCTTATAGCAATTTAATTCCTAAGATTATTTTTCTTTATGTTATGATTTTTAAATATGTGATTTTGATTTCAGAGGAGAAAAAACGGCGAGATGAAGAAACTGCTCAGCTGAGAGGACTTGTCCAAGATCTTGAATGTATGTTTTTCCTTAAAGGGCACTTTAACGATATCAATTTGCCATTTCTTTTTCAGCTATTTTTACTGCTTAGTCTTTAATAAAAGTACATTTGGTAATGTTCATTTCTAGGCTTTAGCTTCAAACCATTAAGTTATAGTCATTGCAATATATCTTGTATGTCTGTCATCAATGTACTTAAAGTTTGTTGGTGAAAACACTTGATGCTTCCCTTGTAATCCATACCTAAATGTGTAGAACTCATTACTAGAGATGATAATTGATGTTTTTCATAAACATGTTAGATATGTTTTATGTTTTGTCATTACTGATGCCCCATGTCTGCATATATGTCTAATGGTGTTGCAGCGAAAGGTCTTCAGAGATTCACGGATAAATCAGAGGTTCATGCCAACTGGAGCATTAATTTTTTCCATTTACAGTAGCATACATTAAGTACTTGATCAATATTATTGCCTTATCTGCTGAATCCATTAGGTACAGGTGGCAGCTGTTGTGGTGATGGCCTGTAACCGTGCTGATTACTTGGAAAGAACTATCAAATCTATTTTGAAGTATGTCTGTCTTACATTACTGGCTTAAATGTTTAAACTTTTCCTTGGGCATTCTATGATGTAGATTTATTATCCTTTTGAAACTTGAATGTGGTAATTTTTGCTAATTAGTGCACAACCCTTTTCAGATATCATGGCTCTGTATCGTCAAAGTATCCACTATTTATATCCCAGGTAGGTCTTTAGCTTTTCTGCTTGTGTTGTTTTTGTATTTGATGTGAATTATTTTCTGGATTGATGAAGTTTGCAGTTGTATTATCGGCACGTCTTTAGGATGGGTCAGACTCAAATGTCAAAAACAAGGCACTGAGCTACAATCAAATAACTTACATGCAGGTATATTATGCTTTGAATGAATTCGATCTCCTAGATTGCAAATCTGTCGTAGTATTTTATGTCATGGGTTATGGTGATGGCAATGTATAAGGATTACATATATTACTTAAAATGGTGGTACTAAGGTGAATTTTTTGAATAACTCATGCCTAGATCATTGTTATTTTGAATTTTCCCTTTTATATTCATACACATAGACCTTAGGGAATGACTATTACTTTCCTTATTTCATTGCTTAGAATAGTCAAATGAATTTTTTTTTCTTGATATTTGGTGGAGTTGAGTACGGTGGAGGTAATGGTGGTATTTTCGAGTCCAGTATTAGTGTTATGTGCCTTGTTTTGGAGGGTGATTTTTTATTTTGTTTGATGTAAGAGACTATCAGCATTCATGTTCTCTTATTAATTTTCCATCCCTTATATGAGTATTGAATTGAAGAAACTGTGGTTGAGAATTGCTTGTAATAGTATCGAGACCTACGATTGGTAAAATTTGTCATGCTGTTTTTATCATGTGCATTTTATATATGCCAAGTTGCATATCATATTTGTTATCAAGGATCATCCAAGAACAATATCTTTACTTTTGCAAGTGTGAGGTTGCGTATATTTGACCCCCAAATCCCTTCCTAGGCGGGATTCACTTAATGACGATGCTATTGTGTTTATTTGTGGCTATTGATGGTTGCCCATTCATGTTTTTTCAAGTGTCTAAAATTGTTGTTTATGATATTTGTTACTCACTCTTTTTTTGGCTTGATTTGTCTTGCACGTCCATTTTACGTGCTGAATGAAATTAGTTGCTTGTTTGATATTTGGGCATGAGCTGATCAGAATGTAAAAAAGGCATGATTTTTTGTTAAGCAGTAATTAGTGCAATGGATTATTAATTGTGAGGGTTTAAGGGTTGATCTAAAAGCCCTGTATTCTCACATGTTGTCTTATAGAGTTCCAGGCAGCCTCCAGGCTTCAGTACGTAGGATAGATTTGGTGATTTGAATGTAATATAAACAAAAAGACCTATATTAGTCATTTTTCCGGCTTCCACATTTTCTTTATATTGATAAATGTGTAGGTGGGAATGACAAGATTCATTCTCTTCAAATTATTTTGCCCTTATGTTTCCACAACCATAAAATAGTTCTTATCCATCAAGCAAACTGTAAAAATTATCTACCAATTGCCAAAAAGTAATAGTGAACCGGTTAACTTGCTGTCTTAGTGCAGTTACCATCCATTTGTTTTAAAAGTGCAAACTCCAAAATGAGATTTGAGGATACTTCTTTGCCATCCTTGACAACCATTGTATTTTATTTGATTGTTCTTTTGCTACGCACATCTTTTATACTTGTTACTACTCCTTCGTCTCATGAAAATGGCAACAAGTACCTAAGTTACCTTATGAATTTTGTGATATTTGGTTTAGGTTGAATAAGCCAAAAGATTTGAATAATGTGCGGATGAGATAAAAAGATAAGTTAAATGTGTGGATGGAAATTCGAGTGTGGGGTCATAGCCAAAATTAGAAATGCAAACTTCATGGTTTGAACTGTTGAACTAAAGTGGAATATATAGCAAACTCCATGGGATGAAGCGTGTATAGTATAGAATGTGGCTAGTAGTTTTGTATTATTGATGTCGTTATACATACAGATTACATCAGTGTTGTTTTAATTAATTGCAGCATTTGGATTATGAAGCTGTTCGAACAGAAAGGCCTGGGGAATTGATTGCATACTATAAAATTGCACGTAAGAACATGTCTTTTTGCGTGATTTAGATTGTTCATAGTTCTATCTCTTCAGCTGAAAAGAATTGCTCTTCTGTTCTAGGTCATTATAAATGGGCACTGGATAAGTTGTTCTACAAACATAATTTTAGCAAGGTGGTCATTCTTGAAGGTATTTAGTAATGGCGTTTGCTGTGTTGCCTCCATAACAGTGTATTCTCTTAGTGTATCCACTTGAACAGTTGAAAGGAAAACTTGTGCTCATATTCCCCTTTGTGGTCATATGCAGATGACATGGAGATTGCCCCCGATTTTTTTGAGTATTTTGAGGCTGCAGCAAGCTTACTTGACAGAGATAGGCATGCCTTTTATTTTTATCATGCTTAATTTCTATTGTTATTCAAACCTGACCTCATGTTTTATTGCTTATTCTTTAACTTGATCACTCATAGGTCAATTATGGCTGTTTCCTCCTGGAACGATAATGGACAGAAGCAATTTGTGCATGATCCTTGTAAGCTCTCCATTTTTTATTGCTCCCTAGAATTATGTACACGCAAAATCTATTTTGCTATGCTGTGCTCATGCCAAGATTAGAACAAGTCTGAAATATGTATATATTCATAAACATCCATTAGAATTCAAAACATGTTATGTTCAAAGCCAGCTATTTGCGGGATTATAAGATTTAGGCAGTGACCTGTAATGAGCATGAACTCACTTATATGAATTTCCTGGAGTCAAATTTGTTTTCTTTTGTGTATAGATGAGTAAAAGGAATTTGAGTTTGACTCTTTTCACCGCGCACTGCATAAATTTGAGTTTAACTCTTTTCACCGCGCACTGCATAAATTTGAGTTTGACTCTTAGCTCTTTGAAAGCATTTTCTTACTTCTATACACAACCGGATCACCTAATATTTGTTCTTTTGTTTTGCAGATGTGCTCTATCGTTCTGATTTCTTTCCTGGGCTTGGATGGATGCTGTCTAAAACTATATGGGATGAGTTATCGCCAAAGTGGCCCAAGGCATATCCTTTTATTCGTCTTGTGATTTCATCAGGTCTTTTTTTATCCAAATCATAAGTTCTCCTTGACGAATATATACTTATTGGGATGATTGGTTGAGGCTGAAGGAGAACCACAAGGGTCGACAATTTATAAGACCGGAAATTTGCAGAACATACAACTTTGGTGAGCATGTATGGTTCATCTTTGAGCACCTTTTACAATAAATAAATGTTTATCCGTTCTTTATAGAAGCATCACTTTAATTGGATATCACTGTTTTTATGCTTTGAGCTTATTCTTTAGTTGACACTTTGTCTATCATCAGCAGGAGCTGATACCCTCCTGATATACATTGTCGTATCGTTCTTTCGAACTTGGCATTGCTAGCATCTATATAAGGGTTCTTAGAAACTTCAAGAATTTTTTTTTTTTTTATGGATTTTAACTATTCAATGACTTATCTTTAAAAAGTTTGATTGATTCTATCTATTAAATAAATCAGAACCTGAGCTCAATTAATCTAGTCTATACAACGACACTGAATCTGATTCTGTGCTGACTCAAAATGCTTGTGCGAAAGCGGAACCTAAATACATGTACTTTTTTCTTGCTGTATTATTATTTATGTAACCTTACACAGCTTCTATTTTCACCCACTTTTCAAGTTTTTTTTTTTATAAACATTCTGACCTGGGTTGATAGATTACTTGCTTAGTGTTTCTTCGTTCATGTTTGGACTGTTGGCTTTTCTATTGTACTCATCTCTGTAACGTGCCAGTTGATCTCTGTGTATATTGGTGTATTTTCGATTACAATTTACAATCGTTGAAATAATAATTTATCATTTCATTTTTCTTGACTTATAGTTTGACTTTTTATGTCAAATCAAATTGCGAGATATATGGTATAAAAATAGAATTCTATTCTTTTTCTCCCAAGAAAAATGATCATTTATCTGTTGGAGCACCTGTATTTCCAGTTGTGTATTTTTGTTGATTTCTGGAGGTAGTGCCAATTCTCTGCTGCTTATGAAAACATGTTGATGATTTATGTTCAGGGTTCCAGTCTTGGGCAGTTTTTCAGGCAATATCTAGAGCCAATTAAGCTCAATGATGTGGATGTGAGTGCCTCTTATATTTGTATTATAAGCGTGTCTACCCGCAAACTACTTTACATCCTTTAATCCACTCTGGTCTTTCTAATGCTAGGTTAAGTGGAAGTCAATGGATCTAAGCTATCTAATGGAGGTTAGTCATATTGCAACGTATTTACGGGGTTACTTGTTGCATGTGTATTTTGAAGTATAATGGATCCTAGAAGCAGTTTCATTTGAAGACAATTCTAGTTTCTCATATAACATAAATTCTTGTGAGACACGGTCTTTTTAAGAGATCATCTCTAATTGGGTCGGTCCATTATATTTTTCTTTAAAAATATTATAAGTACTAAAAATGATGTAAGTAGACATTTAAGATATTGAAAGTAGACATTAAGGATACGGAAAATAGGCATTAGGATAATGTAAGTAGGTATTAAGAATACGGTTATTAGACATGAATTTTTAATGGACTAGGCCTGAGATTACGTCTCTTAAAGAGACGGTCTCTCGAGAGACTAGTTGCTTATATTAATAGCAATGTTGGAAGTACAAATAAATTATCAACAAAAAAAAGTGAGTAATCAAAGCTGAGAAACACAAATGACTAAAAAGAAAAGATAAGGAAAAACAAGGATAAGAAAGGCTTTTGTAGTAAAAACAATTATATGTTTTCGGGCTTCAAAAAAATCATTTGGGAATGTAGTTTCGGAAACATCAATCAAGAGTTTCGGAAACGACGGTTTTGAAATGAGATTTGGGGGGAAACTTTCGGTTTCATGCAACTATGGCCCAATTGCATCACTGAAACATTATTATAGCACCCAATAATCGGATTAGCTTATGAGCTTCTTAAGCTATTCTGATGCAATAGAGACTTGAGATACTGAAAGTTTTTTGCTTTAAAGTTCTTTGCAACTAATGATTAAGGCTGCTTACATGAAATGTCATTTTTGAATGTTCAGGACAACTATTTGAAATACTTTGCTAGCCTTGTTAAAAAGGCTGCACCCGTACATGGAACTTTTGATGTGGTGAAGGTCAATGATGTAGATGGTGATGTACGCATTCAGTATGAGGATCAGTCGGAGTTTGAAAACATTGCTAGGCAGTTTGGCATATTTGAAGAATGGAAGGTATGTCAACATCCACGGCTCAGATAATAATGGTTTTTTCGTTTTCTTACTTCAAGTATTAAAATGTATGATACTTAAGCAAGGGCTAGAAGCAACCCCCACCCCCACCCCCCCGCCTCCCCCCACCCCACTCCACCCCCCTCCTCTTTCTTAAACCAAACAAGTGTAGTATCATGGTGATTCCAGCTTGAAGACAAATGGGCGTTGTTGATTCTGACCTCTGGAGAAAATGGACATTGACCCTGAATAAGTGATGGTTATTACTCTGGTGTTGTGAGGCAACATATCTTCTGAGCATTCAATTGCCCTGCTGATTCCTTGATGTGGCTGTCTGGTGAACTTTTAATTGGACTATTGATGACAGCTAATTAGGCAGAGTTTAGTGAAATTTATTGTTCTAAAGCTCTGGTTCTTGAACACTTCGTCACATCCATTTCTAGAGGATTCATTACAATAACAATATACTCCCTCCTATTCACCTTAACAGTCTCATTTGACTTTTCACACTGTTCTTTAATCACTCGTAATTTGTATTTTATTCTAAATCTACAAGTTATAACATAGCCAAGAGAGATCTTGTTTAATTCGTTTCAATGCAAAGATCACTAATATCAACTTTTTACAATTTTAATTATACACAATTAGAGATGTTAATGATAGAATTATTGCATTGGTAAATATGCTCAGTCGCTTTCAAAAAAAAAAAAAATATATGCTCAGTCAAATGAGACTATTAGAGTGAATAAGAGGGACTAATAAACAAATTTTTTAGCCGTTCAAGAAGGTCAAGGTCATGACTCAGTCTTCTGATCACACTAGTTAATATAACTACAATGTCTGGGTGTGAATTGGAACTGTTTTTCAACAATCTATGCATCCTAACAACTGAAAAGTGCATACCCCTTGCTCCATATTACAACTTATGTATTTAGTTAAAACAACATGAAACTTATATGTTTGTACGTTCAATCTTGGTGTATCAGGATGGTGTTCCAAGGACAGCATACAAAGGAGTTGTAGTTTTCCGATACCATAGCTCAAAACGTATCTTCTTTGTTGGCCGAGATTCCCTAAAGCAACTTGGGATTAAGTAACCCTGAATGTATATACAGGTTTGCAACTATGTTGTCATTTATGATTGTAATGTTGTCCCTTGTGTTAGGTTCACAAGAGAAGAGAGAATGACTTGAGTTTATTTTTTGGGGCGGTAAAATTGAGAAATGAGTAAGAGGTCGGAATTAGGCAGAAAATTTCGGCAAGAGCTTGTTCTTAAGGGCGTTGATGCTGTTGTTAAATTTTTAAAGCGCAAGCTTCGTCATACAGTGCTATTGCTGTTTAAATATGCAACAAAAGTTGGACTTGTCTTAGATTTTGTAGGTTTTGCAAATAGTTGTATATTGAGTTAAACCCCGAATAGTACAGTAGATCTTTCAGTTCGTAAAACCTTGTAATCTTATCACGTTGCATATTTTATTATTCTATACTACAATAGACCATACTATAACATCTTTATTACTCATCTGTGGTTTTTGTTAAATTGTTGCAAGAAAATATTGAAAACATATACGGCTTCCATTCCATTCCGATAAATTTGCTACATTTGTGTATTTTGAATTCCTTGGTAGACTATGCAGTTTTATTTAGTGCGGCCGCCACTTATTAGAGGAAAGTTGAAAGTATTTTCTCCAAAATATAATTCAAAACTTATGAGGTTAAAAGGTAATATAACTAATTTATAAAATATGATTCAGAAAGAGTTTGTTTTAGATTATCTTATGAAAGGTGAGATAAAAACCTCACTAAAAGATCACAAATTAAACCAGTCAAAGTTATGTGTTGTGTCTTGTAAGAACTAAATATGCAAGTATATAATGAATGACAATAAGGGCATGCTTCTATCGTGTGTAAATATTTAAGGGAGTAAAAAAGTCAAAGTAAGAAAATGAAGTTGATTAATGAGAAATTAGTGAAATTTGATTGTTATAAAGGTGGAAGAATTGTTGCAAAGTAATGAAAAATGAAGGGAACTCTCAATTTTGTGGGGTAAATATTTATCCTAAGAGAGGGTGGAGGAATGTATTACCTCCATAATAGGGGAAATTATCTTCTTTTGCCTTCATTATTTTTATTTTATGCTCATTTTACCTTCTTCACAACTATCTCAACTACTTCAAATGCATTTCTATTTGCTTTCATTTCATTAGTTTGACTTTTTTTTACTCCCTTAAATATTTACACCCAATACAAGCATGCCCTATAAATAATCAAGACAGTTATTTAAGGTGGTTCATCAATCTTGGACTACATCCACTATCTACCCTATGATTATATTAATGTGTTTAAAGGGGAGAATACAAATTTTAAGGAATTACAATAGAGAATTAGTGTAAGGGAAGAGAGAAGCTAATATCGGCGTAATTTAAATAAGCAAGAGATGATAATCTAAGATGAGACTTTAGCACACTAAGTAAGATCCTAAGGCTAAAGTATTTATAGTTGAGCTAAGTGGAAAAAGGGGTGGCGGCTTAGGACAAATAGAATAAAGCAAACAGGTCAAAAGAAAAACCCGGTACATTCGCTTGACCCACCTGCTTGATCGAGCCGCCAGTTAAGCGGTTTGCAGGGGGTAAAAAACACTTTTTAACTTCTTCGTTTCCTTTTCCATGTAACCCCCACGGTCTTCAAAGACTCTTACACCTTGAACCTAGGATTGAATTTGCACCTCAAGCTCTTCACATGTCAAGCTAATACTTCCAATAGTACATTGTACTATTGTTCCCATACAAATCAAATCACAAACATATGATGGGTCCTCTTTTAACCTTCACCAAACGCTCCCTTAATGTTTGAGAAGCTTCAGAGGAAAGCCGAGTCGGCTGCACCAAAAGATCCAAAAAAGCTGAGTCGGCTTTTTTGACTAACAGTTTCAGCAAACTTCAAACGTTCGTCATTTCTTGCTCGGTTTTTGGATATGGACATATAATATATCGTTGGAAAGCTCTTGAAGTCTAATTTTCAATGCCGCAAACCTTGTATCAATGTGATCTTTCTATCAAATGTACGTATGGCCAAAAGAGTGAGCATGTATCCAATTTCACTTCCAAACTTTTGTCTTTTTAAGCACTTTTCCATCCTTTTCTCTTTTGCCTATCTTCATTGTTGAACATCTTCAAGTGAACAACGATCTCTTCACATATTTTAGGGCCCTAACAAAATTTCTCCAAGCCTTCACCCTCTTATAACTCCGGGGTCTTACGCTATTTCTCCAAGCCTTCACCCTCTTATAACTCCGAAACCTAACAAAAATGCCCAATTTTGCCTCATATATCACATAAAACACACAATCAACCTTATGAGACAAAATTTGCAACAAAACACTAATAACACGCCTAAAACCCGCTAAAACAACATATAAGGAGCATAAAATCGATGCGGATAAGTGCAAATAATTGCACTTATTACTCATTTACTGGCTAACGAAAAATAATAGGTTAAAGCACCAACTCTAATAGGTTAAAATGGCAATTTCAATATGTTAAAACACCAATTCCAAATATATTAACATAGGTAATGAAGCGCAAGTTTGATAAATATTTTTAATAAAATATACTATTAGCCCAAATAGACGCGTCTCTTTATAAGACTGTCTCCAAAAATAATTTGTCATTAAATAAAAACATTTTGTTGAACTGAGCGTCACAAATTGTTGTATGAGACGGTCTCACAGAAAGATGATGTGCTCGTTTTAGAGCACATTTACCGCCCCATTTTTGGTGTCAAGTCTCGCCATTTTGCATCAATTTGATATACTTCACGCATGATTTCTCCTCGATCTTGTTTTCGAGTGTTTTGAGATTGATTAGGTGATTTTAGGAGATTTCGAAAGCGTTTGGCATACATTCGAGACTAAGGCACCATTCCCGATGAAGGCTTCATCGCCACCAATTGGGACTGTCTTATGACCCCGGCATAGCTCGTGAGATCGAAAAATGAATCGAAGTCCTAAAAGAAGGGAATTGCATCACATTCGGCCGAATGAAGGCTCTCATTCGGTTGAATAGGAGTCCAGCACTCTACAGAAACTTTGCAAAAGTCTCTGGAAATGCCGAATGCACAACATCCGGGCGAAAGTCCAACATTCGAGAGAATAGCCCATGCATTCGGGCGAATGTAGCTTCAGAACAATGCTACTCAAAACTCACTGGAAATGCCGTATGGAACATAATTCAGGCGAACGAGCTGTATTCGGGCGAATGGTCTCTGGCATTCGGGCGAATGCGACTGTTCAGCGCAGCT
This sequence comes from Amaranthus palmeri, assembly GCA_019776075.1. Classification (NCBI taxonomy): domain Eukaryota; kingdom Viridiplantae; phylum Streptophyta; class Magnoliopsida; order Caryophyllales; family Amaranthaceae; genus Amaranthus; species Amaranthus palmeri. Next base: position 239,402 of record JAAKBH010000110.1, on the reverse strand, counting down.
GTTTTATTTTATCATTTTGCCTTCGAGGGCCCTTTTGTAATTTCGTTGCACTCTTGTTTTGGGAGTATATATATACCTATATTGCTATAGCTTTAGGACTATTCTAGCTTTAACCCTAAACATTTTCCTAGTGAACATGACTCTTAGCATTCATTCTCTCTAGTTTTCAAACCCTAGTTTTCATTTCTGTAGTTTGCTACTAATCTCCTAAATCAATCTATTTGGCTTTTGGATGTAACTCTTAACTACTCTTGTTGATGCTCTTGTCTACACCCTTTGAGGTTTTATTTATGGTATGAATATCTTTCTTTCATTTATTCCTAGAATCATTTAATTTTGTTAGTAGTTACTCTCTTAAATGCTATTCATGAATGTTTTCTATTTGTGGTTATTGAGTATTTGGATTGTTTGAATATCTAGAGTAGGTTTACTTCTATTAAGTTCTTGGTTCTATTGTTTTCTTGTATTTGCCTATTATTGTTTTCATTGCTTACATAGAAGTCTCCCATGTTTGATCTCTTGTTCATTTAGGATACTATGCTTAGTTTCTCCTTTATGATGTGTGAGTAGTTCCTTAGAGTTTGATTGGTGAAACCCTAGAGTTGACTTGAGACCTTTATTCATGAGTTAGGGTTTGGTTTAAACCTATTCAAACCTCATAATGATTCACCTTGAATCTCATCCTGCCACTCCCAAGGAGACATAGGGCGATTATAGGTCGTTCGTTCAGTCTTAGAGCCGTCAACTTCCTCTCATTGTTGAATTAAATCTCTTTGAAAACAAACTTGCAAGCTTTTGTTGTGTACATATTTATTGGTTTTATGCAAACTTGTACTTTTCTTAACCTTGTGCCTGTCTTGGGATTGAGGTGTCTGACCATTTTCCGTCTAGCTTGGGGGGACCTGAGCTTGTTTGGTTTGTGGCTTGGATGTCTACCTATTGAGGCACATTTCGACTAGCCGGTTAGGATTGAGCCTTTTTGGGACTCCTCGTGACTCCCATTCATTTTGAGTGCTAGTTAGGGGGGTCTAAGTATTGTGTCTGTTCTCCTCCAGCTTAGTCCGCTTTTCATGAGACCAGGGATGATAGCACGTTCGCTAGAATCGAGCTACATAGCCAAATAGCCTACCTTGAACGCAATTGACTTTAGGATAAGCCAAGTTTTTGCCTTTTCCTTTTCTTTTGTAGCCGTATTATTTAGCCTCTACATGAGCCAAATTGTTCCCTCTTCTTACCTAGAGGATATCTTAGTGATGGTGGGGTTTGTTGTGTGTTACAGTGATTGTGGGTTATTGGTTATGTTATTGGTTGTTGGTTTTCATAACTCTATTCATTCCATGTCCAGCTCATACTACTTTTCTCCTATTTCCTCCCGTGCTTATTATTATGATTATTCATACACATTCCATGTTTTGAGGAGACCTCTCTCTTGTTCTTCATTGAGTTTTATACACATACATTTATGTGAGTGAGGAGGTCGATATGTTATTTGGGAGTTGAGCTTGGAGACACGTGTGCTTATGAGATCTTATTGAGTTTTCAGATTTTTGACAGTGTTTAATGATAGAGATCATGGTGCTTACATGAGATTGTTGGGTTATTGTGATTGTTGGGTATAGTTGTCATTGGTTTATCATGTTATGTTTTTGGTTGTTTTGTTCAGGGTCACTTGATATCCTCTACTTAGCTCCACATTCCCAAATGTATCCCACCTTAACCTTAAGCTGACATTACAACCCTCTTGCTAACCTGTTCGACCTGGTCCGATTAGTGTGTTCTGTGCTGGTGCGTAGATATGACACAATCCCCAAGATTTTCCCCTATTAGGTGTTTGATTCCCGACTCATTTTTAGTCGGATGATTATGAGCGAAACACGAAACATAATCAAACACATGAGCATTATTGTATATTTCTCGCATCTTTCGAGAAATAATCCGGGGAGCAAAGATTTGTGACCTCCTTATGTAGTGGGTGGCATAGCCTGTGTTGGAACTTGTTTGGTGATCCCGGAGCTATTGGTAGATGTCAGTTACCTCGATATTATGCTCTTTGAGCCCATCATACTTGCACACCCATGGCTAGGAAAGAGTTTGTGCGTACGCAGCTTGCCTTGTTTGGTTTTCACCCCCCTCATATTGCTTTTGTTTTGTCTTGTCCTGTATCGATCCTCACGTCGCCGTGGTGTCTTGTTTGCTAGAGACTAGCAAAAGTCTAGCTTGGGGGAAGTTGATGTGCTCGTTTTAGAGCACATTTACCGCCCCATTTTTGGTGTCAAGTCTCTCCATTTTGCATCATTTTGATATACTTCACGCATGATTTCTCCTTGATCTTGTGTTCGAGTGTTTTGAGATTGATTAGGTGATTTTTGGAGATTTCGAAGGCGTTTGGCATACATTCGAGACTAAGGCGTCATTCCCGATGCTTCATCGCCACCAATTGGGACTGTCCTACGACCCCGGCATAACTCGTGAGATCGAAAAATGAATCGAAGTCCTAAAAGAAGGGAATTGCATCACATTCGGCCGAATGAAGGCTCTCATTCGCGCGAATGGGAGTCCAGCACTCTACAGCACCTTTGCAAAAGTCTCTGGAAATGCCGAATGCACAACATTCGAGCGAAAGTCCAACATTCGAGCAAATGGCCCATGCATTCGGGCGAATGTAGCTTCAGAACAATGCTGCTCAAAACTCACTGGAAATGCCGAATGGAACATAATTCAAGCAAACGAGCTGTATTCGGGCGAATGGTCTTTGGCATTCGGGCGAATGCGACTGTTCAGCACAACTGTTTTATTTTATCATTTTGCCTTCGAGGGCCCTTTTGTAATTTCGTTGCACTCTTGTCTTGGGGGTATATACCCATATTGCAGTAGCTTTAGGACTATTCTAGCTTTAACCCTAAACATTTTCCTAGTGAACATCACTCTTAGCATCCATTCTCTCTAGTTTTCAAACCCTAGTTTTCATTTTTTTTTCTAGTTTGGTACTTTTCTCCTAAATCAATATAGCCTTTGGCTTTTGGATGTAACTCTTAACTACTCTTGTTGATGCTTTTGTCTACACCCTTTGAGGTTTTATTTATGGTATGAATATCTTTCTTTCATTTATTCCTAGAATCGTTTAATTTTGTTAGTAGTTACTCTCTTAAATGCTATTCATGAATGTTTTCTATTTGTGGTTATTGAGTATTTGGATTGTTTGAAAATCTAGAGTAGGTTTACTTCTTTTAAGTTCTTGGTTCTATTGTTATCTTGTATTTGCCTATTATTGTTTTCATTCCTTACATAGAAGTCTTCCATGTTTGACCTCTTGTTCATTTGAGATACTATGCTTAGTTTCTCCTTTATGATGTGTGAGTAGTTCCTTAGAGTTTGATTGGTGAAACCCTAGAGTTGTGACCTTTATTCATGAGTTAGGGTTTGGTTTAAACCTATTCAAATCTCATAATGATTCACCTTGAATCTCGTCCTGCCACTCCAAAGGAGACATAGGGCGATTATAGGTCGTTCGTTCGGTCTTAGAGCCATCAACTTTCTCTCATTGTTGAATTAGTTGATGATTGAAGGTTTTTAACCAACCCTAATGCATGAATGATTGTGGTACTTCTCTAGGGTGGAACCAATCGCTCTCGCCTTTTCTCTCTTGATTCATACTAATTGTAGCCTTGCTTTCAGTCTTAGTTTTAATTAGCTTCGATCATCTCATTACCCCCCTAATCCCTATATTGAGACCATTAGTTTAGCTGACTTTGTCCCTGTGGTTCGACCCCTTACCTCTGCTATACTTGTGTAGAGTTAGGGAAATATAAATATAGTTTGTGTAACCGGGTTTTAACGTGCGATCCTATGCTTTTGTACAATTTGCATAGCCCACCCCTATGCTTTGTTGTGGTGGCCTGGTTCTTGGCCCCCATCTTCAATGGCTTTTTTCCCTCGCGGGGTTTTTTATGCCGGCGGTTTTGGGGTTTCCAATTTCCAGTGTATTTTGTTATTCAGCTATATATAATTCCTACTTTTCAAAAAAAAAAAGTGCGATCCTAAAAACGGTTATCAAAAGACACGTCTCGTACATGGTTAAATAGTCTATCTCGTACATATTATGAGAATATAAATTCTTTATTTAAAGTTGTCTCATCAAACAATGGTCTCTCACAAAAATAAGTAGCTTGGTTAGCTTATATTGTGTTGCAAACTTGCATATTCTGTATGGCGGCCCGCCCATTACAAAGTTTTATATGGAAAAAATATTTCAAAAAATTTGAAGGGCAAAATTATAGAAAAGGATGATACTTTCTAGAAGTGTTCAAAACAAACCCGATAACTCGATAGACACCCGACTTTATAACCAAACCCGATTTGACCCGAAACACGGATCCGAAATCAACCCGATGACCCGAATGAACACCTCTAATAGTTGCATGTAATACTCTAATATTTTATTGAGATTGTTTTATTATTGAAAAAAATTGTTTTCCTACAAGTGTAAATTCATAATTATTTTTTTAAATCTTTTATACTAAAATAAACATACTATATGACGGTCTCGTACAAGACTTGCTACGTATAATTATGCCTAATTACCCACTTCTTAATTGTTAAATTCCATACAAAACATAAAGAAAAAAACAATTTAAAAATATTTGGATGATTGGATGATGTCAATTTTGCCCCCTCTCTTTCATCATCTCATATTCATTTTCCACGCTCCCAAAAAATACAACCAAACAAAAAGGTTGGTCTCATACTGTTTGGGGTTTTGCAGTAAATTGATCTTTCAGAGCAAATAAATTTTGATACCCACTCATAATCTTTCTCAGATTTCAAGCTTGTCTTTACTTTTTATCACTATGATTTTGTTTAAGCCTCAATTTCTCTTTTATTTTTTATTTTTATTAAAAATAACAAGTAAAATCAATTTTCAATCAGAAGGTTGCAATCTTCATCTCTGGAAATTTCCTTCTTTGGATTTTAATGGTGGATTCTGAAGCTTTCTGCTTTTCCTCTCTTGTAAGCCTCTCTCTTTTTCTTTTATAATTATTATTAATAATATAATTAAATTTCCGTTCAAATTTCATTAAAAAATTGATATTCCTTTAATTGTTATCTGTTGTCTTCCCTATTTATTTTATTCAACTGTCTGCTGTATAAAAAAATAAATTTCCACTTTTTAATTAATTGGGTAGTTAATAACCAGGTATCATGTGATATAATTATTTTTTCCAAGTTTATATAGTTTGGACAAAGCTATTTTATCTTCTGGGTTCTGTAAGCTTCCATGACACCTTCTGTGTTTTTATTTTTTATTTTTTAAATTTTTATTACAAGGTAGGCCGAAGAGCGGGTTAATGAGAATTGAATTCAGGTCTCGACTTGGAATATGGTATGACACCTTTAACCTTTTTTTGTTCTATTAGGAGTATTCCAGAATTTGTTTTGTTCTTTGAGCTTGAAATGGTCTATTTTCTTTTTTTGGGTGTACCTCTTTTGGTTCTCTAATACTTATTTTATTTGACTTTTTACAGAATTTAATGTTTTGGTTTGGTCATTTATGTATTCGATTAGGCATAGTCGAAAATTATAAAAAGATAACATAGTAAAAATATGCGAATAAACTATTCAAATAATATCTAATGTGATTATATTTTAAGCTTGAACGATGAATAGGGTTAGTGTAGCAAGTATTTCAGAACGCGGCATTATTTCATTTATCATGTTTTTGGTGGCCTTGATTATGGACTTTCACTAGATTCTTCTTTTTTCTATTCATTTATAATGCTACCTTTAATGTCTTTTGTTTGGGGAGTTGGGGACTAAAAGAATCTGCTCAGATGCTTTCTTGGGGATTTCTTAATTTTTATCTGTAAATTGCTAAGCATGATTTTATTCTATAACTGAGGCTTATTGGAATATTTGCACTGCTGTGAAGGCCAATTTGGTGTCAAATTTGAGTATGAAGCTGGTTATTGTTGTGCCATGGTTGAGTGTTCTTCATATCATGATGTTGTTGGGAGATACGTCGGCTTCAGATAATATAAACCTTGGGGCTATATTTACTCTTGACACCATCAATGGCAAGGTTTCACAGATTGCCATGAAAGCTGCTGTGGATGACATTAATTCTGATCCCAACATACTCGGTGCTCGTAATCTTTCTCTTCAAATTCATGATTCTAATTATAATGGATTCCTCAGCATCATGGGAGGTAAATTCCTGCAACAGCTTTTAACTTGTACTGCTCAACTATTTAGAGTTTAGATAATATTATGTGCAGTAAATTTGTTAAATTAGGTAGAACTTATTGTAGGAACGTCATTTTTTTCTGAACCACCATTTTTTATTTTTATTGAGCCATTGGCTATAATACCATTAACAGAGAAACACGAGGTGCACACTTCATAAGCCAAGGAGGAACCATCCCAAAACCATATCGCAATGGGAGAAAGGGCTCTAATTACTTATAAAGTGTGTACACCATCTTTAATCCATCGATGTGAGATACACCATCCCAACATGAAATCATACTCACCATATGCACCGTTCATAGAGGAGGGTGGCATAACAACAGGCTATTCTCTAATGTGGCCAGTGATACCTTCGGCTTGAGAATGACCAGCAAATGAAAATAAATATCCCAAATCATTATATAGAATAGAGTTTCCACCTATAGTTCTTGCTTTGTGCATTTAGATTTTTGGCGTCCCATGTGTGGCTGTGTTTATTCTGTGTTATAGAGTGAGAGTTAATAGAAAGGATAAAAAATATTCAAATAGGTGTTTGAATTGGGAGGGAAATCAGAGCACCTATTGAATTGAAAGAATAGGACTTGGATGTGTATGTGGCACTTTGGCTTTTCGTTATCCTTCTCAACTTCTTTCTCCCCCTGTATTTATGCCAAACAAAAACTATCTTAATTTGAGGTTTTAATATATGGTGTACAATTTATTTATTGATCACAGCATTGCAGTTCATGGAGACCGATACTGTTGCTATTATAGGCCCTCAGTCATCGATAATGGCACACGTGCTTTCTCACCTAGCGAATGAACTCCATATTCCACTGTTGTCATTCACCGCGCTTGATCCTACGTTATCACCCATCCAATATCCTTATTTTTTTCAAACGGCCCCCAATGATCTGTTTCAGATGGCTGCCATTGCAGAACTCATAAGCTACTATCGTTGGACCCAGGTCGTTGCTATCTTCACTGATGAAGAATCGAGTCGTAATGGGATCACTGCATTGGGGGATAAGCTTACAGAGAAGCGTGCCAGAATCTCGTACAAGGCAGTTCTCCCCCCTGACATTAGAAACAATGAGAGTGTAGTGAAACAGGAGCTAGAAAAGGTGAAGATGATGGAATCTAGGGTGCTTGTCGTGCATACTTTGGCTTCTTATGGTGAAACTATTGTCAAGGTGGCTGAGCAGCTTGGCATGTTAGGAGACGGGTATGTTTGGATCGCTACGGCTTGGTTACCCTCAATCTTAGATTATAATCATAGTCCAGATGTCTACAAAAGGACTCAAGGGGTAATCACTCTTCGACAACATATTCCTGACTCGCCAAGGAAAAGGGCATTTATCTCTAGGTGGAATAAATTAAGCAAAGGCTCAGTTGGGTTAAATGCATATGGGTTTTATGCCTATGACACTGTTTGGCTGATTGCCCGTGCAATTAATGCATATCTACGTCAAGGCCACAATATTTCGTTTTCAAATGATCCGGTCTTATCTTCTGTTGGAGGAGGAACTATGAATTTAAGTGCTTTGAGCATTTTTGATGGAGGAAGTGAGTTACTTAAGAATATACTGGCAACCCATATGACTGGTTTGACAGGCCCAACTAGGTACGATTCGGAGAGAAATATAGTTGACCCTTCGTATGATGTCATAAATATTGTTGGTAGTCAAATGAGGGGGATCGGGTACTGGTCAAACTATTCTGGCTTATCTATTTTAGAGCCAGAGATTCTTCGTAAAAGAACACAGAACCGTTCAAGTGCTAGCCAGAAGCTATATAGTGTTGTGTGGCCTGGAGGAACTAAGAAGACGCCACGTGGATGGACATTCCCTCGTGATGGAAGAAAATTACAGATCGGGGTTCCTCATAGAGTCAGCTTCCTCGAATTTGTTTATCAAGACAATCAAACACATGCTATTCGTGGGTATTGCATTGACGTTTTTGAAGCTGCTGTAAAATTGCTTCCGTATCCAGTACAATATGAATTCATATTATTTGGTGACGGGCATAGAAATCCCAGCTATAGTGAACTTGTAAGAAGGATCACGACGGGTGTAAGTATAAACATTTTACGTCAAAGTGTGTTCGTGATCAAGAAAAACTTATAGTCCAAATCACTGATACTTGATGTCAAAATTACAGGAATTTGATGGTGTGGTTGGAGATATAGCAATTGTCACGAACCGGACAATGATTGCGGACTTCACTCAGCCGTATGCAGATTCAGGGCTAGTTGTAGTTGCGCCTGTTAAAAAGCTGGCTTCTAGCGCTTGGGCGTTCTTGAGGCCTTTTACACCACTCATGTGGGTCGTTACAGCTATATTTTTTCTTATAGTTGGGGCAGTTATTTGGATCTTAGAACACAGATTAAATGATGAATTTCGTGGGCCGCCCAGGCAACAGATTATGACCATCTTATGGTATGTTTATAATTCAAAATTCACTAAAAGATAGATTCTTTTTCATTTAAGTTGCACATTTTTCTGCTGATGGCTTACAAAGCTCACTTACAAACTTTCAGGTTTAGTTTCTCAACCCTGTTTTTCGCCCATCGTAAGTCCAGTCCATTCGGTCTTCTTTCAATATCATCAATTATGGATTAATCCTTCGCCTATTTATTAATGAATATTTTTATTCTCTTGAACTTGTAGGAGAAAACACTGTAAGCACGCTTGGTCGGCTGGTTCTGGTCATATGGCTGTTTGTCGTTTTGATCATTCAGTCAAGCTATACAGCTAGTTTGACTTCGTTCCTAACTGTACAACAGTTAACATCTTCAATCAAAGGGATTGACTCATTGATCACTGGCAGTGCACCTATAGGATTCCAAGTAGGCTCATATGCAGAAAACTATCTCAATGAGGAACTTAACATTCCCAAATCAAGGCTCAAGCCTCTAGCCTCTCCCGAAGACTATGCCAATGCTCTAAGTACCGGAAGAGTTGCTGCTGTGGTTGATGAACAGCCATATATTGATCTTTTTCTTTCAAACTATTGCCAGTACGCAATTGCGGGCCAGGAGTTCACCAAGAGTGGTTGGGGATTTGTAAGTATCACTAACCAGCATCTAAATAAGTAATTGTGTTTCTTACATCAAAAAGTACATCACCACAAAATTTGTGCTTAACTGTCGCTTTAATGAATATCTTACAAAATTTGCTGCTGTTTTTCCTTGTTGTTCTTGACGTACATGTTTAGGAGTAATAAACAAACTAGGTTATCTATTAGGCCGTGACAATCATCGTGACCCACTCGTGTGGACACGGGACACCCGTGGGCTCGAGCCACAAACCCACGGATCAAGAGTGTTGACTTGCACATACATTTGTTGAGGTTCATGGTTTCCCAAAGCCATATGGTAGTAGGAAGATCAGCTCGCTCAAAATATATGCAAGTCAACAATCCACTTTTTTGTCAATGTGGAATCTTGTCTCACATGTAAAGTACTTCCAGCATTATCTCAAACAATTTTACAAGGGGTCATTTGACGTACATATTTAGGAGTTAGGATTTAGGACAAAGGTTGCCTGATTCCTCATAATAAGCTCACTATTTAAAAACTTGGTTGCTCGACTTAAAACGATAAAATCACATCATAATATCAAAAACCGGGGTAAAAAAGAAGACAAGAGAACTGTTTCCTATGAACCCTTTTATCTGAAGCCTGCAGAACATTACCAGATTTTTCCAAAACTTGGTTATTCTACTTGATGACTACTTAGCTTACTCATTCATCATTTATCATCAGGCGTTCAATAGAGATTCTCCGTTAGCCCTAGATATGTCAACGGCTATCCTGCAGCTATCAGAGAATGGAAGCTTGCAGAACATAACAGAGCGTTGGCTTAAGCCGAAGGGATCTTGCCAATCAAAGCAGTCTGTAAATGACTCGGAACAGCTTAAGCTGGACAACTTCACTGGATTATTCCTAATATGTGGTGTTGCTTGTCTCCTTGCTCTTATTGTGTACTTTTGTTTGACGCTCTACAAGTTCCACCAGCATTTGCCCGAAGAATCTGATCCTTCAAGCCAGAGCAGTTCCCGTTCTATACGCCTTAAGACATTCCTGTCGTTTGTTGATAGGAAGGAAGACCTTTCACAGAGAAGGGTAAAAAGGAAAAGATTGTCTACTTCGATGCCCGTTTATGGTAGTGAGCAGATGGTGGAGGTTGAATCTGGTGCGAAATCATCTAAAAGTGAAGATTTCGAAAATTATCGACAGAATGGTCATCATAGTTGGAATTCGTGTGAGGTTCAAAGCTGAATTATGTTTCATGTGAATTGTGTTGCGTTGAAATGATTTATCCCACATCGATGAACCAAAGATGGTGCGCACACTTTATAAGTCATTGACCTCGTATTAAAAAATACTAAAACCTAGCTCACTCGTTGTGTTGCTTCATATGGCTTATAAAATGTGCGCACCTCGTATAGCCTTAACATGTTTGTCCAAATGTAGTAATTTTGCTCATAGTCTTCTATATAGAAATGTGGTAAGTATATATCATAAATCATGTAGGATTTTTTGAATGTATACAGAGAGTAGATAAGTAAATCAGAGCAGTGGAGTGCTTATGCAACTGTGATTTGTGACTAACCCCTTCCTTTGTAAATTAATATTCCTTCTGATTAGAGCAATTGTTCTATTTGTTTTGTTTACTTTGATAAATGCATTTTATAATCTTAAATGTGTTTTATTTTGTGAAAATATTAATTAACTTTAATTTTTCATCAAATTTACTTTGATAAATGCATTTTATAATCTTAAATGTGTTTGTCCAAATGATTTTGATAAAAGATGGTAGAGTTAGGTTTTATGTTTTGGGGAAAAGGTTGAAACTGATGGCATTTAAAATGGTGAATCGCATAAATAGGTGTACAACAACGTTAAACTTCGAAATTAACGTTTGCAAACGTTTTTGTGTGCATAAAGGTGACGATGATGGAACAATTACGTAAACCTCAGGGTTACCGCGTTGATTTTTTTTAAAGTTTTGGTTATCACGTGCAAACCCAAAACCTCAGGGTTACCACGTGAAATTTCCCAACTTTTTTTTGTATTGTGGACTGCTTGAGCTACCTTGGCTCGAGCTCATTCTGGTCGAGTGAGTCTACTTTGGCTTCTTTTGTCTTGTTCTTATGGCTTGGCTCATAATGTTTCACTTCTTTGAGCCCTCGACGTTAATGCAAGATGCAGGGGCGAAGCCACATGGGGGGCCGGCGGAGGCCCGGCCCCCCTCGCCGAAAATGTGAGCCTTTGTAATTTTGGTTTTGACCCCCCAACTAGTATGATATATAGTTTAAAGAGGGTAAAAATATAAAAAAAATTACTATAGCTCAATGGTTGAAGTAACACATGTGTAATCTAAGGTTAAGGGATCGAATTTTCACTTAAACAATTATTTATTTATAGACCAATAGATTTATACTATAATGTCATAACTATTTATCTTTCATAATCTAACATTCATCTTTTATAGTGTGGGTTTATATTTTTCTATCATAATTTTAAATTTTTAATAGTGTTTTTTTGGAGAATTATTAGGCAAATATATAGAGCTAAAAACACTTAATTTTTTTCAAAAATAATAATTATAGGGGAGCTTCAATTCTATTTATTGTTAAATATAATTTTTGCAATGATTCAAGTTTATTTCAGTCTATATGATTTTAATATTTTCATAGTTTAACTAGTGTCTAATGGTGTTCGTTTGGGTCATCGTTGATTTCGGGTTAAGTGTTTCGGGTGGGCTTGAAATCGGATTTTGTGTCCATATTGTTTTTACATAATTGTAAATTTTTAAAGTCGAATCAAATCGGATTCGGTTACAATGTCGTGTAAATTACGAGCCATCGTGTCTGTTTCTAACACCTCTAGTTTTTATACAGTAAAAAAAATTCTACTACATCGACAATTTGGCCCCCCCTAATTTAAAATCCTGGCTTCGCCCCTGGCAAGATGTATACAGCAAAAGGGGCTAGTTTGAGCCCTTGATGTTTATGCAATTTAATTTTGGCTCATAAAACACCAAAGCAACAAAACAAGCGTAAATAAACCAATGCAATAACATATAGTTTCCTCACACTAAACAAGTCACTTGCAGGGGTAAAAATAATTAACAGACCAGTTCAGTTGAAATTGTCTCTCACAATAATTTGTAATTAGTAAACTTTACTAAAAGATTGTTCTATTTTATGTTTTCATATAAAATGTTTACTTGGATAATTTTTTTTTCAAAATAGTAAAGATATTATTTTATAATTACGACTACGAGACAAAACTAAATTGCATAAACTTCATAACAAATACTCCCTCTAAACCAATTTAGTTGTTTCATTTGCTTGGGCACACTTGTCGAGGTAACATTTTGACTCTTAATATCTCTAATTATGCTTAAATAAAAATTAGGATCATTTACCAGCAACAGCTACCAAATTTCCTCAATTTCAAATAAACAGCCTCAAACTTCGTTTTTTACCAACTACAGCCACCAACTTACAAAATGTGACATCGACACAGCCAATCCCCTAAATTACCGGTAAAAACCCATTTTTTACCTTTGACCAACCGTTGACCCATATCCAACCATGTTCTGAACCCTTGTTAATACTTTTAACCCTAGTTTCCTCTTTCTTCATCACTAATCAAGCATTTATTTCCATTTTCACTCTTAATCTCATAATTTCATCCTTCTTCATCACTAATCAACCTTGGATCGACTTCCCGACACATTTTCCTCAATTTCCACTCTTAATCTCATAATTTCCTCCTTCAGATTCCATAATTTCAATCAACTCGTTTCGATTTCTCAATTATTTCCATAAGAAATCGCGATATTAGGGTTTGGGTAATTGATTTGATTACTTCTCATGTTTAATTACCCTGCAAATTTCACATCAATAACTCCATTTCTCTACTCAATTTCACAAAATTTCTCCCATATGATGTTTTCTTAATACTCTACTTCAATTGCTCTCGTTTTCGCCAAAAAATTTGAACCCTAAATTTCCCATTTCACTTTGATTTTAGTGGGTCTTTTGCTAAATTTAGATTTTCATACAAATTGAAATGTTGTAGGTCGACGAAGAGATTTGGAGAAGACAAGAAGAGATTTGAACACCTAGCTTTTTTGAATTTTTGGGAATTTTTTGGGTTTGAACTGTTTTGTCTGAAATAAATTAAATTAAGGTAAAATCAATAAGAGTCAAAGAGATTTAAGAAAGCTTCAACCTCCATTAATAGTCTAGAATAAATTCCATTTCAACTTGTAATGAAGATGCATAATCAAGTTTATGTTGGTAATGGGTTAGGCATTGTTAAATGAAAAGATTCAATATTTCCTGTTTTTCTCCTTTCTTAACCTCATATGTGCTAATTTATGTTTCACCAAAGAAGAAATAATGAGAAAGTGCAAATCTTTTTGGTGTTTTTGGTCTAAAGAACACCAAAAAAAGGCTTTTAAAGCTCTGAAATTTTCACCCAAAAAAGCAAGAATTAGACATCTGAGTATAGAAAGAATGAAAACCTAAGTAAAGAGAAAGAATGAAGAACTTACCTTCAATGGAGGATGTAGTCGATGAAGGTTGGGTTTGGGCTTTAACTACAGTTAGAGAGATTATTTTTAAAAATAAAGTCAATGGTAATTGGGGTTGGTCAAAAGTAAAAAATGGGTTTTAACCGGTAAATTAGTGAAGCTGGAGTTGATTGGCTGTGTCGATGTCAGATTTTTCTAAGTTGGTGGCTGTAGTTGGTAAAAAACGAAGTTTCAGGCTGTTTATTTGAAATTGAAGAAACTTGGTGGCTGTAGTTGGTAAATGACCCTAAAAATTATGAAAAGTTGATAAGAATAATCCTTCCATTGAGACAAATAAAACACATATTAAATGAGATTGATGTATAGTGTAAAAAATCAAATGGGACAACTAAATTGATTCGGAGGGGTAGTATAGTATATTAGTATTAAAATTAAAAGTTATGTTTCACCTGTAAGACATATTCTAGTGGAAAACAGCAATTTAACATCAAAAACCCTTGCTAGACAATTGAATCCTTCGCCTTTAACCTTCACGTCAACATATCATCGACCTTCAAGTTTCATCAATGGCGTCCATCTGCGCTCAATCTCCCTTTAAACCCATCAATATCTCTCCTAATTCCTTTCCTCTTAACAATCCATCGTATAAATCAAAACCACCATTCATTTGCAACTTCTCTCTCTCCCAATCCAAACCTCAACCTACTCTCACCACTGAACCTACTCCAATCCTCACTTCTGTCACGACCTTCGCACCTGCAACTGTCGCCAATCTCGGCCCAGGTTTCGACTTCCTTGGATGCGCCGTTGATGGCCTTGGCGATTTCGTTTCTCTCTCCCTTGACCCATCTCTCCCCCCAGGTCAACTCTCTATTTCCTCAATATCCGGAAACGTTTCCTCCAAACTCTCCAAAGACCCACTTCTTAACTGTGCCGGAATCGCTGCTCTTGCTGCAATGAAGCTTCTTAACATTCGTTCTGTAGGCCTTTCACTGTCCCTTCAAAAGGGTCTTCCACTTGGGTCAGGACTTGGCTCATCAGCAGCTTCAGCGGCAGCTGCAGCTGTAGCTGTGAATTCCCTGTTCGGCTCACCATTATCCCCTCTTGAGCTTGTGCACGCTGGGCTTGAGTCTGAAGCTAAAGTTAGTGGGTATCATGCTGATAACATTGCCCCCTCAATAATGGGGGGTTTTGTTTTGATTAAAAATTATGAGCCATTGGATTTAATGAAGTTGGAATTTCCTGAAACGAATGAATTGTATTTTGTACTTGTAAGTCCAGAATTTGAAGCTCCTACTAAGAAGATGAGAGCTGCATTGCCTAAGGAGATTGGTATGTCCCATCATATTTGGAATTCCAGTCAGGCAGCGGCTTTGGTGGCGGCAGTGTTGACGGGTGATGCACAAGGATTAGGAAAGGCATTGTCGAATGATAAAATTGTGGAACCAACACGAGCACCATTGATACCGGGTATGGAGGGGGTGAAGAAGGCAGCAATTGATGGTGGAGCGTTCGGGTGTACAATTAGTGGGGCCGGACCCACTGCGGTGGCGGTGATTGATGGGCTGGAGAAGGGGAGAATGATAGGGGATAGGATGGTGGAGGCATTTTGGAAGGAAGGAGGATTGAAGGCTACTGCTGTTGTTCAAAAACTTGACAGGGTGGGTGCTAGAGTTGTTAGCAGTGTTCCTAAATGAAGTGTGTTTTTTGGGGGTAAGTTCTTTTAGCAGTGTTTTTTTCTTGAAGTAATGTATTGTAGTGATGACTATCACAAATTCTTGTATCAGACGGTCTCACCAAGAGACGTGCCTCGTACATGTTTTGAATAACTCAACTAATACAAATTATTAGCATCTGAGCTTCTTGTGGGCATCTCACCGAAAAACAATGTCACCAAAAGACGGTGTCTTATAAGTGTAGCTCGATGATGTGTCTGAATTTGATTTTGAGGAGGTGAGGAAAAAATAATCTTTGTATTTGATGGAGAAGATTAATTGAATTGGAATTTGATGAGCTTTAAGCTCTTTTTCATTTCATTGTTGATGAAGATTTTCCATTGATACCTATATTTTAATTGGAGCTTTTATGGTTTTAGATTCCCCCACACCCTTTTGCTCTTTTGCAAATTGTTGATGAATTGGACTTGCATTGCTATTGTAATTAAGGCTTTTGCATTGCTGTTGCTGTTGTTTTTCATAAAACATGTTAAGGTATGAACACTGAACATATGAAATGTGTCTATAAATATGCACTTAAATGGATAAGTTGATGGAACAAAATAACAATGTTGCAAACTGAATGAATGTGGTGAAAATAACTCGTGGACAAGATTGGATTGAGTGACTCTGAGCTAATATAGACTTGTATATGCAAGTAGATTTCGCTGCGTTAAAAGCCTGTTTCATCTGAACATTGTATGCCTAATCGTTTACAGCCCATGATTTATCCCTCTTTGCAGGCTGTTATGAGAATCGAGTCTTGTCTCAGTTGGTAAAAGTAGCTCGCAGGCAAGATGGGATTGAGGGACTTTGAGCTAATATAGAGTCTATGTGTAAGTAGATTTGGTTGATTCAAAAGCCTGTTGCATCTGAACATTGTATGCCTAATTGTTTATAGTCCATGACTTAACCCTGAATCAAGTGCTGTCAGTTGGAAAGTAAGTATCACTTTTTAGAAAAGGTTATGGGTTTGATTCTCATCTTTGCGGCTGTTTTGAGGGAGAGTTGGGAGATTTTGTAGCCTTTGGCACGTTCTTGAAAACCATTAAATTAAGTCATACTGCTGGATAGAACTTAAGTAGATGTTGGGAAAGTAAATGATGTGCAATGGCCAAAGGAGAAGGAAACCTCTGTTAAAAGAATAAATAAGATTCTTTTATACATCAATCACCTTTGCTATTCAATTACTCATCATGGAGAGTGCCTTTTCTGATTAGAGGCATTAGGCGATCCCAGCTCCGTCAAACACAAATTCTTGTGAGAGACGATCTTTTTAAAAGACCAACTTTAATTGGGTCGGTCCATAAAGGAAAATATAGAATAAGAGTAAAAATTAAACTTTAATGGATTGGGCCTGAGTGGAGTCTATAAAAAAGACGGTCTCTCGGGAGACTTGCTGGATATTAGGTAGTTTTGGATTTAATTATGAAGGAAGTTGCTTAAGTAGAAATGTAACTCTTCTTAATAACTCAGTCCAGCCAAGCCCTTGTGTGCTTCAGCTTTGATCATCAAATTTAGGCTCAATTATTTGTGTGTCTAGATTTTTATCTGTTGCAGCTAATAGTTGTGTTTTCAATTTCAAATGTTTGTAGATGTTGTGGAAAGAAAGAACACGTGTTTCACATTCTGTAATGAAAGGAGGCATAGGTAAAATACATGCGTAAATTTGATGGCATTGGAGTAATGAAATGTTGTTATTGTTGTGGTCCATGAAGCAAACACATAAGCGGGCATATGCATACTATCAACATCCCCCGAAACTAAGGGCTATTTTGAAAGACCTAGTTTGACGAAAAGGTGCTGAAAGTGATTGGAAGGAACGATCTTTGTAAAGAGATCAACACTGATTTTTGTAGGCAAATATAATATAACAACAAATATATGGCATTATAACTCCAAGTTTAAGTAAATACAAATATGATTGTTACCTTCGTAGAGGTAAATAGCCTTTCTATGTTGGTCATACACATCTTCATCTTCATTGTCACATTTTACATACTAATTTTTTGCAACATCTTCATCTTCATTGTCATATCCAGCCACCATTGATAAAGCTTGTAAATTATAGAAAAAAAAAATTTAATGGTTTGGTTTTAATATTTATCTCCAATCTCCATTGTTGATAATTGTGTTGTTACGAAAAAAAATTAATACAGTTATGATCTACGACGTACCTTGCACGCTTCCATTGTCAACGTTTTTTAGGGAATATATAATGTCGAATTCAATCATTAGTTCCTCAATTGTTGAGTTATTTTTGGAAAAAAATTTACTGATAGCAATGGACCTTCAAAAGAGAGAAGAAGAGGACCAATTAATTCACATAGAGAGACCTTCCATATTCCAAAGAGAGACCTTCTGATCTTTTGCAATGGAAAAAAATGATCAGTTAATGTGGAAGCTCTCTGATTGTAATGGAACTTGTGATCTTTCATGAAGAAGAACAATTAATTCAAAAGAGAGACCTTCCATATTCAAAGACATTGGCAATTTCCCACGTAGGAAGAGCGGATTTTGGTTATGGGCTGGGCTGCTGAGAGTGTCATCTATGCCATAGACACCTAGACGATCTCTCATGAGACCTTCTGATGTTTATTTTTTGCAACACAAGCATATTCCTATGAATAACCAGGTCTATTTATAACTCAATTTGTTCTAAGAAAATTTCTTTTCAGAGCAAAGCCTTTTGCGGAATCCTTTTGTTTTGTTTGTTGTAGGCAAACATTTTCCTCATTTTATTGATATGTAGTTTTTTTGTTAGGTGATAAAATTTCTTGTAAGAGGTATTCGAAACAAATCTGACAATTTGATATTACTTTGACCTTGTAATAGAACCCGACTTGACTCATATCCAAATGAATTTAAAATTATGTACAAATTCGATATTAATCGATCATATAACCCAAAGGAACACCTCTAATTCTTGTACATACAATTTACGATTATGATGATTGTTGGGGGATCAAACTACATTTTGGAATCTCTTCTGCACTGTCCCTTGGCAAAAAAAATTGATTAAAGAGTATACACAACTAGATTGGTGAATTAAAAGGTTTTTAACATAGTATAGGATGTCTTTTGTCATAAAATTTCTTTAAACGGAGTAATATTGTGAGATAACCCTTGTCTCTTCAAAATAGAATGCACAAGAAAGCTAAAGAACACGATTTTGAGGGACAACTTTGAATGCTGTCCAAACTCCCTCTCAACTTCGAGTGTTGAGAAAACCCCTTTCTTATTAACTTCTTATTCCAAATGAAAGATAATCCTTAAGTCTGATACATGATGGCCTTATATAGTTATTTTCTAGTGCCACCTAAGCCTAACCATTTTAAAATAAAAGACACCTAAGCAAACAACATAATAAACTCCAAAACAGAATCTTATTACAATTATTTCTAATAAACCCCTATTTAACCGACGGTCCCTCCTTCTTCTTTCTTCTTTGATAGGTCTTAAAGACCCTCGAGACTGTAGGTGTTACAATACTCCCCGCCAAATCAAGCACCTTGTCCTCAAGTGGAGCAATAGGATAGGTGTGAAGGAATTTGGTGGCGTCTTCCCAAGTCGCTTTCATTTCATCCCGTCCTTCCCATAGTACCAATATCTCTCTTGGCTTTGGAGGAATTTGGCGGACTTTGAGAATGTCTAAGGGCTACAGAATCTCTTCCAAGTCGGGAAACATGCTTAAGTTGGGAAACATGAAAAACTGGGTGTAAAGAACAATCTTGTGGAAGCTCCAAGTGATAAGCGACCTTTCTGACCCGTCGAAGAACCGTATAAGGTCCAAAAAATCGAGGGCCCAACTTTTCATTCAAACGGTTAGCTAATCTTTTTTGGCGATAGGGGCGCATCTTTAGGTACACAAAATCGCCTATCTCAAATACAACTTCCCGCATCTTTTTGTCGGCATAGAATTTCATCTGTTGTTGTGCCATAGCCATATTAAATTGAAGCTCATCCAAAATTGCGTCCCGCTCTTGAATATTTGATCTAAAGCATCTACAGAAGTTTGTAGATGACTCATCCGAACTACATGAGGAGGTACTCGGCCGTACAATGCTTGAAATATGGAGTCATTTTAATGGAAGGATATGGTAACGTATTGTATGAAAATTCCGCCCAATGTTGCCAACGCATCCATTGTCTCGGTTGGCTATTTACAAAACAACGCAAATATGTTTCCACCATTTTGTTTACAATTTCGGATTGCCCATCAGTTTGCGGATGGTAAGCTGTGCTAAGCAACAACTGAGTCTACTGTAACCGAAACGTTTCTCTCCAAAAGATGCTCATAAAAATTTTGTCGTGATCCGAAACAATAGTAGTAGGAAAACCATGCAAGCGCACCACTTCTTTCACAAATTTTGCCGCTACTTGGAGAGCTGTAAAAGGATGCTTAAAAGCAATGAAGTGACCATACTTTATTAACCGGTCAATCACTACTATTATGGTATCAACTCCATCTGATTTGGGAAGTCCCTCAATGAAATCCATAGTGATATGTTCCAAACTTGGGAAGGAATAGGAAGATTTTGTAAGAGACCCGCTGGGCTTTGATTCGAACTCTTGGCTTGTTGATATATTTGACATTCCCGAACATAGTGCGTGACTTTCTTTCCATCCCTTCCCAATACCATTCTTCTACCATGCGAAGATACATTTTGAGTTCCCCCGAATGTCCTCCTAAAGAGTGTCATGATACTCACGTAATAAGACCGGAATAAAAGGAGTTGCTAAGACATATCGCCCTTTGTAAAATAACACATCATTCGTCATGGAAAACCGTGTAGGAATTTTCTCACCCTTTTCAACGGCTGCCCGTATACGAAGAAAAGACATCCTTCTTAAACTCCTCTTGAAGCATGCCCCAATCTATACCATAACAATGCACCCAATTCCATATTCCCATAAGTGACTCTAGATAAAGCGTCGGCAACCAAATTATTGGACCCCGGATTGTACTCAATCAAAAAATCAATGAAAATTTGCCAAGAATAATCTCAACTATCATCCGTTGGCCAAAAATAATTCCAACTATTGATTATTTTTTAATAATCCTAACTATTGATCAAATTTGCTCAAAACAGTCCCACTCTATCCTTCACCGGATGTAGCAGGTTTTTATGATTAATATTTTTTTACCTTTTTTTTTTAACTCTCCTTCATCAATTATAATCTACCCTTTCTTCTTCAAAAAACTGATTTACCATTCCATGTTCAAAAAACCCATTAAACTCTCTTTCCTCCATTGATGAGCAAGTTCATACCAATCTTCAAACCCTAGATTACCTGTTCGTAGGAGAGCAAAGGATCTGAAGGTCAGCAAGTCCATACGCACATCACTGCTGTCGAATTTCGCTTCCACACCACGACAATGTCGATTTTCCCTTACTTTTGTAATTTAATTTTTTCTTCTAAATTGTTGGTTGTAGATGATAGTAGTTGTTGATTTTGCTCTTTTTTTTTTGTTTTAGGCTGGTGTATTTGAATAGGGATTAGGGTTTGAATACTTAGAAGAAGAAGAGGAATTCATTGAATCTTAAAGGGATAAAGCTTTTACAGCATGAGCATGAGTGAAGTTTTTTAAAAGAGAGTTTTAGGGTTCGTTAATGGAGGAAGAATGAATGAAGAAGATGGAATGAGGATGAAAGGCTTCTTATTTGATGAAGGACAGTTAAAAAAAAGGTAAAAAAAGAATTAATCAGAAATACTTGCTACAGCCGGTGAAGGATAGAGTGAGACTGTTTTCAGCAACTTGATCAATAGTTAGGATTATTAAAAAATAATCAATGGTTGGGATTATTTTTGGCCGACGGGTAATAGTTGGAATTATTCTTAACAAATTTTCCAAAAATCAAAACCCATCAACTTCAGCAATCACTTTTGATATTCCCCTTGCATCTCTCTTAGTTCCAACAAGTGTTTCAAACTATATTGGTCCGTCTTGACTTTAAATCTTCGTTCCAAAAGATAGTGTTTCCCCTTCAAAATTGCAAAGACTATAGCTATGAGTTCTTTTTCATAAATGGACTTGTTTCGAGCCCTCATTCCCAAAGTTATAGTATGCGAAGCATCCGTCTCAACTATAAAAGTTTTATCGAAATTTGGCATGGCAAGCACGGGAAATCTTGGTCATCATGATCTACAAATACTGAAACGTCTGTTCGGTTTACTCGTTCCAGGCAAAAGAATCCTTTCGAAGTTGATTAGTAAGGACTCTAGTAAATTGTGCATATCCCTTGATGAACCGTCGATAATATCCCGTCAAACCAAGAAATTCCCTAAGTTCTTTTAAGTTCTTTGGGGATGGCCAAGAAAGCATAGCGGAAATTTTCTCCTCATCAACCGAACTCCAGCGGTGGAAATAACATTTCCCAAGTAGGGGACCTTATCGACTCCCAAATCACATTTGCCTCCATTGACCACCAACGAATGCTCACGAAGACATTGGAGCATTTAAGCTACATGCTTTGCGTTCTCCTTTCGATCCCTACTATAAAAAAGTATATCATTGAAGAAAACCAAAACCAACTTTCTTAAATATGGACGAAATACCTGGTGCATCAATGTTGGAAAGTGGACGGAGCGTTTGTCAAACCGAAACGCATGACTAAAAACTCAAAGTGGCCTTCATGTGTTCTAAAGGCCGTGTTATACACATCTTGAGTTCGCATCCGGATTTGATGATAACCCGACTTGAGATCCAATTTTGTGAAAACGGTGGCACCATGTAATTCATCGATCATAGGAATAGGGTATTTATCTGGTACGGTTGCCTTATTTAAGGCACGATAGTCGACACAGAACCTCCAAGAACCATCCTTCTGCTTTACCAATATGACTGGACTAAAGAATGGACTAATCGATGGTTGGATGATTCCCGCCTTAAGCATATCTTGTACTAGCCTCTCGATCTCATTTTTTTGGCTATGGAGGTAGCGATAAGGCCTGACATTGATGGGATCCGTGCCCTCATTAAGAGAATCAAATGATCAAGTTCCCATTGTGGGGGTAACTGTGTCGAAGGCTCGAAAATGTCTCCTAAAGCATCAAAGAGAGTCTGCAAATCAGCGGGCACATCTACCTTCTTTAAGCTCCCCTCAACACCATTTGATTCCACTAATATGCCTCCCCCTTATTTCTTTAAGACCATGAGCATGACCTTCAACAAATTCTTTGATCTTTAAGTGAAGATCACCTAAAAGAATCACATTACGACCTTGCCAAGAAAATTGCATTGTTTGTGTTTTCCAATTAGTCGTTACGGGTCCTAAAGTCTCTAGCCATTGTACCCCAAGAATCACGTCTGAATTTCCCAATTCCAAGGCCAAATAATCTTGCACAATCGTTAATTCTTGTAGTTGTAATTCCACTTGACGACATGCCCCTTGTCCTAAAATTTCCTCACCATTCCCGAGCTTGACTCCAAAATTTTCACTACTTTCACATTCGAGATCCAACTTCTTTACCACTTGAATGGAAATGAAACTATTAGTCGCCCCGGGATCGATCATAACAATTAATTCCAAAGAATTAACCGTACCAAACATCTTCATAGTCTTGGGATTAGTAATCCCGACCACCAAATTTAAAGAAATTCCCATTGACTCACTTTCTTATTGCTCCTCCTCAAATTCTTCAATGAACAACCCCGAAACCTGTTCCGGCTCTTCCTCGGCAACCCCAATCAAAACTGACATCTCCTTGCAGGTACATATATGATTAACGGCTACATGCTCCTCGTCTGTCAAAGGAATGGGTTTTCGCCTGCTGCTGGCTGGAGAAGGCCGGTTTCTGGCTGGGTATGGGCTGAACTGGGGTGGCATGGGCAATTGGCTGGGATGGGTGTGTGGTTCTACCATGGCTGCTGTAGGTTTGGGTTAATTTTGTAATTAGGGTTAGGGTTAGGGTTAGGGTTTCGATAATTTGGGTAATTTTGAGAAAATTGGGGCTGATTTAGGTATTTTTCCAGTGGCTGATTTCTATAAATTGTCATGGGGTAATTTTGTTGTTGCTCATATCTTCTTCCCAACCAAGATTGACAATCTAATTTTTTATCAATCTTTTCGGCCCAATCCATTGCTTGATCTAGAGTCGTCGGCCCCATGAGCTTCAACTCTGCCTTCACTTCTTCGCATAACCCTCTCAAGAATGTTCCGATTAACACCGGTTCATCCACCAAATTCACATAATTGAGTTTTGTAACAAATTATTTTTGATACTCGGTTACACTTCCCGTTTGCTCCACCAACATCCATTATTCATACAAATCCCCATCCTCGAATGGCCGGAATCGCTCCAAAATCTTTGTTGCATTCTTATACCACATCATGGCTTCACCTTCCAAATACACCACTGTCACTTTCATTTTCTTTTTTTCGCTTAATTCATAATACGAAAAATATTTTTCCGCCTTCAAGATCCAATCATCCACCTCTTGCCCATTAAAAGATGGCAACTCTAATCTCCTTGCCTTCCAATCCGATCCCTCACAGCATCCTCCTCTACGTTGTCCACGCCTCTCTTCATCATTTCCCCACTTGTCATCTCTCCGTACATGCCTTTCATTGCTATCTTTTTGACAAACCCATTCAAGATTCATCTCTTCTTGGTCCAAAATGTGAACTGTCGGCTGCCTTCTTGGAATTTCCTCGGACTTCGACCCAAAAAGCAATAGAAGTTTAGCTTGACTCTCTATTATGGCTGCAAGTTTATCATTCATTTGGCTACTCTTGTTGTACATTTCTTCCTGATTCTAATTTATCATTTCAATGGCGGTTGAAAGCTCTTAAATTCTTGGTCGTTATTTTCCCAACGTTCTTGTTCATGCGAAGACCCCATTGTATTTGTCGGAAAGAACCGCTTTGGTATCTATTGAGACAACTCTTGTCTCTTCAAAACAGAATGCACAAGAAAACTAAAGAATACGCTTTTGAGGGACAACTTCGAGTGTTGTCCAAACTCCCTCTCAACTTCGAGTGTTGAGAAAACTCCTTTCTTATTAACTACTTATTCCAAATGAAAGATAATCCTTATGTCTAACACATGATGTCTTATATATTTATCTTCAAATGCCACTTAAGCCTAACCATTTTAAAAATAGAAGACATCTAAGCAAACAACATAATAAACTCCATAACAGAATCTTATTACAATGATTCCTAATAAACCCCTATTTAACCGTCGGTCCCCTTCTTCTTTCTTCTTTTATAGGTCTTAAGGACCCTCGGGACCGTGGGTGTTACATATTGCCTAACATTTTTTAAAGATATTTTATTGATAAGATGCACAACAATTTGTACGCAATCAGTCCAAAATTTGATAGGTACCTTAGATTGATGATACAAGCTCCTTGTGACTTCAAGTGTCTATATTTTCTCTCAACAACTTTGTTTTGTTGAAAAGTATACACAATTAGATTGGTGAATGATACTCTTTTTTAACAAATTGATCAAATATCTTAATAAAAAGAATGAAAGTTAGGCTTGTTTTTTATGAAGAAAATTGAAGTAAATCTATTATAGACATCAGCTATAGTTAAAAAACATAGTATAATTGATTATGGAGATATATTTATGAAACCATTGCATTATTCATGAGATTTCATTAGTCTTTTTTTTAGCACCTAACTTTTTTTTTTTTAAGATTTGTCCGTTACTAATTAAATTTAAATTAGTGATGGTAGTAATTTGAAAAGTTTCTACGATGATAAGAAACTTGTTAATTCGTAACGTGGTTATGAATTGTAACAAGTAACGTAAACTTTGAAGGTAAAACTTAAAGTTGAGCAACCACCGATAACATTTTGAGAAAATTTTAATTATTATCCGATCATATTATTTAAACATGATGGGAGTAAATTAAATATTTCATACACATAAACAAGTGATTTTTAAACATATAGTACAAGTTACATAACTTGTTACATGTACAACAATTTTTACCCAAACTTTAAAGTTTAAACTATCTTAGATAAACATTTCTTACACTATAATAGATCAAATGGTGAACAAAAATCACCAAAAACATATCCCAACCAGCCATGCTAAAGTTGTCCCTAATGAAGATTAGTTTAACAGCGGAATTAGGCTTTGGAATGTGTTTTCTGTGTATTACTCCATGGGTCAATGCCCCAATATATACAAGAGATTACATAATAATTAAGGAAACAAAATATTCTAAGAGCTATGATTACGGTAACTAAATATACACCAAATAACTTAATTATACTTTCCACACTCCCCCTCAAGTTAGGTCGTGGGATCTCCGACACCTAACTTGCATAAAGCATCATTGAAGGCTTCTGAAGCTACAGCTTTAGTGAGAATATCAGCAAGTTGTTCCTTTGACTTCACATGTGGAATATGAATGATATCGTTCTCCAGCTTCTCTTTGATAAAGTGTCTATCAATCTCAACATGTTTCGTTCTGTCGTGTTGAACTGGATTTTCTGATATGCTGATGGCTGCTCTGTTATCACAGTATAAAGTGCTGGCCTGTTCCTGACGACAATTCAATTCTTCTAAGAGCTTTCGAACCCAAAGAATCTCAGTGACTCCTTTTGCTATCCCTCTGAACTCGGCCTCAGCACTAGACAAGGCCACGACCTTCTGTTTCTTACTTTTCCACGTAACTAGGTTCCCTCCAACAAGAGTGAAATACCCTGACGTTGATTTTCTGTCATCCCGGTCACCAGCCCAGTCTGCATCAGTGTAGCATATGAGATCAAGATATTCGTTCTTTGAATACAAGATTCCCTTGTTGCTCGTTCCCTTCAAGTATCTTAGAATCCTTACCACAGCTTCCATATGGGCAACTTGAGGATGATGCATGAATTTACTGACCACTCCTACTGCATAGGCAATGTCGGGTCTTGTGTGTGATAAGTAGATCAATTTCCCAACCATTCGCCTATATAGATCTTGATCTGCCATTTCTGCTCCTTCAACAATCTGAAGCCCATGATTCATAACCATCGGAGTATCTGCCGGTTTACAGTCAACCATTCCTGTTTCAGCTAACAGGTCTAGGATATACTTTCTTTGATTGATGAATATCCCCTTTTTCGATCTTAGAACTTCAATCCCAAGGAAGTATTTCAAGTTTCCAAGATCTTTCATCTCGAACTCCCGAAACAATGCTTTCTTTAGCTCCTCAATCTCTTTTCTATCATCTCCAGTAATGACCATGTCATCAACATATATAACAAGACAAGTGATCCGTTCCCCTCTTTTCTTAAGGAACAATGTATGATCTGAGTTGCTCTGCCGGTACCCAAATCGCTTCATAGCTGCAGTGAACCTTCCGAACCATGCTCTTGGTGATTGCTTTAGGCCATATAGAGCTTTCTTGAGTTTACATCCCTCGCCTGGACCATATATATCAGAGAAACCCGGAGGCGGTTTCATATAGACTTCTTCCTCAATTTCCCCATGTAGAAAGGCATTCTTAACATCGAATTGGCGGAGGGGCCAATCCTTGTTTGCTGCTATAGAGAATAAAACACGAATAGTATCAATCTTCGCCACCGGTGAGAAAGTCTCTGAGTAGTCTACTCCGTATGTCTGAGTGTACCCCTTTGCAACAAGTCGTGCTTTATATCTTTCAATGGTCCCATCTGCATGATACTTAATAGAAAACACCCATTTGCAGCCAACAGTTTTCTTACCCCCTGGTACTACACATTTTTCCCATGTTTTATTTTTCTGAAGGGCCGAGATCTCTTCCTCCATAGCTTTCTTCCATTTCGGGTCACAAAGAGCTTCTTCTGTATTTCTCGGAAGGGAACTGGAATCAAGGGCAGCTTTGAAAGCCACAGCCGTTTGTGATAGCTGTGCATTGTCACCTTTATCAATAGGATACCGGGATCTTTGTGACTCAAACTCTGGATCGTACCTCCGGGGAGGCACGCCTCGTGTGCTTCTAGGAGGCAACTCATATTTCCTGGGAACATTATCAACACTTGCCACAATATCATCATTAGAATTTTCAACAATTGAAGGAGAAGGATCTATAGTTACCTCTTCTTGCTCAATAGGATGATGCTCGGGGATAAGGATAGTCTGAGGCGATGAATCCACTATGTTTTCAGTTGCACCTTCGGTGGTGTTACTAGCTTGCTCGTTTGGTTCTCTACTATCAACCGAGGGACAAATTAACCAGCTGAGATCCTCACTCACACTCTCCCCCTGAGATCGATGCTTGGTATAATAATAGGAATGTTCAAAGAAATCACAATCCATGGTGGTGTATATCTTTTTCTGCAAAGGATCATAACAACGATACCCCTTTTGTGATACCCCATATCCCACAAAGATACATTTGACAGCCCTGGGTTCAAGTTTGGTTCTGGCTCGGGATGGAAGGTGAACATAAACTACGCATCCAAAAATGCGTGGGGGAAGAGAATGGGACGAGGGTATGGTATGAAAGGAACTTAGGGTTGCAAGAGGTGTTTTGAAGTCAAGAGATTTGGTAGGAAGCCGGTTGGTAAGATATGTAGCTGTGGCAATGGCTTCAGGCCAAAAATGAGCTGGCATGTGAGCTTCAAACATGAGAGCTCTAGTGATCTCAAGAAGGGTACGGTTTTTCCTTTCTGCCACCCCATTTTGTTGTGGAGTATCAGGACATGTAGTTTGATGAATGAGACCATGATTAGCAAAAAAATGTTTCATTTCAAGGGATATGTATTAGGCCGTGACAATTCGTCACATAATCTCACCGTGGCCCACTCGTGGGGACACGGGACACCCGTGGGCTCGGGCCTACAAACCCACGGGTTAAGAGCGTGGACTTACATATACACTCAATGAGGTTCATTGATTCCCAAAACCATATGGCAATAGGAGAATTAGCTCACTAAGTATATATGCAAGTCCACAACCCACTATTTTATCGATGTGGGATCTTGTCTCACATGTGAAGTATTTCCAACACTCCCCCTCACATGTGAGCCACATCATACCAGGAACCACCTTCGGCTCTGATACCATATTAGGTCGTGACAATTCGTCACATAATCTCACCGTGGCCCACTCGTGGGGACACGGGACACCCGTGGGCTCGGGCCTACAAACCCACGGGTTAAGAGCGTGGACTTGCATATACACTCAATGAGGTTCATTGATTCCCAAAACCATATGGCAATAGGAGAATTAGCTCACTAAGTATATATGCAAGTCCACAACCCACTATTTTATCGTTGTGGGATCTTGTCTCACATGTTAAGTATTTCCAACACCTAATTCCCCTTATAGCTCTTTCTACACTTACATACACAAGCTAAAAACTCTACTCCAGAACACGTTTTTGTTCTAATCTATGTTAGGCTTCATTAGATGCATGCATGCAAAGACCAAATACAAGGGCCAAAAAAATCTGATTTTTCTGTAGAAAATCATCCCTTTCATCATCTTCATTTCACTCATAAATTGTCACCTACCCACAAACTCATTCAAACAACTTTCCTCAAAATCTCTATAAATCTTTCTACTTCAAAACCTCACTAAAACCAGTTGAAAACACCCATTTTAGTGCACAATAGTTGCTGTCTGGATTAGTAAAATTATTATATACTCCTTAAAGTTTTCATATGATTAAATACATACAAGGTCATCTCTAATTACCTCCAACAAAATCGCTTTCATTTCCTTACAAAAAGACTATCTATATGAAGTTTATGAACATAAGAATTTCATAAACACATTATTTATTTTATTATACCTCATCCATACCACTTTGAAGCATTCTTACAAGGAATTCTAATTTCAAGTTACAAACTTTGTTTTTACAACTTATACTAGAACAAGTATATATAAAAATGATTTTTGTATAAAATATTTCTCATAAATCAAATATGTTATAAAGATATATTTTATGACTTAAAAGAGGAAAAATCATCACTTGTATAAATCTATATATAAAAAATTTGGAAACTAAGAAAATGTATTTCCGCAAACTATTTGTTACTTAAAGGATTAAAGTAAAAGTTATGAGACTAGATTAAGTATGTTACTCAACATAATAATTACACTTCAAATATGTTAAAATCATCACAAGTATTAGTTTAACAACTCCAACTAGGGTAAGTTATGAGCATGTGAGAAATCCAAAATTTTTATTGATTTTGGATGAATGTAATATGTTTAGTTGAAGGGTTGGAGTTGAGACTTGAAGGGCAAGGACCTGAAGTTGGAACCACTTCTAAGAACGCATCGGAACTTGATTTAATAAATAAAATGCATTTTAAATGTTACTGTAGAAACAGTTAGAGACAATGAACTGCAACAAGAGGGGGGGTGAATTGTTGCTGTTGCCCTTGGAGTATTTTTTGCCCTATTTCTTGCGAAATTTGAATAATAAAAATACTCAAGACAATTTAAAGAAAACTAAAAAGAAAAACCAAGATTTAACGTGGGAAAAAGAACCACGACCCTCTAGGGATTTCTTTCTTTATTATTTTATGTAAATCAATTCTCTATTACATAAAATAATTTCTCCTTCTCTTTCTCTATTCTCTTCTCCTTCTCTTTCTCTTCTCTCGGTTTCTCCTTACCGTTTCCTTTCTCTATTCTCCTTCTCTTTCTCTCTTCTCTATTCTCTATTCCCCTTTAGACTTACCCAAGTCTAATTACAAATTCTCTCAAATAAACCCATACAAGATTTATCTAAAATTGCATGAACAAAACAAGAATTGCACAAGGATCTAATCTTGAAATTAATTAGCAATTAAAACCGATCAAGATTTCCTCTTCTTTGATTTTGAAAACTCACGAAATATTTTGGGCACAAATATTTTCGGAAAAATATTTTTCTCTCAATTGATCACCAAATTTGTGCCGGTTGTGAAAAATGATTTAAATACATTTTTAGATCTAGTTTAGCCATAATCTCATGATCAAAGATTGTGGGAATTGTGGGCTAGTTTACGTGAGTGAGTGGTGAGGAAAACTTGGTGGTTACTCCAAGTTTTTCTTGTATACTAGCTAAAAATAGCTAAGACAATTTTAAGAAATCTAATTTTAAGATCTAAATCAAAAAGTTAGTTATTTTTTAATTCAAGATCTAGATTTAAAATAATTTTAAGAAAACTACCTTGTGCAACCTAGTTTTTATCAACCGTACAACAAATCTAAAAAAGAAAAATAAAAAATAAAAATTATTTTCTTAATTATTTTTGCTGACTTCTTCTCTGACCGCTGATCTGGGAACACTGCACTGTCTCCGATTGACCAATCTTCGAACTTTTACTTGATCTTGAAACAGTTACTTAGTAATCCCTTTTCAACGTTTAATAGTCCATCAACGACCCTTATAAAGATCGGATATTTGACCTATCAAAACAATCTCAAAAACATAAAATGTTTGTTTAATAAAGTTTATGTTATCATCAAAACCAAATGGGCCAACAAATTCCCCCTTTTGATGATGACAAACTTTATAAACAAACTTAATAAAAATAGAGTAAAAAACAAATAAAGTGTACATACTTGAGATTAACACACATTCAACCACATCTAGTAAATTAAATCGTTACAAATAATTTACTAAATTCTAATGTAATCATATTACTCTAATAAATAAATTTTTAAATTTTTTTATTATTTTTTTTTTTTGAAAATCATGTGATTAAACGTGACTTAAGTTTTTTAAATTTAAAACAAGGCAAAATAAAACAAAACATAAACATAAATAACAAAAACTTATAAATTAAGATAATTATAAACTAAGAGAAGTAAAAACATAAAATTAAGAAATACAACAATCTAAGTACCTCAAAATATCATGAGTTTTGAGAATCAAGGATAAACAAGAGTGATATTTAATAAATCATATCAAACAACAATTAACCAATTTATCCATATAAACCAAACATAATATAAGTAATCCAATGATGATCATTTCATAGCCTAAGTATATCAAACAATAAGTCAACAAACTATTATCTCATAAACTAAGAACATTTTAGAACAAACTAAAGTACCCTAAAGTCGTAGGTTTTAGTTATTAGAACACAAAACAGAGAATCAATTTTCAAGATTAAGCAAAAAACGTAAGCATTCACAAGCATTCAATTAAGTTTGTTTGCTACTCTTCCCCCTTTTGGCATCAATCAAAAAGTAGGGGTGTAAACCAATCCACAGCTCTAAGGCAAGCATTAGACAAATTAAAATAGTAATTAAGCAGCAAACTAAGAAAATAAATGCCAAACATAAATCAAGAAAGCACGCATTCAAACATCATAGACCATGGGGATAGATAATAAAGATGATATGATGGATTAAAAGTTGTAGGTTAGTAGCATAAACCGAAATCAAATTGTTTTGTACCCCAACTGGTACACAAAATAAGCAAAAGAAAATATTGTTTAGAGATTACAAATAAAATGGGCCAACAAACGTTAAATTTTAATTTGAAAACAGAAGCAGGAGGGATCAGGCAGCAGTCTCCTCATCAACAAATTCAGTCTGCACCTCCACTGTGTCAAGCTTCGCACCAAGGCGTGTTTCCATGTCGGTGAGTTGCTCAGCAATGGTAGATAATGAGACACAAACTTCACTTTGAAACGCAATGAGTTGGGACTGCAAGGAATCAAATTTACCAAGGATAAGATTAATTGGAGTTGGAGGAAAGGGTGAGGCATCCCTATCAAAACCAGTAGGTGTTGGTGAAGTGGGAATTGGTGATGTTGGTGATGATGGAATGTGAACTGGTGTGGGTGAGTCTGGTTTTGGTGACGGTGGGGTTGGAGAAGTAGTGTCATCATGTTGGCTCGAGGAACTTTTGGAAGCTAACCTCTTGCTCTTTCTTGGTGTGAGCACAGAAGTTTTCTTGATTTTCTTTAGAGGCACATGAAGGTCCTCATCATCTTCCTGTTCCATTTCTTCCTCTCCCTCAACCTGTTCCCCCTCACTCACAGCATCCTCTTGTTCCCTATCAGTTTCTGCCTCAGTAGTGGCAGTGGGAACATCCTCCTGATCTTCTTTTTCTTCTTCCTTTCCTTCCTCCTCCTCTTCTTCTTTTTCTACTTTCTCCTCTTCTTCTTCATCAGAACTTACATCAACCTCCTCAATGACATGCTCTAGAATCCCCTTTTCGTTTAATTGGAGGTGCAAATTGGTAAGGCACCTCTCACTTATTTTATTATTGGCGCTCATAGGAAATTCTAGCCCATCCAATGGGACTCCAAACTTCTTAAAAATGCAAGTCAACAAACCACCGTATCCTACCATAAGTCCTTTCTCAATGCACTCAGACAAATGTGATACCATCAATGACGGAAAATTAATTTTAATGTGATTAGCCATGCAATAGATTGCATCACGTAAATTTACTTCACTCCGCTTAGAGTTGCGGGGTAAAATAAACCTACGGGCAATGTTGTAAAGAAGCTTGTGTAGTGGAGACAGAGACATGTGACTAAACCTCTTTTTGCTTTCTTGACCAAGAAATTTAAAACAGTCTTTTCAGTAATGCCAGAAAAAACGATCTTTGACCCAACATAATATGTGTCA
Source organism: Amaranthus palmeri (assembly GCA_019776075.1). NCBI lineage: Eukaryota > Viridiplantae > Streptophyta > Magnoliopsida > Caryophyllales > Amaranthaceae > Amaranthus > Amaranthus palmeri. The sequence continues at coordinate 206,393 of JAAKBH010000110.1, read as the reverse complement.
AACCCTACCACTGGAACTTCGAACCATTCCCCCAACATTAAGCTATTAAATTCAATTTATTATCTTTAATCATGCTAGAATAAACCCCATTGTCAATTGTGAAATTTTGAATAAACTCTCTCATGAGATGTGGATAAATAGGATTACAAGAAAAATTGCTCATTAATTCCTCCCACCCTTGATTACTCAAAATAGCGTGTAATTGAGGAAAGGGAGTAGAATCATACCAATATTTGTCCAAACCAAATCCTACGGACATCTCTTTGGCAACCTCCTCTGCACAATCAGGATACACGACCTTGGCCTTTTTCGCCGGTTTTGAAGACGAGCTTCCTTTTGTGGAAAAAGCCCTTTTTGTGCCAACATGCATGGGTTTAGATGATTTGGGTTGTGATGAGGGAGTTGATGATTGTGGGTTGTCGGATGAAGGGTGAATGACTTGTAGAGGTTCCGGTTGTATGAACTTGGGTGCCTTTCCTTTGGTGTTCTTGGTAGATGAAGTCTTGGGAGTTTTCATGGTGATGGTGAGTTGATTTGATGAAGGTTAGGGATTTAAAGAAGGAAAGTGGGTTGACGGTTTTGAAAAGATAAAGGAGAAGTTGTACTTTGGTAATTATGGTTATTGTGATTGATGTGACGTGAGGAGTGGGTTATAAAGTGTGTGAAGGGATGGTTATGAAAAGGAGTACAACTTCTTGAATTAGTTTTAGCGTATGAACCGAGTGAGGTAACGAAAAGTTTAAGTGTAAGTTCGTTGAATATGTCGATTAAGATAACTACTTTCCGAAACACCTCGATGATCCGTCTTCCATTTTATAAAATATGTTGGCTCACCGAAATAAAATAAAATAAAATAAAAATGCTGGAATTTGTGGAAAATAAAAATATTTTTGTGATATTTGAAAAATAATTTATAATATGTGGGTATTAATATATAAAATAATAATATATAATACTCCCTCCTATTCACAAAGATTGTCCTATTTCCATTTTTGGTCAAGTCACAAAGATTGTCCCATTTCCTTTTTTGGCATGTAATTTTTACCCTTATATCCTTATTTACTTTACCTATTTACTTTTTAACCTTATTAAATCTATCTAATTTTTTCCCAAACATTTAATTAATCTAACTTAATTATACCTTACCCCTTCCTATATCCCTCCATTCTACTTACCCATTTCAAAATCACATTTCCAGAAAATCATTTCCAGAAAATCAAATCTCATAAACCCATAAAATCATTTCAATCCCTCCATTCTTCATCTCCCTCATCAAATCTCATCTTCATTTCCAGAAAATCATTCCAATCTCATAAACCCATTCTAGAAACTTCACCATTCATCTTCATCTTCTCTCTTCTCTCTCAAGAACACTCTCCCTCAAGAACACTCAAGAACACTCTCCCTCAAGAACAGTCAAGCATCTTCAAACCCAAAAATGGCGTTTTTTTGTGTGGAAAATGGCGTCCCTCAAGAACATACATTCATCCTCTCCCTCAAAAATGGCGTCTTTTTTTCTTGAAAAATGGCGTCCTTCCAGATCTGGGTAATTTAGATGGGTAGTTTTTGATCTGGGTTTGATTTTGTATTTTATTTTTCAATTTGTGTAAACTAGATGGGTATTTTATTTTTCAATTTGTGTAAACTAGATGGGTAATTTAGATGGGTAATTTATTTTTGGTTCTTCTGGGTTCGTTTTGATTTATTTTCTTCATTCTTGTTTAGATTTTTGGTTCTTCTGGGTTCGTTTTGATTTATTTTGATTTTTCTTCATTCTTGTAGATCTGGAAAATTGTAAACTAGTTGAATAATTTTTGGTTTGATTTCTGGAAAATTAGTTGAATAATTTTTGGTTTGATTTTTTGTGGAAAATTTCTGGAAAATTTTCATAATAATTCTGGAAAATTATCAAATTAAAGTTGAATAATTAAAGTTTTCTGGAAAATTGTAGATTGGGTTTGAATAATTGTGGAAAATTGGTTGAATAATTAATTTTTAATCCCTACAATTAAAAACCACTAATAACACTCTCTCTCCTACCCCAAAAGTCCCATTTGACTTTTCTTAAAATCCGTGAAAAGTCAAATGGGACAATCTCTTTGAATAGGAGGGAGTATAAAATAAATTTATGCTACTTGGTCTAATCAGTTCAAACATGCAAGCAATCAAGACAAAGTTTAAGACATATATTCAAATAGAAGCATACCCAAATCTCGCAATGATTGAATAATCAATCTTGGTTGTTGTGGTTGATTGAACCCTTCCGATTTTTCAAGATGTTTTGAGGAGAAATACTAGCATTAAACTTTAGTGAAGCTTGATCATACCTAGCTCCAACCTCATCTTTTCGAATTGTTCTCTTGGAAGCGGCTTAGTCATAATATCTGCAACTTGATCACTAGTATTGACATGTTTAACAATAATATTTTTATGCTCTATGTTATCCTTAAGAAAATGGTGTCTAATATGAATATGTTTAACTCTAGAATGATGCACTGGATCTTTAGAAATGCAAATAGCACTAGTATGATCACAATAAATAGGAAAACATTCAAGTTTAATACCAAAATCTCTTAGCTGTTGTTTAATCCAAAGCATTTGGGAACAGCAGGCTGCTGCTGCTACATATTCAGCTTCTGCAGTGGATAAAGCTACTGTGTTCTGTTTCTTGGAACTCCATGATACCAAACAAGATCCAAGAAACTGTACCATTCCTGAAGTGCTCTTTCTATTCACAAGATCACCTGCATAATCTGCATCACTATACCCTTTCAAGTCATAGACATCACTTTTAGGATAAAATAGGGATAAGTCATCTGTTCCCTTTAAATATCTTAGAATCCTTTTAATTGCCGTAAGATGTGATTCTTTAGGATTTGATTGAAATCTAGCACACAAACCAACACTAAAGGATATATCGGGTCTACTAGCTGTTAAGTATAGTAGTGATCCTATCATGCCTCTATACATTGTTTGGTCAACATTAATACCGTTAGAGTCTTCGTCTAACCTAATGTTAGTGGCCATGGGTGTATGGTTTGTCTTAGCATTATCTAGTCCATATTTCTTTAGAAGTTCTTTTATATATTTTTGTTGATGGATAAAGATACTGTTAGCAGTTTGTTTAATTTGCAAACAAAGGAAGAAGTTTAATTCTCCCATCATACTCATTTCGAATTCATTACTCATTAGGTCAGCAAATTCCTTACATAACGATTCATTAGTAGCACCAAAAATAATATCATCAACATATATTTGAACAACTAAAATATTCGAACCTTTATTCTTAAAGAATAAGGTTTTATCAATTTTACCTCGTATGAACTTGTTATCAATCCAAAACTTAGATAATCTCTCGTACCATTGTCTAGGTGCTTGTTTTAGCCCATAAAGAGCTTTATCAAGCTTGTAGACGTGATCTGGAGAAATTGGGTTTTCAAAGTCAGGTGGTTGTTCCACAAATACTTCTTCTTCTAGAAACCCGTTTAAGAATGCACATTTTACGTCCATTTGATATAATTTAAAATTCATGAAAGCAGCAAAAGAAATAAGAATTCTAATAGCTTCTAATCTAGCTACGGGAGCAAAAGTTTCAGTATAGTCAATACCTTCCTGTTGATTGTATCCTTTTACCACTAACCTTGCTTTGTTTCTGACTATTGTGCCATGTTCATCCCGCTTGTTCCTGAATACCCATTTCAGTCCAATTATCTTCTTGTTCTTTGGTTTAGGTTCCAAGTGCCATACTTTGTTTCTTTCAAACTCATTCAATTCGTCTTGCATAGCTACCACCCAATCCAAATCTTGTAAAACTTCTTCATGATTCTTGGGTTCCATTGTTGAAAGAAAAGCAAAGTGTGCACAAAAGTTTCTCATTTGTGACCTTGTTTGTATTCCTTTGTTCATGTCGCTTATGATCAAGTCAAGTGGATGTGATTTTTGGTGTTTCCACGGTCTGGGAACAAAGTATCTAGTGGAGATAGACGTGGAAGCAGGCTCATTGACTTGATTCTGATTTGGTTCATCATTATTTCTCTCTTGTTGAACTTCTCTTGGGATATCTGGATTAGGAACTGCAGGCTGTTCCAATTCTGCCTGAGGCTCCTGTTCTTGATTTGGTTCAATATTCTGAACCTATTGTTGTTCTTCTTGATCTTGATCCTTTTGTATAAGTTCTTCATCGTCCAAATCAACAAGACCTATTTTAAAATCACCTGTTTCTTGTTCACTTGTCATAAAGTTAGTTTCATCAAATATTATGTGAACAGATTCCTCAACACACATGGTTTTCTTATTATAAACTCTATATGCTTTACTATGAGATGAATAGCCAAGAAATACCGCTTCATCACTTCTTTCATCGAATTTACCTATATTTTGTTTTCCATTAACATGCACAAAACATCGACATCCAAAGACTCGAAAATATGAAATATTAGGTTTAATTCCTTTAAATAATTCGTAGGGGGTTTTAGAGGTGATTGGTCTAATTAAAACGCGATTTAATATATAGCATGCAGTATTAACGGCTTCGGCCCAAAAATTTCTAGGTAGACCACTAGCAATTAACATAGTTCTAGCCATTTCCTTTAAGGTTCTATTTTTACGTTCAACCACACCATTTTGTTGTGGTGTTCTAGGTGCGGAAAAATTGTGACTTAAACCATGCTCATTACAATAATCCATAAACTTTGAATTTTCAAATTCTTTTCCATGATCCGATCTTATGTGGACTAGTTGATTGTTACCAGATTTCTGAATTTTAGTGGCGAATGCAACAAATTCATCAAAAGCCTCGTCTTTGCTAGATAAAAATAAAGTCCATGTAAATCTACTGTAATCATCAACTATAACAAAAACATATTGCTTACCGCTGCGACTTTGGATTCTCATTGGTCAACAAAGATCCATATGAATTAATTCAAGTGGTCTTGAGGTGGTCACGACATTTTTAGGTTTGAAGGATGACCTTGCATGTTTTCCTTTGGCACAAGGATCACATACTTCATTCTTTTGAAATTTAAGGGACGGTAATCCTCTTACTAGGTCTTTAGATCGTAAATTATTAAGCAATGAAAAACTAGCATGACCTAATCGTTTATGCCAAAGAAGAGGGTCATCTTCTATAACGCTTAAACATGTTAGACTTGTTTTAGGAACAGTGTGCAGGTCCACCACGTAGGTGTTCCCTTTTCTGATTCCTTCCAGAATGATGTCTCCTGTGTCGTTCCTAGAAATGATGCACTTTTCAGAAGTAAAGTTTACAGAGTTACCTTTGTCGCAAAATTGAGAAATACTTAAAAGATTGTGCTTTAAATTCTCGACCAAAAATACATTATATATAGCATGGGAACTTGACCTTCCTATCTTGCCTTTTGCAATGATTTCACCTTTCATGTTGTCGCCAAAGGTCACCGTTCCTCCATCATAGGCTTCTAGTGAGAGAAATTTTGATCTATCGCCTGTCATGTGCTTGGAACAGCCACTGTCGAGATACCATGAGCTGTTCCCCCTCACTAGAACCTGCAAAACGAAATTAGTTGTTAGAGGGTGGAACCCAACCATCCTTGGGTTCCATGTCGATTATACAAGAATCATATTTCTTAATCCAAACTCTATCGACATAAATTTGGTTCGTTTTGTTATGCTGTTCCTTTTTTAAACATTGATGTTTCAGGTGCCCAGTTTTGCCACAAAAGGAACAAACCTTTTTACTTGGGAGATCAACGTAGACCTTTTTCTTTTTATCATGTTTATCGTATCCTAGACCTTCGGTTCCTTTGGTTTTAGCATTAAGAATCCATTTGGGAACTTCTTTGATTTTCCCTTGTTCTCTTGAATTTAATTCAAGCTTAAGTCGATTATTTTCTTTTAAGGCGGATTCTAGGTCTAATTTCATTTGTAGAAGGACACATTTAATTTCTTTATTAGACTCATAATTTACTTCCATCTCAAATTGCTTAAGTTGATTCAATTCAATATTTAACATGATGTTTTCTTCTTTAACCTTTTCTATAGCTTCTTTTAACATCACATTATTATCAAGCAATTCAAAGAATCGAGTTTGCACATCGGACCTAAAAGAATTAAGGTAGGATATTTGGTCTTTGCATGCCTTAAGGTCTTTTTCAGTTTTGAGACAGATGGCTGTTTGTTTTTCTAAATTTTTGTGAGATTCTAAAATCATTTTAATTAATCTATGTTTATCCAATTTAAATAAATAATCAGAGAATGGATCAGAAGACAGTACCTCTTTTCCTTTAGACTTCTCGTCATGCGTTGCCATGAGACAAAGATTGGCTACTTCTTCTTCATTGGGAGCTTCGGTTTCGGTCTCGCTTTCGGATTCTCCCCATGCAGCTATCATGGCTTTGCGTAAATCGGCTTTGTTGAAGTTTCCTTTTGTAGTTTGTCTTCCTGTTTCTCTTGCTTCCCCTTTAACTTTCTCATTCTTCCATAATGGGCAATCCTTGATGAAATGCTCGGTACTTCCACATTTGTAGCATTCATATATTTTGGAATTTGAAGTTCCTCTTTCTTTGTTGTTTCTCTGATTTTTATATTTGTTGTTCCTGAAGAACTTCTTGAACCTACGTACCAGCATAGCTGCCTCTTCCTCATCAGTTTCTGATTCTTCTTTATCGTTTGCTGTCAGAGCCAGACCCTTGTTCCTGGAACTGTCAGCTGTTCCCAAATGTAATTCATGAGTCATAAGGGATCCAGCCAACTCTTCCAGATTAAACTTTGTGAAATCTTTAGATTCTTAAATGGCTGTGACCTTCGCTCTCCAACGATCATCTTGAGGTAGGCTTCTTAGGATTTTTCGCACTTGTTCATCTGAGGGAATTAGCCTTCCAAGGGAGACAAGCTCGTTCGTGATATTCGTGAACCTAGTAAACATTTCTTGAATGCTTTCTTTAGGTTCCATCACAAATCTTTCGTATTTAGACATGAGCAAGTCAATCTTGGAACGCTTAACTTCACTCGTTCCTTCGTGGGTAACCTCCAGCAGATCCCAAATTTGTTTGGCGGTTCTGCATCCCATAATGCGATTATGTTCATTTGGACCAAGCCCACAATGAAACAATTTAATAGCAAGAGCATTCATTTCCATCTTTTGAAAATCTTCTTTCTCATATTTTGTGATAGGTTTGGGAACAGTCTCGTTATTGGAGTTGGTAGTTGTTACCTCAAAATCTCCAATTTCGATGACTCTCCAAACTTGATAATTTTCGGCTTTGATGAAGATCTCCATCCTGTTTTTCCAATAAGTATAGAATTTGCCATCGAACATTGGTGGTCTCTGAGTAGAGTACCCTTCTTCCATGCGCTCGTTCATTTTCATCATCTCTAATAAACCAAGATACGGCTCTCAGGGTTTCCTGATCAAATGAGGAACAGGGCTCTGATACCAATTGTAGAAACAGTTAGAGACAATGAACTGCAACAAAAGGGGGGGGGGTGAATTGTTGCTGTTGCCCTTGGAGTATTTTTTGCCCTCTTTCTTGCGAAATTTGAATAATAAAAATACTCAAGACAATTTAAAGAAAACTAAAAAGAAAAACCAAGATTTAACGTGGGAAAAAGAACCACGACCCTCTAGGGATTTCTTCTTCTTTATTATTTTATGTAAATCAATTCTCTATTACATAAAATAATTTCTCCTTCTCTTTCTCTATTCTCTTCTCCTTCTCTTTCTCTTCTCTCGGTTTCTCCTTACCGTTTCCTTTCTCTATTCTTCTTCTCTTTCTCTCTTCTCTATTCTCTATTCCCCTTTAGACTTACCCAAGTCTAATTACAAATTCTCTCAAATAAACCCATAAGATTTATCTAAAATTGCATGAACAAAACAAGAATTGCACAAGGATCTAATCTTGAAATTAATTAGCAATTAAAACCGATCAAGATTTCCTCTTCTTTGATTTTGAAAACTCACGAAATATTTTGGGCACAAATATTTTCGGAAAAATATTTTTCTCTCAATTGATCACCAAATTTGTGCCGGTTGTGAAAAATGATTTAAATACATTTTTAGATCTAGTTTAGTCATAATCCCATGATCAAAGATTGTGGGAATTGTGGGCTAGTTTACGTGAGTGAGTGGTGAGGAAAACTTGGTGGTTACTCCAAGTTTTTCTTGTCTTCTAGCTAAAAATAGCTAAGACAATTTAAAGAAATCTAATTTTAAGATCTAAATTAAAAAGTTAGTTATTTTTTCATTCAAGATCTAGATTTAAAATAATTTTAAGAAAACTACCTTGTGCAACCTAGTTTTTATCAACCGTACAACAAATCTAAAAAAGAAAAATAAAAATTAAAAATTATTTTCTTAATTATTTTTGCTGACTTCTTCTCTGACCGCTGATCTGGGAACACTGCACTGTCTCCGATTGACCAATCTTCGAACTTTGACTTGATCTTGAAACAGTTACTTAGTAATCCCTTTTCAACGTTTAATGGTCCATCAACGACCCTTATAAAGATCGGATATTTGACCTATCAAAACAATCTCAAAAACATAATATGTTTGATTAATAAAGTTTATGTTATCATCAAAACCAAATGGGCCAACAGTTACCATAACACATGTTTTCCTTTGGGTCTTTCTTGTTATCAGGACCTCAATTCTAGTGGGGTCACTAAGGTGTTTTCTTGATTTACAAGTTTGGGTTGCGTGCATATCTATTAAGGTACGTACACGTTGATACTTGTTTATGCATAATTATCATGAATATCATTTATAAATGATTAATGTTGTTGGGATCTGTTAGTTACTGTGGTATAAGATCACATAAGGACTTAGACCCTCGAATAATGAATTTACTAGCAATGGAAGTCTCTCTTAAGGAAAATTTGGTTTGTGATGCTAATAGGGTTGTGGAAAGGATACTCCTTATCAGGAGCATTGGAAAAATAGCGTAATTTGGTCTTCATTAGCGAGGCCCTAATAAGGGCCACCATGTGGGGTATACATACTCTTTACCTCGACGATCTTGTTAAGTTTTCGGGCAACGTCCTGGTCGGTAGTTGCCTTAGTATTAACTCTCCCTTGTGCATCTACCAAACAGATTACTAAAGTGACCCGCTTAGTGGGGCAACGACTCAGTCGAGTGTTAGGTAGTTGAAGATGAGTCATAGTACTCGATTAATGAATTAAAAAGGGGATGATGAATTTAACTAGAGCCTTTATATGCTAGGTTTGTTGTGATATAAACTAATGTTTGTTTATTATGGTTTTGGCTATTGTCTCTTATGTGTATTATGCTTTGAACACCTACAAATGATGTTGTCCTTGACAACTAGCAGATTGTTTATACGCCGAGACTTTGGGATTGAGTAACTCATCTTAGCGCCTGAATTTTCATTTGTCCAAATTGTAGGTCCCGAACATTAGAGAACATTACTTCCTAAAGACTATGCTATGTTTTTTTAAGAGGCCCAAGAGGGTTTCTGAGTTGTACAAGAATTTTATGTAGATTTTTTTATTATTTCCGCATCTATAGTAATTGTGAACCATCACTATGTTTACCATCAAGACGTAACCCATTCATGGTGGAAAGAATCCTTTGACTTTTGTGTTTAAACTTTCATTGATAGTCGTTTGGATTCTACATCCTTATCTAGAATTTCTAATCGAATTTACCTGGACCATTACATATTAGCTTAGGAAAATACTTGCAACATCTCAAACAAAGATGTGACATCTTATGCACCTTCAAGATAAAATATAGAGCTTTTATATTCCTACCGAAGCCTTAATATACAAGTTAAAGTAAGACTTGTAATAAAAGGACCATGCAATAAGACGGAATCAATTAGTGATTCTTCAAATGACTTAACTAGGAATATACCTTAATCACTTGACTTGGGAATGCTCTTGGATAGATTTTACATCATATTTTCCCTCTTGAAAAAGATTTGTCATAACTCTTAATCCTCTAAGTACAGAGCCAAGCTTGCAATATTAAAAGTAGCTGAAACACCATGCTTATCACCAAGATCAATCTTGTATACATTGTCATTAATCCTTTCTAAAACTTCAAAAGGACCTTCAGCGCTAAGCATCTTGTGTTTACTATGACCATGATCAATCTTATATACATTGTCATTCATCTTGTATACATTGTCATTAATACACCTAAACTATGTCTAACAATTTCAATCTATTTTCTAACTTCATTATGAATGTTAAGCATAAATTCAACATGTTTCTTTGCATTACCATGAACAAATTTATCCATATAAGACGTGTGATAAAATCAATAGGCATATAAGAATGGACACCATAAAGTAACTCAAATGGGGAGTACTTAGTAGTTAGACTAGATGTTTTATTATAAACAAATTTGGCATATTTAAGTTTCATATTCCAACTCCTTCCCACCTTGCTTACGTATGACCTTAACAAAGCACCAAGAATCCTATTGACTACTTCGGTTTGACCATCAGTTTGAGGATGATGGAAAGTAGAAAACATCAATGTATTCCTAAGTAAATGCCGGAAGCTCTTCCAAAAATGACTGAAAAGTTAAGATTCTCTATCCGACATAGTGGATTTAGCCAACCCATGAATTCATAAAATTTCAGCAAAAAAATAATTGATATTGAAAGCATAATCTATCTTTCTAACATCAACAATCATAATTGAGTTGTTACCTTTGGGTGTCTCAAGAAGTGCCATAATAAAATCTATACTCCAATGCTCCTATGCATTTTCATAAACGAGAAGTGGTTTGTAGAACCCCTAGTGAAATGCCATTTTTGCTTGTTAACAAACTGAATAACGACTTAAAGCCTTGTACACATGAGCTAGCCCTCGCGGCCAATAAAAATATGCTTGAATTATCTCCTATTCTTTTGAATCTTCATGTGACCAGTCATACCTCCACCTTTAGCTTCTTTGATAGGTACTCATGATTCGGACTCTTAGGAATATAAAATTTGTTTCCTTTGAATAAGAATCCCTCCTTGCATATGGAAGCCGTAAACACTATCTTCACAAGCTACATATATCTCTTTGAAATCTTCATCAACGTTATATAATATTATAATATTTAACCCATTCAAACCAAAGTACCTCTGCTTCAACAACACTAAGAAGAAAATGTTGCATTGAAAAGGCATCAGCCAATTTTCTTTGTTATTTTTATGTTTACCCCAAAATATGAATGTTTGTAAGAATTCCACCCACTTTGCATGCCTTACATTCAACTTAATTCTTTTGCCTATGTATGAACCTCAAGTATTCATGATCTGGATAGAAAACAAACGGTTGAGGCCTTCAATAATGTGACCAATGAGCAAGAGCCCATAACAATATATGCATAGAGCTCCTTGACACAGGTTGAGTAATTGAGTTTCCCATGGATAATCTTTTCGCTAAAATAGGCAACAAGACGTCCTTTTTGAATCAAACCAATACAAACTTTTTTGCCACTAGCATCACACTCAACCTCAAAAGGGTTTGTTCTTTTAATGCAAACCTCATAAAGCTACCTAAAGTGAATTAGATGTTCTCTTTCATTCTCGTTATATGCTAATTAAGATATCATCTAAGTACACAAAGGTCAAAATTACTTCATTCATCAGCCTCATCAAACTATAAGGGGCGTTAATTATCCCAAAAGGCTTCACTAATCATTCATACAAAGCTTGCTTAGTTTTGAACATAGCGTTCCATTCATCACCTTCACTCATTCAAATCTAATATATGGTATCCACTTTGAAAATCAACCTTTTAAAAAAAAGTAGCACCACTTAGTTCATCCAACATATCTCAAGCCTAGGAAAAAATAGCATGAGTCGATTATGATTTTCTTTAATGTTTCTCTTTCTTTTTTGATCAAGAGATTATTTGGTGATGGTTGTGGTGTGCTTGCCATTTGGAAAAGAATAATTATGCCCCCTATACTTGATACAACAATTGATGTATAATCTAAATGGATTAGATTATCAAAAGAGATATCCAAATGCAACAAAAGATGAGAAAAAATGTGTTTGGCTTAGGACGTGTTTGGCTCTGAACAGTCTACGTATAAGAGTGGAATAATTTTAAGGTACTTATTTGGAGCATTTGTCAAATGGTTAAGGTTATTTTGGATTAGTATTCAAGTTTTTTTAAAGAAATTCGAAGAATTGTTTAGACTTGTTTTCAAATGTATAAAAACATTTTTTAAGGACAACTATTTTCTTGGTTTTAATCAGGGTTTGGAAAATTAAATAAACATACTAGGAACACACACTAGAATGTTATGATTCAAACATATATGCAAGAAAAGAAAACTAACTTAATCTTGCAAGTGCGTACTTTTTAATTTAAGGAATACTTATTCAAATTAAATATATAATTTAATTGGTTTGTAACTCTTAACAAACACTCTAATTCCTTCAACAACAAAATAACTTACAATTGGATTAAAACATTCAAAATTGCATAATTAAGATTGGTGTCTTATTCATGTGAAAATAAGACCTTAATATATGCTTACAAAGCATATGAAAAATCTGGAAAAAACATTCATTTGATTACAAGCAATCAAGTGATTACATTAAACATATTTAGAATCTTATGTACCATCTTGGAGTTCTAACAACTTACGATGCTAAAACCTAAATTACAACTTTAATCAAACATTTTCTGTTCAAAAAAAAAAATAAGCACTTTTCTAATAAAATCAAAAATTAAACACCTTTGAATTCCAACTATTGAAAGTTTGTAATTCATCCTCTTTTCATAAAGCCTTTGTCTTGAATGCTTCTAACTATTGGATGCTCCACTTGAATTTAGCATCTAAAAGAAAAATAAAGGAGTGAAAGTCAAATGAAAAACACCAGATCCCTTTTAACAAACCATTAAACCTTCAACAATAGAGTAATGAATTGCAACAACGATATAGACGAAATAACTCTCCCAAATAGCAATAATATCTCCTTCAAATATAGTAAAGGAGGGAATATATCTGCAATATTCCCTCAATCATACCATACAATTAACGAATTCAACAATAAACATCTCTTGAATGATTGAGTAAAGGAAGGAATATATCTGCAATATTCCCTCAAACATTCCGTACCTATTCTTTTTGGTTGTTGATTGATTTTGTTGATTTTAGCTTAGGGAAATACTTGCAAAATCTCAAACAAAAACGTGACATCTCATACACCTTAAAGATAAATTACCGACCTTTTATATTCCTATCAAAGTCTTGATATACAAGTCAAAGCAAGACTTGTAATAAAAGGACTGTGCAATAAGGAAACAAATGATCATTCTTCACAAGACTTAGCTAGGAATTTACTTGATCACTTGACTTAGAATGTTCTTGGACAGATTTTACATTACAACAACATACCAATAACTTCCACCATAGTACGTGTCTGCATACAATAACTTAGTGTGTAGGGGCTAGTTCAATTAACAACTACTAAAACACGAAAACGACAATAATATAAAATAATGATATTCCAACTTTAGCTACCAAAATGACAACAATCTATATAACTATTACTAAAACAAAACACGGATGACATAATCACTTTTTAAAATTGCTTACGTGTCACAATATCAATAAAAGTTTTTCCTCTAAAACTCAATAATGATGTTATTGTTATTATGACTAATATTTATATCTTTGACTTTAAGAATAATCATCCTACTACAAAATTGTACATTAAGAATAATCATAAAAAAATTAATCATGCATGAATATCAAACACTAAATTATTTTGAAGTAACATTTTTCGAAAAACTATTGCATAAATGTTTTATCTAAGTAAGCAAGCTTAGTGTTGAATATTTAGAGCATGTAGGACATAATCCAAGGCTTAGAACGTGTATAAGACATAAACTAAGCAATAACGTAACAACAAAACTAAAACGGGGAGCCCTGGGGGTTGTGCTCGTTCGAGCATACTCTTGCTCGTTCGAGCATGCTTGTGCTCGTTCGAGCACTTCCTTGCTCGTTCGAGCATGGGCTTCAGATCTTGGCAGAATGTTTCTGGACCTTTTGTTTGATGTTTTGGTGGTTTGGTCGTTCGAGCACATAGAGTTTTTCGCGTTAGAAAAGTCTCTGGAAACTGTTTTGCATCATGCTCGTTCGAGCACCTATAGTGCTCGTTCGAGCAACCTTGAAACAGTGTGTTATTTTGTGAAGCTAAGCTATGCTTCATGAAGGCTTGTGTTGTTATGGACGGGTGTTTTATATCACCAAACAAACGGAAACATAATATATCATGCCAATGGCAGCATGCTAATAAAAACACAATGAAAAACAGAATGTGAATCCAAAAATTTATTTATGATAGTTGGCAAGCTGGCATTCTTAATCTCTATTTTTAGAAAAAGAGTTGGAGTAAGACTTTACAGTATATCACTATTAAAGTAGATTACTTAATGAGAAACATGTCTAAATGAATGAAGATGATTTAGAAACAAAAGTATTAGGACAAGTGGTTCGCGTCATGGAACGGCAAAAGAATGATGTAAGGGTTATAAAGGGAAAGACATCAAAAAAGGTAGATTTTTTTAGGATGCTTGAATGTATGTAGCCTTCGGTCCTTCACTGTACAAAAGAAGGTTAGGTACACGAACAGCAAAACGCAAATAAACCATTTACTATAATCTTACGTTATGCAAAGGCAAAGGTTTGACAAGGAAACATTAGCATATCCAACACTACGTTTGCATCAAGAATTTGGATGGTGTTAATAGGGATGCTGAGGACATTATGTTTTGTCCATCATGTAAGACAAATATGACAATAGCATATCCGAGGTAATAATATAATATACACATTTAAATACGTGTTAATTGAAATATTATTCATTTTCAATACCTTTCTCATTAGGGGTGTGGAAAATGAGACTGGCCCGGAGGTTCGGACCGAAACCGGGTGAGTTTGAACCGGACCGGTTGCATCCGGTCCGGTCTCCGGGTCTTACATATTCGACATTCCGGGTTTCCGGTCCTGTCCGGATGAGACCGGATGCACATAAAAGTGATTTTGAAAGTGAATAATATTTATGATTATTATGTATATACTTATTTAAAGGGCTTTAAATATTTTATTTTCAACACAAAATAATTTTTGAATTCAAATATTTAAATTTTATGATGATTCATTTGCTAAATTATTTTTAAATCTTTCATTTTTTAATTTATTTTTGGCATAAAAAATTAATTCCGGTCTATGCAGTCCAAACTCGGACCGGACCGGATGGAATCCGGGTTAGACCAGGACCAGACTGGAAGGAACCGGTCCGGTCCCCGGTCTTAGCATATTCGAGATTTCGGTTTTTCGGTCCGGTCCTATTCATGATTTTTCTACAATAATCCCACGTATTGATTAGCCATGAATAATCCCAACTTTAAAGGGTATTTCCTTATAGTAAACCCGGTAACCGGATGACTTGCTATATCAAGTTTTATTTTTTAAAAAAAGAGATAAAATATAAGAAAATGTCATAAATATGTTAAAAAAAACATTCACAAAAATGTAGAATTTTTTTTTGTTATTTTGATTTTTCTTTGTAAAATTTCAAAATTTTTCTCAAAATTAAATTAATTTTCAATTTACTTTTTAATAAGTTACCTACTATAATAGGTCATCGGGTTACCTAAGTTGATTCTAGGCATATAACCCCAAAAGTTTGGATTATTCATAATTAATCAATATGTGAGATTATTGTAGGAAAATCATGAAAATGTTAGATTAGTTTAGGTAATATTTCCTTTTGATTATTATATTATCCTCCTCAATTAAAAAATTATGATCTTTGACACCCCAATGTTATTTCACTTTTGTTTTGTTTATTCTTAGGAACACGAGATTGGAACTTGCGTTGAATGATTTTTCCTCTCTTTTCTTAGTCCTCTTTATAAATTAATTTTTCTTCTTTCTTCTCTTACTATTATTGACTCCATCCTATTTTTCAGGCATTATTATCCTTTTCCTTCCCTTTTTTTTCTTGCTTTTTCTTCTTTTTACTCTTGT
Source organism: Amaranthus palmeri (assembly GCA_019776075.1). Lineage (NCBI taxonomy): Eukaryota > Viridiplantae > Streptophyta > Magnoliopsida > Caryophyllales > Amaranthaceae > Amaranthus > Amaranthus palmeri. The sequence continues at coordinate 190,401 of JAAKBH010000110.1, read as the reverse complement.
TTATGTTCTTTCAAATCTAAAGTTTCTCTTTTTTTTTACAATCATTTCTCATATGGGTTTGTATTCTATTATTTGATTCTTAATTCTTTGGGTTTCCTTTTATCTTTTTGTACTTCAAATTTTGATGTGTGTTTGTGGGTATTTTTTGCTGTAATGAATGTTTTTAGGATTTGATTTTGATTGCTGGCTTTGTGGGTTTAATTTATTTTTGTAAAATTTGTAATCATTTCATAATTAATGTTGGTTTTTTTTGCCTTTTCTCTTATTTTGTTGTTTCGCAATTGTGATGATTTGACAGTTAATATTGGTTTTGTGTGCTGTTTTTGCCATTTTTCAGTGATTTGGATGAGAAACTTTGGTTTGGATTGTGAAAAGGTTGAATTGGTAGGTTTTTGGTGGAGGAACGAAGGTTGTTAATGGGCAATACATGTCGGGGAACTTTTGGTGCAAAATTTCATCAGGCCGAAGGTCGGCCTGAGGATCATTCTGTTGGAAATTCGAATTCCAATACCACTAATAAGAGAAACGATTCCAATTTCTCGGATTATTCTCCAAATACTTTGAGAAACCAACAATTGGTTGGTCAGGAATTTGGTGAAGATAATCCTAAGAAAGATCATAATTCTATGGTAGTTGTATCAATGATTAATAATAGTAATAACACGAAGAAACAAAGTGATAATCAATCTTATTATGTTTTGGGTCATAAAACTGCTAACATTCGCGATCTTTATGTGTTGGGTCGTAAATTGGGGCAAGGGCAATTTGGTACTACTTTTCTTTGCACTGAGATCTCCACCGGAAATGAGTATGCTTGTAAATCGATATCAAAAAGGAAATTGATATCTAAGGAGGATGTGGAGGATGTTAGGAGAGAGATTCAGATAATGCACCATTTGGCTGGTCACAAGAACATTGTGACCATTAAGGGTGCTTATGAAGATAATGTATATGTGCACATTGTGATGGAACTTTGTTCGGGAGGAGAGTTGTTTGACCGTATTATTCAGAGGGGGCATTATAGTGAGAGAAAGGCGGCTGAATTGACAAAAATCATTGTTGGGGTCGTTGAGGCATGCCATTCCCTTGGTGTGATGCATAGGGATCTTAAGCCTGAGAATTTCTTGTTGGTTAACAAGGATGATGATTTCTCCCTTAAAGCGATCGACTTTGGGCTGTCAGTTTTCTTCAAACCAGGTATCAAATCCATGGATACAATTAGCATCAAAGTGGTGAGATGTGGTGCATATAAGTTTTTCTTTTAATTAGCATACAATTAGCACGAAAAGACTCATTTTTACAACATTACTAGTGAGAATTGGGATTTCTGAATGTCATTTAGACTTGGTTGCCATTCTAAAATCATTTTCTCCTTTATGTATATTGCTGGGACCGGACTTTTATATTGCAGAACTCAGATTTGTAATGTTACAAAGTATTTGAAGAGAAAGACTGTTGAAAAAGCCTGACAGATTTCATTCAAATTTGTAGGTATAAATAATATAATGGGAAATTCCATGTGGTAACCCAAAGTTTTTGATTTTTCCATGTGGTAAGACAAACTTTTTTTTTTATTCCGCATAGTGACCTCGAGCTCACAACTTTTTCATGTCATAGAAAAAATGTTAATTTTTTCTGTTGAATGAAGTATTAATTTCGAATAAAATTTCGAAAAACTGGTCTTTGAGGGGGATTGATGCGTTTCTTCTTATAAAAAATAGTCATTATGAATAATAATAATAATAATAATAATAATAATAATAATAATAATAATAATAATAATAATAATAATAATAATAATAATAATAATAATAATAATTTTAACAAAAATCTTAACCTGTTGCCTACCAAGGGGGAAAGTTAGAAGGTTACGGTCACCACATAGATAAAAATAACGTTTTTCCTATGGAAAAGCCAAAAACTTGGGGTAACTACATGAAATTTCCCTAATATAAATTATTCTTGAATTGATGATTTTGTGGAACTAGATTTTTGATTCTTATTGCCGACCTGATCATATAAGGTCAAGACTTTATTATAGTTGGTGATGTAAATGATGTTTACATCGATGATTTTTTGTAATGTTGGTGGAGCTATTACTAGTAAGCATTCTCGCGTTAAGCAATAAATGAATGTGGTTGGCTGTTACAGGTCAAATCTTTATAGATGTGGTTGGAAGCCCATACTATGTTGCGCCTGAGGTTCTTTTAAAGCATTATGGTTTTGAGGCTGATGTATGGACTGCTGGAGTTATTTTGTACATATTGCTCAGTGGTGTACCACCATTTTGGGCTGGTATATATGTAACGACTTATTTTTTAAATGCATACTAATGCCTTGCTTATTTTCCTTTCAGAATTTATCATACTAAATTTGTTCTTAATATGTTCCTTAGAAACACAGCAGGGAATATTTGATGCAGTTTTGAAGGGTCATATTGATTTTGACTCAAATCCATGGCCCCTCATATCTGACAGCGCAAAGGATCTGATTAGAAAGATGTTGTGTTCAGACCCTAAAGAACGTTTAACGGCTCATCAAGTCATATGTGAGTATTTTTTTTTCTCTATTGATTTGAATCGTATGGTTTTTTCCTTTGCTTTGGAAAAATTTCTCTATTCTGATATGTTTGAAATCTCTATGTTTGATCCTTGCCCTACCATTGTGATAGTGTTCGATTCTCAGCACCACCTACATTATAACCAAATATCCCTTCCTCTCTTGCCTATAAAGATTCTCCTTACCTTAGAATAAGAAAATCTCATTTTTTTTAAAAAAAAGTGAAACTAAAAATCCCTTTTTAAGGTCATCCTTGGATTTGCGAAAGTGGGGTTGCACCGGATAGAGCATTGGACCCAGCTGTACTTTCTCGTCTCAAACATTTCTCTGCAATGAACAAGCTGAAGAAAATGGCTTTGAGGGTAAGTATACTGAACAAAAATGATTTCTCGTCTGCCAGTGCTTTGTACAAGTCATATATCTAAACCTAATCGATGACTCAGTGATATTTGACGAACAAGGCTATGGTTCATGATACCCTAGATATAGAATAGTGTCTAATTATTATTATATTTCAAAGTAACATTAATTGACGTATGTGATATATTAGTTAAAAGGGTATTTTTGATATTTTATCATTAGTAAGTTATAGAACATATTATATTAGTATAAATAAGGTACAAGGAAATGAGAAACGACTTAGGAAATTGTATTACATTTTTTAAATTGAGTTTTATACTCATTCTTAGGGGGAGTGCAAGCCTCTTGAATGCTTGTATTACTATCTTACTATTGTAATCTTGAATCACAACAATATATCCTTTTACATTCTCCCTCTACTTGCACTCTCCCAAGAATCAATATAAAACTCACTTTAAATTAACTACAAGACAATTTTGTAATCCTTTACTTCTACCTTATTTATACTAATACAATCTATAACTAACTAATGGCGTAATATCAAAAACACCCTTTTAACCGATATATAACATCCATTTATGTAGCTCTACCATATTCACTGGACTTCGTGGCCTTTTCATATTGTTTCACTTAGGTCCGTTGCTAGGATTGACCCCTTGAGTAAAGTATGGGTATACTATATTTATAAATAATAATTTTTTATTAGTATATTATATATAAAATATTACTAGATTGATTAAAGTCAAGAGTAAAGGTAACAAAACTACAAATACACATGTAATAAGGATACACCATAGCAATCAAAAATAATTGTACAATTATATTCTCAATTCTAACAGAAAATAAGGATACACCATAGCAGTCAAAAAGAACTATTACTTGAATTTCAATCTCCTACTCTCAAACTCATATTTTTTCAAAATGAACATAAATTGCCGGAAAAAAATTACACTTTATAAACTCAAGGAGTAACTCCTTCGATCAACAATTAGTTTTAGTAGTAAATCTTGGTTTATGAATGGACTACTTCTTCTCCTCCCTATTTGAGATACCTATGTCCATTTTTTAAAATAATCTATCAATATGAAAACTGTAATCACGCCTCTGGTCAACTCGTTACCAAATCAAATCTTCCAATTTAATCCTATTCAAGCTTTACCAATATCATACCTATTACTGCCTCCGTTCCATTTTAGTTGCACCATTGGGTTTGAGCACAGGAATTTAGGCAAGTCAAATCAGTATGGTAAAAGTAGGGATGATGTATGATTGATGGTGATATGTAGGGTAAAAATAAAAAAAAAATTATTATAAGTAGATAGTGGTTGTGACTTGTGGGTATATTAAATAATTAATGGAATGATGTATGATTGATGGTAATAGTGGGGTAGGAATAAAGTGAGGATAAAATAAGTAGATTATTTTAGCCAAAAATAGTAATGGTGCAAGTAATTTGAAACTTCCTAATATGGTAAGTGTTGCAAGTATTTTGGAACGGAGGTAGTACTATTTGAGGATTTGAAAGCCATTGAATGATGAAGAAATTGCTCTTTTTGATCTCTCCTCCCGCTTTTATTTTTTAATCTCGTGCTCTTTTTCGTTAGCTTCTATCCATGTTTTTGAATGTTTCTAGACATGATGAGAAGATTGATAAATTTGTTTAAAAATGGAAGGTGATAGCTGAAAGCTTGTCAGAAGAAGAAATTGCTGGATTGAAAGAAATGTTTATGTCAATGGATACTGATAATAGTGGTGCAATTACATTTGAGGAGCTTAAAGCGGGTTTAAAAAGATATGGCTCCAACCTTAAAGATATTGAGATACGCAATCTCATGGATGCGGTACTTATTTACCTATTACAACCTCTATTTTCTGCCCTTATATGCTTGAAACCTTTTTGCTTGTGATGGTTCTACATTTTTTTTCTACTGTTATTTTCTCTTGTGTTGCTGTACTCATTTTTCATGATCAATTTTATGGAGTTTCTAACATTTTATTGTCTCTTTTTTTTCTTCTTCGGCATTTAGGTTATCTTGGAAACTGCATTTGCTATTGATTAATTTATTACTTGTATGTTTTCACTTATTTTGATTGCTCTTGACTATTGAAGAGATAAGCTGCACTAGGGTAATCGTGGGAAATGCTGCTAATTTTGATGTTTAATTTGTGATATTAGTTTGAAAGTTTTTAAATGATTAGAGCCTCGAAGTATATTGGTTCCCAATACTCGTTCAGGATCATTTATTACAATAGGTGTCAATAGGATCACACCATTTGCTGGCTAGCATGCCTTGTTTGCCACAGATCAACTCCTAGGCTACCAAGCATCGCATGTTTTCATTAGCAGGGTTCCTAGATCCTTCATCGGTGTACTTCGCCTATAAAATGTTAAACGTGAGAATTGGCTTCAAACCCTACTGGACACACTTTACAGAACGTGATATGACCATCTGACATTCTCCGTTGGCCACAAAAATAGGTACAAAGATTTGTGGGCACACTAGTGTTGAACCTTCAAATGTCCTATAGTTCCTGGAATTTTTGGGACGTCAGTTCGAGGACCTTCTACAACCTTGGTGGTCTAGGTTGTTCTGGTGGAAATTAGAACATCTAGAATGCATTAGGAGGTTAGAACAAGTGTGTGCTAGAACGGAGTTATATGCTCCATAGCGGGCCTCCTTGAAATTTGAGGTTTAGCGTGTCTAAATTTGAAAATATGAAACTCGCACACAACCTATAATGCATGTCATGTTGTGCGGGCTCGTGTTGGACTTTACCCCTACAACAATTTGAATTTTTTTAACTAAAATGTACATAATATCGTGCCTCATGCTGTGCCATGCTTTGTGTAAAATCTGAATTAGGTGTATATGTCCAGTCCTTGTAAATCGTGTCAAGATCATACAGCTGCAAGTTGCATGTGACCGGTTAGCTAGAGGCATACTGTGTTTAGGCTGGCCCATTGCTAGCTCTAGTTACTGCCTTATCAAAACCTTGTCGGCTGTCGTTAACGATCCTTCCTGTATGATTTCTGTGCAACAAATTTGTTCGGGCATAATAATACATATATGCGACTCTAGTTCTGTCCTACCCTAATCAATTATGTGACAAACAGCTATGTGAAGATACTCTGCATCTTAATCTATCATCCATGTTTGACAAAGTTGATCAAAATATCCAGAATCATTGTCGTTTTTCTACGTTGCTGTTTCTCAACTGTGATACTATTCTTTGTTAAATATTTCAGGCTGATATCGACAACAGCGGTACAATTGATTATGGTGAATTCATAGCTGCTACTATCCATCTCAACAAGCTTGAACGCGAGGAACATCTCATTGCAGCCTTTCAGTACTTCGACAAGGATGGAAGTGGATCAATTACCATCGATGAAATACAGCAAGCCTGTCAAGAACATGGTCTTAATGATCTTTACCTTGAAGATGTCATCAAGGAAGTTGATCAAAATAATGTAAGCAGTCATTCCTGTTAGTCACATTCCTCTGCCCACCCTTTTCCATTAATTCTCGTATTCCAATGCTTATATTAGTCTCAATCTTGTGCTCGACTTTGTTTTCAGGATGGCACAATTGATTATAGCGAATTTGTCGCAATGATGAGGAAAGGTGACGGTGGTGTAGGGAGGAGGACAATGCGTATGAGCATGAGAGGCGGACCTTCTCAATAGCCTTTCTGTTTGTTTTTTATTTACAGGTACATGGTTTTCCTGTCATTTAGTTGAGTTCATGAACATTTTATGAGCACTTCTAAATGGGTATTGGGTCACAGGTTTGTACAGCAATGGATGCTAAAGCCTTGAGATGTAGTTTTGTTCTTCCACTACTTCTTGTACAGCAATGGACATTTTTCTGTAAAATAGAATTTGACAAACTATCTTAGAATTGTTGCTTTTTATTCATCCTTAACATCATCAGTGGTCAAATTCCAAATAGATTTTGTAGTCATCGTCAGGTTCAAAGTACCTATCTATATTGGCAAACTATCTATTTTTCTATTGATAGTGTTTTGTTCGAAGTTAGTTACAGCTAGACTGGGGAAAATTCGGCCCGGCCCGAAATAAATCCGAAAAGAACTAACCCGAAACTACCTGAACCGAAAATGGCTTAACCCGCAAAATGACCAACCCAATAATAACCCAACTGAAATTTATCCGACCGACAACCGACTTGATCGACCCGTTTTGACAGGTCTAATATCACTTTATTATAAAAAGGAAAAATTATATAAAACCACCTAATCTATACACTAATTTTTAAAAAACTACCTTAAATAAATTTTTTTGCAAAAAACCATCTTACATAATGCATTTCTTTGCAAAAGACAACATGTTACTATATTTCGTCAGTTGACCGGCATTTTTAACGGTTGACCAACATTTGTTTGTCACGTGCCCTTCTATAAACACCATCTCCTTCATCATCTCCTTCAGCTCACGTGACAAACACATATTGGTCAACCGTTAAAAATGCCGGTGAACTGACGAAATATAGTAACAGGTTGTCTTTTGCAAAGAAATGCATTATGTAAGGTGGTTTTTTGCAAAAAAATTTATATAATGTGGTTTTTTAAAAAATAGTGTATAGATTAGGTGGTTTTATATAATTTTTCCTTATAAAAATATCAATTTTCAAAACGTTTCAAAATTTAATTTTAATTTCTAAAGTTTATCAGCAGTTTGAGTATATCCCTTGAGCCTTAAAACTCGGTACAATATCTCAAAAAATACGTAAAAATAGAAAAATTATCGCTTTTTTGACATGGTACTTTTCTCTTTGAAAAAATGACGTTGTAATCACCTATTTTCCTCGCATGCAGATCCATGTATATTTAACATCTACACTTATAAAAATGGTATCTCATAAGAGCATCATTTATGATGATCTAAATAAAAGGTCATCCCACTATTTTTCTCTCCTAAAAGTTTATCTTTCAATTTAATTTTATTAACAATGACCTCTTTTAAAACGTCATTATTCTTTATTTCTTATTTTTAATCTACCCCACAATTACTTCTCTCCTTTAATTTACCTAATATTATCTTTATTTTTTTTATAATAATATGTACATGTACAACGCTGATATAGTTTTATTAACTAAAAAATATTCTTTTAATAAAACTAATATTTTTTAATAAATATAGATGTAGACATTAATAATAATTAAGGAAAATTCGTTAAATTCAATTAAAGATTACAATGCGCATACATAAAATATATACACAAAATAAAAAGCTGAAATTTTAAATGATACATGAAATGTGGTTTTTTTAACTTGGATTTCTTTTTTTTATTTTTGAAATTAACCTGAAAATCATTAGCATAAATCAAGTTCAGCCAAGATTTGAAGACCTTGGGGGAAAGGAGGCATACAAATCTTTTCATCGGGACCACCCGTATCTTATCTCGCAATCGAATGGGCTACAGGGTTGCCGCTCCTTCTAACAAAGCTACAACAAAAACCATCTAAGGCATTACACAAAGATAACAGGTGATGAAATATCAAATGAAGAGGAGAGTATCCCTCAATGCTGTTGTTTAGAGCTAAAATGACCGTCAGAGAATCTCCCTCGAGCTGTACATTTTTGTATCCAAACCGTGCCGCAAGCTGTAAACCATATAACGCTGCACTAGCTTCACACACATCCACAAACCAACAAGCACGACACTTGCGCACACCAGCCATTAACAGTTTGCCTTCATGGTCCCTAATCACTACTCCCAGCCCTCTAATCGGAGAAGACGGGACATACGCATCAAAGTTCACCTTTAACCAATCGCTACTAGGAGGAGCCCAGGATTGAAAAGAAGGAACCCGATGCTGATGGGGGACAATCACCTTTGAGGAGTATTCATTGTATTCCGTCACCATTTTGTTGAACTTTGTCGCTACCTCGACTGGATTACTCGTGATGTTTCCGAACACTTGTGCATTCCGGAAGTACCAAGCTTCCCATAGAGTAGTATAAATGGAGAGAACATCAACATCTAAGGCATGATCAAGAATCCAGCTAAGCATCTCCGAGAAGGAGGACCTTGGTGCACCCTCCATTAGGCTATTAGCCGTATGCGCATTCCACATGGGTTTCACCTTGGGGCAGTCCACGAGAGCATGATGAATGAACTCAACCCCATCATTGCATCTGTCGCATACAGAAGAAGGAACACAGTACCATGCACGCCATATAAAATGCCGGAGTTTAGGAGGACCCTGGAGGCTCCAAATGGTGGTCCACAATTTCCTATTATCTGCTGCCTCCGATAAGTCTTCCTCTTGATTGTGACCCATACGACCAAGCCAGTATCCACTTTTGACCGAATAGGCCCCCGTTCTATTCAACCACCAAAAAAGAGTATCATCAGGCCTAATGGTGGATAGGGGTATACTAAGAATAGCTTGGATGGTCTCTGTATCAAACCAATTAGCCATATAATCCTCATCCCAGCAGCCATGCTCAAAATCAATAAGTTCCGCCACTTTCATTTGGGAATCAGCATCAGAAACAGCCACTGGGACCTCAAAGCCGTGGCTTTTTGGTACCAAATTATCGTGCCAAATACGTACATTAAGCCCATTTCCAATTCTCCACCCCAAGCCTTCGATAAGGAGAGATTTCGCCCCCATACACTACGCCATGTGAAGCTCGGATCATAACCCCTGCGTGCTTCCAAAACAAATGTGTGTTTAAAGTATCGTGCTTTCAGAACCGCAAGGAGGAGTGGATTTGTACCTTCGAGGAGCCGCCAAGACTGCTTTGCTAAAAGTGCATTGTTGAAGCAATGTAAGTCTCTAAAACCCATACCCCCTTTCATTTTTGGTAAGCACAGTAGATCCCATCGATGGCAATGGATTTTCCTTCGATCCCCATTTGAGGCCCACCAGAATTTCGCAAACATTGCGTGAATTTCATCAATGAGACCACAAGGCAGCTTGAAGATGCTCATCATATAAATGGGAATGGCTTGGATAACCGATTTGATGAGTACCTCTTTATCGGCTCGGGATAAAAACTTCTCTTTCCACCCATTTGATCTTCTTCCATATTCTGTCCTTCAGACTCGCAAACATCACCTTCTTTGAGCGGCCAATCATAGTCGGAAGACCCAAATATTTCGCATGCCTCTCCACTTCCTTAACCCCAAGAATCTCCACAATATCCTGTTTAAGCTGTTGATGCACCCCTTTGCTAAAAGAAATCTCGGTCTTATCATAGTTCACTTGTTGACCAGACCCTCTTTCATATTGGCTAATAATGTTAGCTACTGCTGAGCATTCCTGCACCGATGCTTTAGCAAAAAGGATGCTATCATCTGCAAAAAACAAATGAGATAACACAGGGGGCCCCACGACATATACAGATACCATAGATATCTCTCCGAGCAATACCAAGAGAAATCAAATTGGAGAAGGCCTCCGCACAAATAATGAAAAGCTACGGTGAGATAGGATCACCTTGCCTCAAACCCCGCGAAGGAACAATATCACCACAAACAGCCCCATTTATTTTGAAAGAAAGGAAGCACTAGAGATACAACTCATGACACGCCGAACCCACGCATCAGTAAACCCCATTCTCAACATCACCCTTTCGAAAAAGCCCTATTCTACTCTATCATAAGCTTTACTCATGTCAAGTTTGAGTGCAAAAGCCTCCTGTTCACCATTTCCCCATCGCTTCATCGAATGAAAAGCCTCAAAGGCCAAGAGGGCATTGTCAATGATCAATCTCTTTGGGATGAAAGCACTTTGGTTTACAGAAATAATATCCCCCAAAAAAGCACTAGTGGAAAAAACGATATAGGCTGCGGTTTTTTTGGGGGTATAGGCTGCGGTTTTGACTCGCAGCCTTTGCAGTAGCAGCAAATGAGAAAATGTTATTGGTTGAACTTGCGGTCCTAAAAACCGCTGCCAATAGACCATATTATAAATAAAAAAAGAGACTAAAGGCTGGGAACATCTTAAAAAATCGCAGCCTTTAAGGCCTTTTTTTTTTAATTTCTGACGCCATGTTCTTCAACTTTAATAGATCCAAAAATTAAATTAATTTACAATGAACAATTTTCGTATAAACATATAAAAAAATCTAACATCAAAAAAAATCGAATAGATGAAGAAACTTTCTTATTCTGGTTAGAAAATGGACATAACACTAGTGGAAAAAATGATATTGGCTGCTGCTTATTGGCTGCGGTCTTTTGGGAAACGCAGCCCATACGAGTAACAAAAAAGCGGGAAAAAAAAAAACAATAAAGGGCTGCGGTTTTTATGGATGTCCGCAGCCCAAAAGTGTTTCAAAAGGTATATTAAAGAAAGGGCTGCGGTTTTCTACGTGTCCGCAGCCCTTAACCCTTCGAAATTAATATAATGAATTTTAAAAAAAAAAAAATAAACAAGGGGCTGCGGTTTTCTAATGTGTCCGCAGCCCTTATGCTCTTGCGAAATTGAGGAACGAAATTAAAAAAAAAAAATTAACTAAGGGGCTGCGGGCATGCTTAAAAACCGCAGCCCTAAACCCCTTAAAAAAAAAAATAAAACGCGCTATATATTTTTATAACGTTAACTTTACTGCTGTTTCATCTTCTTGCATTGCTCTTCTCAAAACTTAATTCTCTCAAATTAAACGACAAACCCTTCTTGCTCTTCTTCTCAAACGAAAGCTACTGTTCTTGAGTTGCTGTGCTACTTAATCCCACGAAAATCCCTTTCTTGGTCAATATTTGTTCATTATTTTTCACGAAATTGGTTTTACTTAATCCCACGAAAATCCCTTTCTTGGTCTGTTCTTTGTGGGATTTTGTTATTTGCTGTTGGGTTGATTTCTTTATTTACTGGGCATGTTGTTTCTGATCTTGAGTACTACTCTCAACGCTTGATAAAACCTCACTTCATCACCAAATGGGTAATTCTTTCTTTCTCTCTTTAGATTTTGTCTTAATTTTATGGGTTTATGTTTATTCATGGCTCTGACAGTTTGATGGATAAGTAGGAATTTGAAAAATTGTATTGATACAATGTTGAGATGGTTTGTCTCTCTTGTGCTGGATTCTACCTGGGTTTCGCTAAATTGGGGTTTTATGCTTAGAAGGCTTCACTAATTGATAAGTAGGAATTTGAAAATTTTGGGCATGATCTTAATTGTTTTTTTGATCCATTTCGTGGCTAATTTTTCTGTTGTATGTTAAAACATTGAGTTTTTGGAAATAAGGGATTGAGTTTTTGAAAATTTCGTGGCTTAATGGGTATGTATAATTTGAGTACTTCAATAATATTTTTCCCATTGGCCTTTATCTTCCAGGTAGCTAGGGCTGACTGCTTCGAATACTGTTTCATCTTCCAATCTCTTGTTCTTCAAACTTTCAACCCTCGAAATTTAGGGCTCTTTTAGTTCTTGTTCATTCACGAAATTAAGGTATTTTCCATTTTCATGGTGGTTTTGGTGTTGTTTCTTATATTTATTCATTCGAAAATATGGAAGTAATTCTAATTTTGTTCTTCTTATGTCATTTGTAGGTCACATTTGTGGATATCTTTCATAAACTCAAGGTAATTCTTTTTCATCAATTTTTTTTATCAAATTATTAGTGTTAAATGATGTTATAATTTATTTATGAATGTAATTTATTTATCAATGTGATTTTAAATGTGATGTTATTTGTGGATGTAGTTGCTAGTTTGTAAGTTTGTCCAAGTTTATATTATTAGGTTGTTAATTATTTTGATTTATATGTATTTTTTGTTATTAGAGTAAAAGTAACTTGAACAATTTAAAGAATACATATTTTTTGAACAAGTTATAAATTATGAAGGTTAATTATTGTAAATTAGGGTTAAATGAATGATTTTTACTTAGTTTTATGGTTAATTAGGTTAAAGTATAAATGTTTAAAAGGTTGTGTATTAATTTTGTTTTGAATTAAATAATCACACTTAGGATGACAAAAGATCGTTCTTGGATGTATGGAAGCATTGAATCGTCGGAATTTATTGATGGCGTGTTAGAATTTTGTAGTGTTGCGGTTGAACATCAAATTAGGACGGGGGGAGTTGGTTTTTATTGCCCATGTGTCAATTGTGGCAATGTATCAAAGGTAGATAGTGTTTATATGCTTAGGGAGCACATACTCCGACGTGGGTTTAGGCCTCAATATCATGTTTGGGTTTGGCATGGTGAGGAGGGAGTTTACAAGGAAAATAGGGTTGTTGAGGATGTCAATAATGTGGCCGATGTTAATGAGGATGTAGTGGATGAAGAGAATGTTGATGAGGATGTGGATCGTGTTGATGAGATGATGGAGGGAGTCGAGGATGAGTTAGGAAAACGTCCTCGTGTATTTGACTTGTTGACAGAGGCTTCTCAAAAGCCTTTGTATCCTGGATGTACAAAGTTCACCAAGCTTACAGCAGTTTTGACGATTTTCAACATTAAGTCAAAGTTCAATTGGAGTGACACTAGTTTCACAATGTTATTAGAAGCGTTAGGTGAGATGCTTCCCGAGGGAAATGAACTTCCAAAGTCGACATACTATGCCAAAAAGCTAATGTGTCCTTTCGGGTTAGAGTACCAGAAGATTCATGCGTGTCCGAATGATTGTGTATTGTATCGGAATGAAAACGAGAACTTATAAGTTTTGCTATATGGGGCACAGAAAATGGTTGCCTTATAACTAGACCTGTGCAACGGGTCGGGGGCCTGTTGGAGGCCCTTATCCAACCCTTGATTTCAAGGGTTTAAAAAGGGTCGGGTTGAAAATGGAGCGGGTTGTAAACGGACTTTATCGATGCGGGTTGGATGAGGACTGTAATGAGGGTTCACGAAGGGCTGTAAGAAGGGTTGTGTTATTGGTTTACTGCTTTACTCATGTATACGTTTTATTACAGTATTATTTGTTGCTTTCTCTTTTCTTGCTATAACAACTTTCTTATTCTGTTATGTTTGTCCTCTCCAATACTATATATAGGAGTATAGGTTTACAGTTGTACAATTTCATTCAATTTCAATAACATTTCAAAAAACTAATATTTTCTCTCTCCAAGTATTCTTCTGTACCTTTTGTTCAAGCTTCATAGCAGTGCTTCAATGGCTACTGATGAAGCTTAACATTACAGTGCCCACCATCAGATCATTTTTCATTGATAACAAAAGAAATGTACTCTGATAATAAAATTTTTCAAAAACTGATTTTGCTTTTTTTGTTTCGGATTAATTGTTGTTTCAAAATAGAGTTTTAATATACGGGCCGGACCGGGCCGGGTTGGGCCTTTTGTGTCCGGCCCGTTTTAAACCCGTGCACCGTTCAGCAAGGCCCGGCCCGGCCCATTTTCGATGAAGCCCGACCCGACCCTTATTCGGCCCATTGCACAGGTCTACTTATAACCATCCATTTCGTTATGATGATGTTGGATTTGATGGTAATTTTGAGCTTAGTTGTGCTCATGTACCGTCTAGTGGTAGTGAGATTCTTGTTGAGCTAAATAGAACAACATTCACATATGGAAAACGTGTCTCATCTAATGAGGTTTATGAAAAGGATGAGAAACAATTATGGAAAAAGAGAAGTGTTTTCTTTGATCTACCATATTGGGAGTACAACAAGCTTCGACATAATTTAGATGTAATGCATATCGAAAAAAACATATGTGATAACATTTTAGGTACTTTATTGAACCTAGAGGGAAAATCAAAGGACAATTATAAGGCACGCAAAGACCTTGAAGTTATGAAGATTAGGCCGGAGCTTCATCTTATTGCATTGCCTAATGGTAAATTTCAACTTCCTAATGCTCCTTACTAGTGATGGCCACGGTCCGGGTTGGCCCGGAACCGAACCGGTGCCGAACCGCTGAAAACCGGAACCGGAAGGTTCGTGACAAGTTCCGAACCGGAACCGAACAGTGAAACCGTGGACCCGCCGGAAAAAAATTAGTCGGAACCGTGGAAACGCCGGAAAAAACGAAAAAACCGGACCAAAGAACCGCGGACCGGTTCAACCGGCCCAACGGTTCAATGGAACCGGTTAGAACCGCAGAACCGGACCGGAACGGTTCAACCGGCCCAACGGTTCCATGGAACCGGAACCGGACCCGGAACCGCACGGTTCCACAGAACCGGTCAAACTAGCCATTGGATTTGGTCAAACTAGCCGTTACCCACTCCTCTATAAATACCCATCACTTTCAACCATTCCAATTCACAACTCATCTCTTCTCCTTCTCTCTCTACTTACTCTCTCTACTTAATTACGCAATTATTCTCTTAATTACATAATTAGTCTTCTAATTATTTCTTAATTATTTCTTAATTATTTCTTAATTATTCATCTAATTAATTCTTAATTAGTTCTTAATTATTTCTTAAATATAATCATGTCTTCATTCTTGAAAAAAGCCACAAAAAAAGTCACTAAAGTGGAAAAATCTTTGGGGGGTTCTTCTTCTAGCTCCAAAAGAAAGGCACTTTCAACTCCATAAATATCAACAACACCTTCGGTTAGTAATTATGAACCGACTTATCCAGAAGGGTACGAGCCTTACGACCGAGAATTACATGAGTATGCGGAATATGTTGAAAAAGAAATACAAATTGAAGATGAAGAAGAAACACCACAAAATCCACAACAAGAGGAAGAAGAACCAACGACCCCTATCGGGATACTTAGATCTCGACAATCATCAACGAGATCACTTGAAGAAGCACAACAACATCAAAGACAAGCTCGTGGTAAACGAGTCAATTTTCAAAGTATCGGTTAGTTTTCTAATTTTATTCTTCAAATTGATTGAATTTTAAATTCTTATTTATTTTAATAATTTTTTTATATTTATATTTAAATGAAAATGAACCAGTAAGACAACCTTTTCCGGCAATGCCACCTCCTAGTGGTAGAGCTGTTTCACATAATCACATGTTTGGTTGTATTTTACAAAAGAACCAACCGACAACCTGGATGTGTTCTTATGTACTTGTCAAATTTGTGAAAGCCAAGGAGTAAAGCCCTCAGTTTCTTACAATTTCACCAAAGGTAAATACTTTTTAAGTTTTAACTTTTTATAAATGATATTAAATATTAGAATGTATTAAATATTCATTTATTGTGTTTTGTGAATACGTGTTAGGTGGTGGTACGGGATCTTTCAACAAACATTTGGCAAAAAAACATGGAATCACAAAAGAAACACATACAGCAAGCGGCAGCGGGACAACAAGCGGAAGCGGACAACAACAATGGGCAACGGACTTCCCCGGCGGACCCGGAGGTATGCCTTTTAGATATGATCGTAATGAAATGATCGATGAGTTTTCTAAATATGTTATTGGTGATGAATTGCCCTTTATACACGGTGAAAGTCATAGATTAGAATATTTCAATAGGAAATGTTTATAACCGCAATTTAGAGCAATCCCTAGGAATACCCTTAAAAGAAGAACCATTAAATTATATGAATCAAAAAGAAATGAGTTAGTACAAATGTTTAAAACTTTTAACGATAGAATTAGCTTAACGACCGATATTTGGTCAGCTCCCCCACATTTAGAACCATATATGTGTGTAACAGCACATTGGATAGACCGTAATTGGTCTATTCAAAAAAGAATAATCGCCTTCGAGTTAATGCCCGAAAGACATACGGGCGAAAACATTAAATATAGATTAGTGGAAATTTGTAGAGAATGGAACTTATTGGATAAAATATTTAGTTGTTCTACTGATAATGCTTCCGCAAATATAAAATGCATGGAACTTTTATATAATGAACCCGCTTGTACTAGTATATTAGGAGGTAGTTTATTACATGTACGTTGTTGTGCTCACATTGTAAATTTATCTTGTCAAGCAGGTATCAAAAGTTTAAGTGATTTATTAGGTCCCATTAGAGATATAGTCAAATGGCTTAGATTAGGACACATTAAACGAAGATATAAACAATTATGTGCCCAATATAATCTTAAAAAAGTATATTGGGCTTTAGACACTCCTACACGATGGGGTTCGACCCACGATTTATTAAAAAAGGCGCTTTTATATCGCCCCGTCATAACACAACTATATAGTGAGTTTACGGATAGAAGTATAAGTGATGATACTTGGGACTTAGCTATAGGAGTACAAAAATTACTAGAAGCGTATGTCCACGCAACTAAGATATTTTCTTATGTATACGAACCAAACGTTCACTTAGTAATAAGTGAATGTGTTACTGTTTTTTATCATCTGCATTCATGTTCTTATGAAGATACTAACGTTGTTTTGAAGCCGTTTCTTGCAGAAATGATGGATAAGTGGAAAACTTATTTTACCGATTTCCCTTATATTTATGGCATAGCGACACTTTTAGATCCGTGTTTTAAGACGGAAGTCCTAACTAAAGTAATAGGATTTTATTATCAAGCACTAAATCGCCCGCCTACTGATGTACATAATTATGTAGGCAATTGTAAAAAACTTTTATCAGACCTTTATGACCATTATGCTACTATATATAACCCGAGCCGCGATACGTCTAGGCGTGCTAGCGTCTCGGCACGTCTCGATTATTATAATTCCGTAATCGCTAATATAATGAGTCGCGATGATACTTTTCTAGGATCATCTTCTTCCTCCTCCTCCGCTACATATTTAGAATTAGATAACTACCTTAAACATCATTTTGAAATCGACCTAAGTACTTATAATATTTTAGAATGGTGGAGAGAAAAAGCGACAAAATACCCTATATTATCGCGAATTGCAAAGGATATCCTTGCAATTCCTGCTTCTACTGTTGCGTCGGAGTCGGCTTTTAGTGCAGGTAAAAGAGTTTTGGATGAAAAGAGATCTCGTCTTGCACCACATAGTATTCAAATATGTGTTTGCAAAAAAGATTGGGATCAGGCGGAGGTCCGAATGCAAGGAGAAAGGAACGATGATGATCAAGACGAAGATGATCCATGGATGCTGATGGATACGTCTGCATCATCGTCGGGAGGAGAGTCGGCGGGAGCATCCAACCAACCAGATGACGATGACGAATAGGATCGCGACAACGGAATATCGAACCACGGCAATACGGCATTCAACCACTACTAATAAAAGGTATGTCAAAGAACTACGTGGACTTTGATTCCTTCGGGATACGTAGGCAGCTTAGTATTCCTTCGGGATACTAGGTTCAAGTCCATTCTCTCCCTTTTTTTTATGATCTTGATCGTTGATTCGTTTCTTATTAATTTATTTTTTTCGTTCTTTTTAGTAAATATTTTAATAACGATGACAACCAATGCATTTCGCTAATAATCAAGTAATCGACGAAGGTACGTCCGCATTATTATAGTATTTTTTATTAAAAATAAAGGAAAAATAAGAATAGAACCGATGGTCCGACCCACCCGGCCCGGGAATTGGGACCGCCGGAACCGTCTCATGAACCGCCAAGGAACCGGTTGGAACCGGCCGGAACCGGAAACGTCTGGGTCAGGTTCCAAATGGAACCGGAACCGGGTGGAACCGGAACGGAACCGGCCCAACCCGGACCGTGGCCATCACTACTCCTTACACAATGTCGTCTGAAGAGAAAATGCGATTTTTAAGGGTGTTAAAGCATATCAAGGTTCCAGATGGGTATGCAAGTAATATTTCTCGTTGTGTTAACTTGAAGGAGCGTAAGTTATTCAATATGAAGACACATGACTGCCACATTTTGATGCATGATTTACTTCCTATTGCCTTAAGAGCTGCAAAAGATACTGATATTCTAGACATAATATCTAGTTTATCACATTTTTTTAAAGTATTATGTGCCAGAGAATTGTCGGTGAAGAAGTTAGATGAACTTGGAAATAATGTGGTGATAATATTGTGTCAAATGGAGAAGGTATTTTTGCCGAGCTTTTTTACTATTATGGTTCATCTAATTGTGCATTTGACTGAAGAAGCAAAGTTGGGAGGGCCAGTCTTATATAGATGGATGTATCCCATTGAAAGGTGAGTATTTGTTTTAATAGTAAATGTTCTTATTTTAGCAATGCAAGTGAGTATGTTTATATGGCTATTATAGGTATTTGGCATCTTTAAAGGCCAAGGTGCGTAATCGAGCACAACCAGAGGGATCAATGGAAGAAGGATATATTGCACAAGAATGTATAACCTTTTGTTCAAGATACTTTGATGGAGTGGAAACTGTCTTTAATCGACCAAAGAGAAATGAGGATTTTCCAAACGATGACGATATCTATTTATTTGGTACTGCTGGTCGACCGAAAGGGCAGATATCAATAGTTGAAATTGATGAGCTAAGCCTTCAACAAGCTCATCGATACATACTTCTTCATGTTGATGATATAGACCAATATCACAGGTTTTTGACGCATGCCTCGCTCGTCATATATCATTTTTAGACATAATAACTATTTTTTACTAATTTGATTGGTTTAGGTCTTTTCTAAATGAACGTATGGCTGCTTATGATCGAGAGGTGAATGATAGAGTTAAGAATAAATGGTTGGTTGAAGGATTTCCTGCCTGGTTGCAAGAAATGGTAACCATATTTTCAAAGTTAACACAAATTTGGCTAAAGAATATATAATTTATTCTAACCATGTATTTGCCATTAATGTAAATCTAGGTGTCCAAGCATGATGATTACACTTTTGGCACAAGTATGATAAGAGTAGTAGGGCGTGGTCCTAATACAATAGTTAAAAGGATGAATGGGTTTATAAAAATGAATGATGCTTATATTATATGTTTTCTTATGGAATTAGGACTCGGCGTTAGATATTATAAAAAAGAAGACAGGCCAATCAGAAGTTGTTTTCTCAGAAACAACCGCAGATGTTGAGAGTTTGGCTTATAAGAAGCTAATGGGAGAAGTAACCAAGGGAAGGGTTACGGGATTTGGTCCTAGAGTAACTGCTAAAGACCTACAAAACTTGCATTATCGAAATCAATCTGAAATCATGATAAAACTTATGAAAACGATAAATACCTTGAAGAATGAGGTTGTTGAACTAAAGGCTAAAGGTGTTGAACAAGCTTCTCAACATGGATCAGTAAGAATATATGATTATATTATTAGTTTATTATATGTCCAAATGATTGTTCTAACTTTGCATTTGTTTATTTATAGAATTGTAATTCCGTAGAATCGATAAGGATGCCGATTGAACGTGCTCCTGCAACTCTTCCTGGTACACATATTCCACCACTCTCTATACAACCAGTACCCATGTCCCTTGGTGACAAAAACACTCCACATCATGTGCAAACTTCTAAATCAGGTAGGGTATAGTAAGTTAATTTTTAGGTTGTTCACTTACACTTGTCAATACCTTTAATATTATTAATCTATATAGAGATGCCGGTTGAACGTGCTACTGCAACTCTTCAAGGTACTCGTATTCCACCACTCTCTAAGCAACCATTATCTATATCTCTTGGTGGTGAAACTACTCCACATCAGGCACAAGCTTCTAAATCAGGTAGTGTATAGTAAGTTAATTTTTAGGATGTTCACTCATACTTGTCAATATCTTTAATATTATTAATCTATATAGGAATGCCGATTGCACGTGCTCCTGCAACTCTTCAAGCTACTCGTATTCCACCACTTACTAAGCAACCAGTACCTATGCCGCTTGGTGGCGAAAATACTCCACATCAGGCACAAGCTTCTAAATCAGGTAGTGTATAGTAAGTTAATTTTTAGGATGTTCACTCACACTTGTCAATATCTTTAATATTATTAATCTATATAGGAATGCCGATTGCACGTGGTCCTGCAACTCTTCAAGCTACTCGTATTCCACCACTCACTAAGCAACCAGTACCTATGCCGCTTGGTGGCGAAAATACTCCACATTAGGCTCTACAGCCAAGCCATAAGGTTTGAAACTATGAAATTAACATTTTGATTTAAGGTTTGACACATATTTTTACATAGTTTCTTTTTTAGAGAAATGTTGATCAAATGGGTGGAGCACTTGAAACCGGAGAAATCAAACGATTTAAAAAAGTTGAAGTAAGCGATAAAGTACTCATTATAGTATATGATGTTAAACTCCTTTATCCCATATTATTACTAAGTAATATTTTTTTTTATTAATAGTTGACTTATCAAGAGCTGGAGAAAGTGATTGATAAGATACTTTTGGAGAATCTCGAACCAGTTAAAAAATTCATTCGTGGAGACAAACATAAAAGAGAAATGTCACATTGTCATCTAGCTGGCATGGTATATGTAGTTTTCACGTGTCACCTTACTTCCTTTTAATGTTTTAATTTTTTTTCAATATTTGTTTTTTTATATTTGTTTTTGAATGTTTGTTTATTTATAGGCATTGTATATGTGCAAGAAACGAGCTAATACACAAATGTTAGACAAATTGCTGTGGGCCAAATTAAATACGGTAAGTATATTTCATTCAAAATATTGTATGCGTAGATTATTCATAATAATTTAAAAAATCCACCTTTTATGTGTTTAGGTGGCCAAGACGGAACATGTACGAGAGCCGCAAGTACTAAATACAAGCAAGGAATGAATTAGTCTCTAAGACATGTTTTGGCATAACTTTTTGTTTTTGTTTTTTTTTTTTTCAAATGTAGTATGTTCTGCTTTTGTTTGGGAACAATATCAAAACAAGGAATGTTGGTAAATGTTGAGACATGTTTTTGTGCGCCGTATTGAGTATTGAATATTGAGTATTGGTTATAATAGTATGGTTTTGTGAAATGTTGCTTTTTGATGTTACTACTAGCTTCTATTATTTGATGGCTGCTATGATATAATGTGTTATGGCCTCTGGATTGAGTATAGAGGAAGAGCTTGCTGCTTTGCAAGCTGAGATGAAATTGTAGAGACGCTTATGTTTTGATGCTTATGGTATGTTGGTTTCACAAGTCCCAGTGCTCTACTGTGTTTTCCTTGTTATTTTTATTGTGTTGACTCTATTTTGAGATGTGCAATCAGAAGTTGCTGATTCTTGATGTTATGCTTTTTGTCAATGATGTCTCGTGATGTTGTTTTTGCTGCTATCGATGTTTTATTGCTGCTATCGTGATGCTGCATTGATCCTGTGCTGGCTGTCTTGATGTTGCATTGATGCTGCATTGATCCTGTGCTGGCTGCTGTCTTCGTGTGTGCTGGCTGCTGTCTTCGTGTGTCATCTCACTAGTGCTGTCTTCGTGTGTGTCATCTCCCCTTCTGTTGAATGATATCAGAAGGCTACTGCTGCTGCCTTTGCTTGCTATTATTTGGTGCTTCTGTCTTTGTGTTGATGCCTAGCTGCTGGTGTTCTGTCCATAGTGTTGATGCCTAGCCTGCTGTTATTGAGTTGCTCTGCTTTCAATGTGGTGGCAGCTGGTCATTTGGTATTGCTGATGCTTTGGGTACAGTACTTGGGCTGCAGCGGGCTGCTGTTTGCATGAACAAGATGCTGTTTTTTGAACTAAGATGATGATGTTTTGTTCAAACTTTCAGCCTCTTGTATCAAAATTCTTTTGTCACGCCCTGAAGCTGCTTGTGGGTTGATTCTGACCAGCTGTTGTTGGCTGTTTTCTGACCTACGAGTTTGGCTGCTGGTCTACGAATTCGCTGCTGATTGGTCCTGGTTTATATGGGTCTTGCTGCCATCTTGGTTTAGTGCTGGTGTATTGAGATGGTTTTGATTGTGGTGCTGCTGTCATGCTCTGCATCGCTGCCTGTGTGTTGCTGTTTACCTGCTGTGGTCATACGGTCTTTTGGGGCTGTTTTTGCTGGTTTTGTGCTATTTTGTGTTGCTGAGTTGGGGTTTGCTGTGATGCTGTTCTGCCCACCTGCCCTTTATTTTTTGCATCTGAAGTGTGTCCTTGCTACTCGTATACAATGCTGAGATAAATTATTAATAATAATAATAATAATAATAATAATAATAACAATAAATTATTAATAATAATAATAATAATAATAAAAATAATAATAATAATAATAATAATAATAATAATAATAATAATAATAATAATAATAATTTACCGCCAAAATTATTTAAAACGCCAATTATACTCATTAGCCACGCTTATAATGTGTGTGAAAACACAAGCAAAGGAATTGACTATGAAATAATTTAGCCTCACTTATTAAGTGAAGATAGTTTACAACACCTA
Source organism: Amaranthus palmeri (assembly GCA_019776075.1). Lineage (NCBI taxonomy): Eukaryota > Viridiplantae > Streptophyta > Magnoliopsida > Caryophyllales > Amaranthaceae > Amaranthus > Amaranthus palmeri. The sequence continues at coordinate 167,347 of JAAKBH010000110.1, read as the reverse complement.
TAAGCGTGGCTATAGGTACTAACAGCCACTATTATAAGCGTGGCTAAATCCATCAGCCTCACTTATAAGTGTGCCTAACTGCATATTTAAGCGTGGGTATCTGCAACATTTTTTGTAGTGTTTAAATGAGAGAATAGAGAAGAGGAATTCAGAAATTAGGTGCAAGAAACACATGAGCCAAGCACCTCTATTTATACACAAGAGGAGCCTTGGACCGTCATTACCATTCATGATCACATTGATGAGGAAATCATCAATTGTCATTAACTTGGGCATTCATGAGTATAATTGGTCATAATCCTCACAATAATCTCAGAAATAATGAGAATAAAGAGGGTATCTTAAGCATTAAACTCAAGAAAAACGGGAAGAAAAGCAACGGTAAAATCCAGCCACTGACCGCCGAATCGGCGGTCTGTCCTCCCCAAGGATCGCCGACTCAGCGATTGCCTTCTGACCAAATATGAGTTTTCTAGTGAGCAAAAGCCGACTCGGCTTTAGCTCACTCTTAGGGACAGCCGAGTCGGCGATTGCCTTCTGACCAAGTTGACTTGGTTTGTCCCTTTTCCTCATATTGTCATTACTATAAATGCCTTAAGGACTTAATACACGAATACGTATTTGTCCCACTACTCTAGTAGCTTTAGATATATATTACGGACTTATAAATTGTCCCACTACCTTAGTAGTACTTGGTGATTATTATTAGGATTATTAGAAACTAAATGTTCAACAGATATATCATTCAAATGTCGAGTTTTATTTTATGAAATTTTTTTAAGAATTGATACCACTAGCATTTTGTAATACTCCATGCCTACCATACAGAATATCCCATTTAATTATTATCAATAATTTTAGTTTAATGATAATAATGATTGGTTTTATAATTAAAATAGATTTAAGTTCGTTTTAGTAATTTAAGTAAAAATACAACGACAAAATGAAAAGGGTGGCGATTTTTATAAATTGGGTATTTTTTGGTCTGACATAAATATTTAATTTCAATATTGTCCTTGACTATTTTTCTCACTCTTCTTAATTTTTATCCACACATTTAAATAAAGCTTTTTTGTTTCATTTATACATTTCTCTTACTTTTCAATAAACTACACCTTTTTAAAATTTTAATCCAATTTTTTGTGTTCTCAAATTTGTAAATTAGGATGCATGGGAACCCGTGCAATGCACAAAACTTTAAATACGTTACTATTTTAATGAAATTTTACATTGCAAACAGTGGCGGACCCAGGATTTGAAACATGGGGTTGCGAGTCTAATCAATGCGTCTTGATTCTAATTAACAAATAAAGCATAATGTGAAAGATTATATTATTCATAAAGTAAAACGAAGATATAACTCAACTAACCCGTTACAATGACAAAATGAGCATTTCTCGATCAACTAGCCCTCACGTACACAAGCTTTGTCTATTAGTTTACGTGTAGTGTTTATCTACAATAAGAAAAAGAATCATCAAAAAGTAAGGTAAAAAATATACAGTGCACAAATATGTCACAAAAAACTTCAAAGCCACTAAAACATAACATGTACCTTTACATTATTACATAGGGCCATTTCGACGAGGTTTCATATGTTTAAATTGTCTGGCAATATCTTTATTATTAACATTTTCAAATAAATCCCTCTCCAAATAAGTAACTAAATTATCATTTAGAAACTCATCACCCATGCTATTGCGGAGTTTATTCTGGCAATAACTTCATCCTAAATCAATACAACAAAATTATAAAATAAACTCGATAGTTTATAAATTAACATTAATAAAGAAACAAAAATTCTAAATTTACAAAATAGAAATCCTAAATTCAAAAAATCAAAATTATAATTATAACTTCTAATTTGTTCTTCTAATTCTAACTTCTAACATTCTACCCAAATTAGAAATTTAGAAATTAGAATTATACCCAAATTCAAAACGAAACTGAATTATACCCGAATTAATAGATTATCAATCACCCATTATAATTAAAACATATTAGAAATTAAAAATAATACCCAAATTCAACGAAACTGAATTATACCCATATATCAATCACCTATTATAAAACTAAAACATATTAGAAACTAAGAATAATACCCATTACCCAAGTACCCATTATAAAACATATTATAAAACAATAAAAGTGTAAAACATATTAGAATTATACCCAATTTCTTCAACAAATCCTTCGACACAGTTCAAGTCTTCGTTCTCAGGCGGCACAGCGGCACTGGCAGTACAGACGACGTCACGAGAGTCTTCGTCTCTTCGAGAATCGAGACCCGAGCATGGACATTGGACAGAGGAAAGTAGAAAACTGAATAGTTATTAAATTAAAAAATTATTAATTATAATAATTAATCAAAATTCAAAAGGAAACAGAATAGGTAAATATTTCTTTCTTTTAATAATTATTAATTACTATTTTTAAGTATTAATATAGTTAAAATTATTAATTATCATTGGTAAGTGTTGTAGCCTAATGGTTTGGAGTATTGATATTTATCAAAAGGTCATGGGTTCAAGACTTTAGAACTACATTTCTAATTTTTTTTTTAATGGGGTTGCATATGCAACCCCAACACATGAATTAGGTCCGCCCCTGATTGCAAACCATTCTTCACATTTTTCCTAATATTCAAAATTGTAATTGTTGAAGTCTAAAAATATAAATGACTGACTTTAATGATCAATTATTTGAATTTTATGTCATTTTAGTTTTAAATAACAATTGTTGGAAAAAAGGGTTATTATATACTTTAAGTAATTTCCTAAATTGCTGTATAATTTTATTATTTTATATACAGTGAAATTTTGCAATATAATTTTCTAAATTGTGTAATTTCAATTACACTGGAATAAATGTAATTTATTATGTAGTATAATTTTCTACGCGGTGTAATTCCAAAATTTTATCCGACAATATATAATGTTCTACACATTACATTATAAATGTCCATTATAATTTTTGAAAAATGCATATATATACAACTATATAATTGGAATAATTATGATTTTTTGCATTTATTAATTTGTATGAGTTTTTCCCAAAATATAAATTTGTTGATATAGTAAGTATAAAAAATATAAATTAGTTAAATTCCATTAATACTGACCATGATTTATTGCACTTATTAATATACTAGTATATATGCCCGTGCAATGCACGGATATGTAAATGTGTAAATACATAAAAAGAAAATACAATAATAAATATAAATATAAACTAATAATAACAATGTGATTATGATAAGTGTCAGAGGGATATTAAATATTTACAATTGTTCAACTCAATGGAAAACAATTAATGCTCGAGCAATGTACGGATAAGTAAGTGTGTAAATACATAAAAAGAAAATACAATAATGAATATAAACTAATAATAATAATGTGATTATGGTAAGTGTTAAAAGTGAAGATATTAAATATTTACAATTGTTCAACTAAATCGAAAACAATTAAAACAACACCTTACTTAGTTTATTTAGCTACATATAGATAGAAGTTAATAGGTTGTTAATGTTTTTATTTTCTTAAAAATATTTACGTTAATGGGTAAATAGGAAACTAATTAAGTAAATTTATTCATTATAATAACATTATTTGATTATCGTAACTCTTTTAGACACGTGCTATAGTAATTTTATATCTTTAAATATGTACTAATAAAAAGCTCTACATAAACTAATTAGGTAAATATATTCATTATAATAAAATTATTTACGTTAATTTGGTAAAGCTCTACAAAATCAATATTTGCAATTTTCCGATTCTTTTATAGTATTGTATAATTTTGGACACGTGCTATAGTAATTTTATATCTTTAAATATGTAATAATAAAAAGCTCTATATAAACTAATTAGGTAAATATATTCACTATAATAAAATTATTTACGTTAAATTGTTAAAGCTCTACACAATCGACATTTGCAATTTTCCGATTCTTTTATAGTATCGTATAATTGTAAGTTTTGATTTAATAAAAATCTTTTTGAAAACTTACCTTTAATGCTAATTAATACAAAACTCTATAAAATTGCCATGTAGAATTTTTCAGTTTTTTTATAGTATTGTATGATATGATGAGTTTTGAAAAAAAGACAAATCACACATTGATTATGATAGGTGGGATTACCACGACTCTAATTATTCTACAAAACAATCATTAAGCGGAGAGAACATTGCGTTTTTAGCAACCCATTTGCAAAACTAGATTAAAAACACCCATATATTGCCTGTACATCTTTACAAATTGCGCCAAATTACCAAACAATTCTAACAAACAAACGAAATCATTAAATGTAAATAAAAAATATTCAAAATAATATTACTTAAATTCTATTTACCAATAAAAAAATCTAACTCCAAACATAGTAGAAGTACAACATAACATCAATCAATAGCTCATAATAATAAATTAATCTTAATCAAAAAATTAATCATTTTCAAATGTAATTCTTTTTTCTCTTATCATCATCATCATAAAAAATCTCCCAAAATATTTTGTTTTTAACCAATAGTAGATACTCTTCTCATCCCACCATGAAAAAATTGATTATTATTATTATTATACTTAAAAGTTTGGGGAAGAGACATATCATCATATCTTAATAACTTCCTAACCTCAGATTTAAACTTAAATAACAAATGCCTTAAACTTCCCCTGTTTTGCAACCCAATAAAATGTTTTTCTTCTTCATTCATTTCCAGATCTTGAACAAAACCAGGCTTCCTTGAAAGAATCCAAGACCAACCCAAATCCCACCATTTCTTGATAGAACTCCCAGCATTTTCTCCCATGGAAGACAGAGATTTGGATCTGTGAATAGCCCATGAAGTTGCAGGGGAAGTTGAGATTGAAGGATGGAGTTTAAGAGAAAGGGAAGAGAGTCTTCTTCTTAGAGTGGGTTGATCTTCTGATGGGGATGAAATTGGGAGAGATTGATTTGTTGTTGTTTTTTGTTGAATGGTTTGAATGATGGAGGTCATTTTTGGAGTTAAGATGAAGAAAGAATGGAGAATTGAGAGGTGGTGTGGGTGTGGAGGAGAAGTTAGAGAGATAGAAAGAGAATGGGAAATGGGAATATACAGACAGCACAAAGGCAGCTATTACGTTTTTGAATACAAGCTGGCTGTCGGTTGATTCCCTCTTATTTTACTCTACTATGAGACATACGACTTCAAAGAATTTAATTCAGGGTGGGGACGTGGGTGCTCATGCTATGGTCTAGAGCCCTTCGTGGCCGGGTAGCGGATCAGATAGTACCTAAAAATTCTATCTGCGGGTGTATTTTTAACCAGATCTGTTTATTAAATGAGTTAGGTTCAGGTCAAAATTTTAAACCTGAATTGTTTGACATGCCTTGGTTTATGCTCTGGTCTGGTTTTATTTTTCATGACATGTTTCATAACCCTTCTATGATACTATCACCATTCTTTAATAAAGCTAGTTAAAAATACTGAGCTTAGCGTAAGTAGTTTGGACAAAATAAAGCTTATGGAAAATACTGTTGTTAAAAAATAAGTCTAAAGTCACTTATTACGTATTGTAATTTGATACCAAACAAAAAATTTTAGGGTTGAAGATATGGTGTGGGAATTGGGATGATTAGAATTCACGGAAAGAGGGGATTCAATACCCATTTCTTGAGCTGAGGAGAGCTGTTCAAAATATATAAAAAGGTTTATTGAGCAGCTAAAAATTTAATGAAGAGAGATGATGGAGCTTAGGGATGGCAACGGGTCGGATCTGGGCCGGGTCTAGGTGGACCCGGATCCAGATCCGTTTTCAAGCACTGGATCCAGATCCAGATCCGGACCCGCGGGTCTATTTTTATAGGACCCAGATCCGGGTCTGTGGATATTGCGGATCCAGTATCGGATCCGGGTCCAAAACGGGTCTCACTTGTTTTTGCCCTTTTTGGTGTATTTTCGAAACGTTTTGAGATTGTCATGATGTTATTAATAGACTAATGATAATAAATACATAATTTCACAATCTAGTACTTAAAAAATATTATACAACTACTTCAAAATATCAATATCGACTCAAAGAACGGCCACATCCTAGTCGAGCTTATATGGAGAGCAGCCCCCCCGAAGTCTTAATCTTCAATTCAGAGCGAGAAAGATACTGCTGCCGATCTTTCTAGCATTACTGGATAATCTTTTTGCTTATGTAGATGTTGAATATATTGTAGCTGGGATAATCTTCTCTGGGTCTTTTATCATTGGGTATAATTGGGTATTAGTGGGGCTGTGGGACTTGGGTATACTAAGCAATAAAAAACGGGTCTTAAGATCCGCGGGTCCGGGTCTGGGTATTATACTCAGATCCGGATCCGGATCCGTGGCTTGATAATTAGACCTGGACCCGACCCAGACCCGGCGGGTCTATTTTTTTAGGCCCCAGATCCGTGAAAACGGATACGGATTCACGGATCCGGGTCGGGTCCAATACCCATTGCTATGGGATACTAAATAAGCTAATGGTAGCACTAATCATTTGTGAATAGTGATTAATAGCATTTGCAAAAATAGTGCTCGTATATTAAGGAAATATTTTTAGGATCAAAAGCAAAATACTTGCTAGAAAAATAACGTTTTTTAGAAAATAATGCGGTCCTCCAATTTTCTTAAGGATTGTAATTCGATATGCTATGTCATGGTTTGTTTTTATTATTCTTATCAATTAATATTAAACTCTATCTGAATTTCTTGATGATAAAATGTGAATTTGAGTAATATATCATTAGTAATCATATCAATTATTATACAATAAAATGTTGTAACCATACTAGCAATCATTAGTTTGGTAAACTAATAATATAATAGGCTATTTTATGTTCATTAGCACGGTCTCATTTGCTATACGTTGGAATGTCACTTTTGTCAAAGTGCTTTTTCCTTTCATTATCTGGATTTTTTTTCACAACATAAATACAATATTAGCATACTATTTAACTTTACTTTTTATAGAAAATTGACTATGAAAATATTAGTAAATTTGTGCTAATTGTTTTATTAAGCTCAATCATAGCATCTATTAAAAAAGTTGTAAAAAGCCAAGTGTTAAATTTCTAGAGCACTTGTCATATGTAATTTTTCTATTGGAGTATTTAAATTAAATGACTTAAATAGTTGACCAATCCACTTCAATCAAAGATTTGACAATCAATTAATACTCTAATCTATAGATTGAATAAGAGAATGGAAACATTAAATTAAGAATCATTAAGATGATATTAACAAAGTTAAAATTACAAATTAGGAAATAAAATATTAATCATATATATTTTAATAAATTACTAGTAGACAAATTTCAAAACAAAATAAAGTAAGAAGTATTTAGATAACATTAAATAATTTAGTAAAATTTAGACTGATTTAGTTATAGAAATTATTTCGACTAATCTTCATACAATTTAATAAAAATACTCAAAATCACACGTTCATTCTTTTGGAGCCACGCTAGATTAAAGAATTTATTTGTTAATATTGGCTTAAGTGACAAATAAAATTAATTAATCAACCAATTCTTTATTTTATTCATCTACAAACTATTTCAATTTATAGCACATAAAAATTTCATATTACCCTATTTTAACAATTACTCCCCCCCGTTCCTTTTTGATGTTCCTATTTGGGTTTTTCACCAAGATTAAGAAAAATAGAATCTTTGGTGGTAGTGGGTATTATTTTAATTATATAGTAGTGGAAAGTAATGATTGTATTGGAAGTATTTGAGAAAAAATAATTAAATAATAGTGTAATGTAATGATTGTATTGGAAGTATGAAAGAGAAAATAATTAAATAGTAGTGTGAAATAAAGAAAGTGGGGTCTTAAGGGGTTTAAGTGGGATGGAAACTTTCCAAAAATAGGATGTATTCTAAAGTGGAAAAACTTATGGAACTACCCGTTTTAGTAAGGTGGAAAAACAAAAAGGAACGGAGGGAGTATTATTTATTATTTCATCTTTATATAGTATATTTAATTATAAATTATTACTGCATGTTTTTAAAAGATATATTTATATACATCTTCGTATTAAGAATTCCGTGCATTGCACGGGGTTTTATACTAGTTATACAAATAATGTAACAGTAAGTCTCATGGGAAACGGTCTAATCTATAGACGGAATCCATGAAGCCCAGTCCAAAATATAACATAGTATATTTGGGGTTATAATAAATTATTTGGGGTTATAATAACTTATATTTGAGGTTATAGAATAGTATATTCGAGGTTATAATACCTTACATTTAGTCTTATAACATAATATAATTGATATTATAATAAAAAAATCAGTTAAGCGAAAATGGGCTGGCCCAATTTTGTGGTCTATCCTATAGACCGTCTTTTGTGAGATTTTGTGATAATGTAAATACTGTTATGGACGCAAGCAAACGAAAACTAATAAAGTTATAGTAATGTGATATCATATGAAAAGATACTTACATACAAGAAAATGCAAGTGATTTGATTAGTATTTTACAATGGTTGTATAAGTAGAAACAAAATACTACAAAACTTCAATTCTTTTTAGAATTGAGGTGGTATTGGGAAAACCCGCATGCTTAGAATACTGGAAACAGTATTACATTTCGAACAAATTTTGTAGTACTAGTTCTTTGACTTGGTGAAAATTACATTTGCTTTATTCAATGGGCAGTATACAATAACTGCTGGATGAAAAATATAATGTTCCAATGTCGTAGAAGATTTGGTACATGAGCAGCCAAAAGCAAGGAATATGGGTGCAATGAACTTAGATCTTCCACCAAATAAAGCACATAAATTAATACACATGTAAACGGAGCAACGAATAAATTGAAACACTAATAATAACAGCAATAATAAAAGAAAGAAATAGCATAACACAGATATCTACAAATGTGAGGCTGCAGTTAGGAGTGTTTACCGGTCCAAACCCAGACCGGAATCCCAAAAAATCTAAGACCGGAGACCGGACCGGTTCCATCCGGTCCTGTCCCGGTCTAACCCGGAATTCTTTCGGTCCGGTTCGGGTTTGGACCGGTTAGACCGGAAATATTTTTTGAGACAAAAAAAAAATTGAAAAACATAATATTTTAAAATAATTTAGCAAATTAATTATTATAAATTTCAAATATTTGAATTAAAAAATTATTTTGTGTTGAAAAAAAATATTTTAAGTCCTTTAAAATAAATATATACATAATAATTGTAAATATTACTCCTCTTCCAAATCACTTTTATGACATCCGGTCTCATCCGGTCCAACCCGGATTTTTCTCGGTCTAAACTCGGAATTGAAAAATAGTAAGACCCGAAGATCGGACCGGATGCACCCGGTCCGGTCCGGTCTTAGCCGGTTCCGGTCCGGACCGCCAGTCCGGTCTTATTTTGCACACCCCTAGCTGCAGTGCTGCAGTAACTTGAATAAATGGTCATTTCGTTTCTTGGAAATATGAGTACTAGGCCAGATTTATCATTTACAGTCCAGAACTTGAGTCAGTACATGCAGAACCCTAGAACTTCTCATTAGGATGCTCTTTTACATGTTCTCAACTATGTCAATGAAACACAAGATAAATGAATAATTCTCCAAGGGGCAACCAAACTTAATTTACACGCCTATACAGATTTAGATTGGGGTGCTTGCCTTGACACAAGAAGATTTGTCTCAGGTTATATCCTTATGTTGGGAGATTCCCCTATAAGGTGGAAATCCAAAAACCAACATACTGTCTCTAAATTTAGTTCAGAGGCAGAATACAGAGCCATGTCTAATGCTGCCTCAGAGGTTGTTTGGGTTGTAAGACTTTTACATGAGCTACGAGTTTCTAAGTTACAACCAGTGACTCTTTATTGTGACAACCAATCATCCATACATATCGCAAATAATCCTGTTTTTCACGATAGAACTAAACACATCGAAATTGACTGACACTATACTAGGGAAAAGGTTTTGGAAGGTCTTCTTAAGCTTTCCTATGTTCCTACTGCACAACTGCTGGCTGACATCCTTACTAAGGTTCTACCCTCAGTTCAGTTCAACCTTTTGATGTCCAAACTAGGAGTGCATGGTCAGACCACTCCCTGTTTGAGGGGGGGGGGTGTTGATTACTATAAAGGTCTCACACGTTATGCTTCACAAGACTTGAAGCAACAAGACCTTTGTACTGCAAGAACAAGAGTAGCACGTGCCACAGATGATATAAGGTTAATAGCAGAGCAAGTAGTTAAGCGTCTTTTAACATTAGTATGTTGAGTTTGTTATAGCGTTGTTATAACAAACTCATAGGCTGTTAGACTTTAGTTTCTTTAGGTTCTTGATTTTTGCCAAGCCTATAAATATAAGGCTTCCTCACTTGTATGAAATATAATTTTCTGAAGTAATAATACTTTCTGTTTCTTCATTCTATCTTTCTTCCTCTTTGTTAACAAAACCCTAACATACCATGACCAAATTTGATAGAAAAAACACATCAAAAATCATACATATATTTTTAATCATGAAAATAATCATAGATTATAAAATAACACATGTAATAATCATAGAATTTAAATTAAAACGTCATAATAAAAATAGATTGAGAATTCACACTCACAATTTGCAAAGGGAGAACACCAATGTTGGCCCATTTGAGTTTTGCTGATGACTTAACAATTATAAACAAACAATATGTTTTAGAGATTGTTTTGTAGGTCATATATCCGATTGTCATAATCGTCGATGGTACCTAAGAAGGTTGTGAAAGAGCATTGCATGTCAAAGTCAAAGTCAAAATTAGAGAGTCAATCTTATAAAGTCAAACGATTGAGTTACATATTCTAGTTCCAAGATTGATAAAACTAACGTCAGACCAGATGGAGACAACGCAATGTTCATAACACAGCGAGTCAGAGAACTGAGTCAACGAAGAGTAGGAAATAAATTTTATTTTTATTTTTCTTTAAGTTGGCTTGTACGGGTGAAAATTAGACTTGCACAAGGGTTTTAATTGGCTAAAAATAACCACCTATTTTAAAGGACTAAAATATTTAAATCTTATTTAATCTCCACAAAAATAGGGTTTACTAAAAATAGCCTAAAAGTTTCCTAAAGCTAGCCGTTAGTTTTGGAATAACTTCCAAAACGTGTGCCCATTATCCCACATCTTTAGATCATGGGATTAAGGCTATATTCTAAATCTTATTAGTATATAAAGGTATTTTTGTAACCGGCACAATACATATGTCGAGTGCCCCAATCAAAATTCAAGTGAGATCAAATCAAGAAAAGGAAAAAGAAAAGTTGTTCTTAATTGCCAATTAAATCAATCAATTTTTCCTTGTGCATTTCGTAATTTTTATCCAATTTTAGAGAAATATTTTGTACGGGTATTATGAGTGTGTAAATTAGACTTGGGGAGGTCTAAGGGGAACAACGAGAAGTTTTTGTAAAGAGAAAAAAGAAACGAGAAGGAGAAACGAGAAAGAGAAGAGAAGAATTAGGCCTAGTAGAGAAAAGAAGAAAAAGTTTTATGTAGTTGAGTTGTAAATTACTTAAAACTTAATAGAGAAGTTAAAATCCGAAGAGGTCGTGGCTTTCTTTCTATTAAGGCCAAGAAAGTTTCCACGTTAAATTCCTGTGTTCTTTTTAAGTTTCTTTAATTTGCTTTGAGTATTTTATTAGAATAAAATTCCGCAAGAAACAGGGCATAAATACTCGTAAAGGCAACACAACAATTCACCCCCCCTCTTGTTGCGTTCATTCTCTCTAAGTGTTTCTACAACAAAAAATGATGAAGGAATAGGACTAGGCGTGTGGATTTTGGGTGTTTTTGAGGGTTTTTCTTGAAACTTTAGGAAGAGAAGAATGAAAATGAGAGGATGATTAAGGAAATTAAGGAGACTAATTAAAAGAATAATTGCTTGATCATTCAATTCACTCAAATGGGGGTTACAAACATACCAAGAGACCCCCCATAGAGCCGGCCATCTCACTCCATTCCCTCCTATTTTTAAAAAATTTTTTTTGAAAAATGGGTTAAAAGTTTGGGTCTGAAATAATTTTAATTGTAAAAAGGATTGAAAGTTCATGGTCAAGCCCAATAATAAATAAATAAATTTATATAAATAATATTGCTAGTAATTTATTAAATATGTCGGGAAAATATCAGGGTGTTACAGACTACCCCCTTAAAAAGGTTTTGACCCCATGAGCACCATGAGCATATTATCATTGTTGAATTGGTAATTCAACAAATTGGTAAATAAGAATCGAAATACAATGCAAGAATTAATAAAACTAAAAAATCATTAAAAATAAACAAAGAACAACTAATCTACTTGACACCCAAATAGAAGTTTCCCTGGAACTTTTCTGTCCCCAGATCATTCAAACTCGCCCAAGAATTCAGCATTCACATGCAAGGTTAAGACTACTTCTAATACAAAGAAGTGGAATACTGGATGCAATTTCCAATTTCCCTTCACGCTTTTAGCGAGCTTGTGCCACAATTTGTCCTTTTGATAGCATGTCATCCCCTCCAAAAGCATCTCGGTCAGCTGCTGTTGTTGTGCGTATTTTGTCAGCATCAATTAACATACAAAAAATAAGTTTGAACATTCATGATGTTCTGTTATGGCAGAACCCATCATGAGCAATTTTGAAAGCTTTGAACTGAATGGTAGAACCTAAGTAAGACAACTTCAAATGTAATAACAGAACCTAAGTAAGACAACTTCGAATGTGATGGCAGAAAAATGTAACCATATCCTACATCAAATAATCTTTTAATAAAACATGGGATTTAGAATGATTCAAATCCAAAAACCCTTGATTATATTCCAATAAATGAACTTACATGACCCAACAATCTCAATTGATGCTGAAAGTCAAGAATCAAATGCAAATGAAATCTAAAAATAATATATCTACTCTTGGTAATAAAGACTCTTGTTTATTCTATGTCTGCATCATCAATTAGTATATGTTAAGAGATATACTGAGTGATTCCAAGTTGCACATTACAACATCAAACTCGTATTTATTCTCACGAATCAAGGTCAAGGTAATCTCTACTAAATTTGTCTTTGTAAGTAAGATCATAAAAAAAAGGGTTTTTTGTGAATTACAGCCTCAAAGTTTTATCGTATTGTGAATTACAGCCGCAAAGTTTTTTTTTATGAATTACAGCCACCAACTTTTACGGCCAAGTGACCGGTTGACACCGTTGACCAGCATTTTTACCGTTGACTTCCCATTATTCTGATTTTTCCTTTTTTTGTATGATTTTTTTTTCCTTTTTTTTTCTTTTTTTGTTTTTTCTTTTTTTAATTTAATTCTTCATTCCCAATCATCTTTCTCTCTTCCTCTTCTTCTCCATCATCTTCATCCTCTTCATCCTCCATTAATCATCAAAGACCCAATTTATCTCCCAAGTCCAAACCCTACATTTCTTTCCACCCTTAATCTCTCTTCATCACTCTCCTTACTTTGTTCTCCTCAAAGATTCTAAAATTTCCAGAATTTTTAAAACCAAAAAAACCCCAAAAAAATTGGCAACATAGTTTGTCAATTTTACAACAGAGACCAAAGAAACCCAAAGAAGAACCCAGATGAGCAAAAAAGAAATTGGTGCCATTTGGTCTACTTGTCAAACTTATAAATAAAGACCTAACTTGTTAATTTTTCCAACTTTTTAGCCACAGAAATGGCATCTCCTTTATCAAACCCATATCTGAAACCAATTTACATCTCATCATTGTCAATTTTTCCAACTTTTTAGCCCCATAAATGGCAGCAGCAGCAGAATCAGTGAGCTCGGTAACATACTAGCATTACTAACGTCCAACTCCACCAAATTCGAGTTTGGGTTTTATTTTCAACCAAGTTTCTTGTGAAGTTGTAATGGATCCTCCAAATGAGCCATTTGGATTGTTGAAGCCACCCCAAAGAACCCAGTACTAGAAAAGATAATAAGAGCAATTTCAGCATCAAATTAAAACCTAAGAAATCAATTTAAAACCCAGAAAGTAAAAATCAATTTAATTCACCAAATACCCAGAAAAACCCACAAAGAAATTCGATCAAATTAAAACCCTAAGAAATCAATTTAAAACCCAGGAAGTAAAAATCAATTTAATTTGGATTTTTATTGTTCAGTTTGATTTGCAGAGAATGTAATTGGGTTTTTAGTTTTCCAAATCTTTATCCTTCTCTTTAAAAAATACCACCTTTATATTAAACTTAGGATTATTTCTGATTTTTTCATCATGGGTTATTTTATTCAGTTTGATTTGCAGAGAAATTTGGGTGATTGGGTCTTTGAGTATTTGGGTCTTTGAGGAGAACAAAGTAGGAAAAGTGATGAAGAGAGATTAATGGTGGAAAGAGATTTTGGGTTTGGACATTAGAGAGAAATTGGGTTGAAGATTAATGGAGGATGGAGATGATGAAGATGATGGAGAAGAAGGAGGAAGAGAGAGAAAGATGATTGGGGATGAAGAACTGAATTAAAAAAAGGAAAAACAAAAAAAAAAGAAAAGAAAAAAAAAGGAAAAAGAAAAAAAAAAAAAGGAAAAAAAAGGAAAAAGAAAAAAAAAATGAAAAGTCAACGGTAAAAATCATGGTCAACGGTGTCAACCGGTCACTTGGCCGTAATGGTGGTCACTTTCAAAAGTTGGTGGCTGTAATTCATAAAAAAAAAAACTTTGCGGCTGTAATTCACAAAACGATAAAACTTTGAGGCTGTAATTCACAAAAAACCCTACAAATATTCAAACAAAACCACTTTGAAATCCAAAAAATATATAATCCAAATTCTATTATTAGATGAGACCTTTAGCAAGAAAATTACGGCTAATATGTATGAAAAAATATATATTGCTTGAATTGTATAATTACATATTTTTATAATTTTAAATTTTTTTAATTTTTAAATGTAACAATTATAGTGTTACGAAGGAAGATTGTTTATCATTTATCTGTTCAGTACATAAAAAAGGATTAAAGATTTGTAACAATTTATTTTTCAAAAAAATAATCTTTATTTTTTTCAAGAAAAGTTGAGTGCTCATTATCTTTTATTTAATTTACACAAACTCTAACCTCTAACCCTATTCTACCACCCTATTTATAACTCTATTCTTATTCTACACAACCCATGTCAAATATTTTAAAGTTTTTTCCTCAAAATTCTTCCCATTTCTGCTTTAAAAATATTACTCCTCTTTCACAAGTCTCTTTTCTTTATCCAACATGATCGAACATGAATATACTCCTCTTTCTGATAGTAGCTTTAATGCATCTGAAAGAATCGAATGGTTTTGGCAACCTTTTACTCTCTTACAATACTTATCTGGTATGATTTATCATTCTCGTGTTATGGCACTCGTAAATAAATTTACAGAATTACTCATTTAATCAACAAAACCATTAGTTTTCGAAAATGGGCATGTATGTTTGCTATATTTGTTTTTTTTATAACAACGTTTATTATATTTCTCAACACTAATTCATATACCAAAAATAAAACTATAAAGATGTGTATCTCTTAATTTGAGTCAGTGGTAATGGTATATTCCGGAGTGGGAAATGATTTCGATCCAACTTCTGTTTGACATGATTATGTTCTTTGTATAGTGGGTATTCCAGTATGCATTTTATGTATTATCTGTATTGTATGATGTTTGAAGATGAACGAAATTATTTTAACTCAAATCACTAGTGGAAAAAACATCAAAGACTGCGATTTTTAGGCCACTAAATGCTGCGGTTTTGGACCCAAGCAGTTGTGGTAGCAGCTGATAGTATAATACAATGGCTGCGGTTAAAAAACACAGCAAGAAACATGCTCATTGGCTGTGGTTTTTTTTGGCCTGTCCGCAGCCAATAGGTGATTTTCAGAAACCCAATTTTGGGCACATTATTGGCTGTGGTTTTATACATGTCCGTAGCCTTTGATGGGTTTTTTTTAAAATTTTTTTGTTTTATTGATATATGTATACATTATGCTAATTATAAAATAATAAATATTTAACAATAATAAACCATCTATAATCAGCATTAATTATCACCAAAATAATATATATATATATATATATATATATATATATATATATATATATATATATATATATATATATATATATATATATATATATATATATATATATATATATATATATATATATATATATATATATATATATATATATATATATATATATATATATATATATATATATATATATATATATATATATATATATATATATATATATATATATATATATATATATATATATATATATATATTTTTTGCCAATTAATTTGTATTATATACCATGGAAGCGGACAAAACAGACGCTCAGGGAGGAAATTAACTCCCCCCCGAACCACCAAAAACGCTATCGCTCTTTACAAAAAGGAGAGCGAGAGCCCAAAAACAACCCCCAAAAAAAACCTACTAATTACATAGCATATCCACCATTCCACTGTTTGCCCTACTTGCTATCCTAAAAATAATACAATCTATAACCTCCTTCAATTTGAGGGAATGGTTATCAAAAATCCTTTTGTTGCGCTGCATCCAGATATTGTAGATCATCTCCGTCCAGAGCCCTACTATCAGTTTTGCCCGATCAGATTTCTTCTTGTTGATTTTGCTCATGCTATGGATCTCTGAATGGAAATCCGGGTCGTCGAACCCCCTAGGAAGGAAGTTGAAGACTATTGATCGGATTTCTTTTGCATTCGAGCATTCGAAGAACAGGTGTTGGGCGGATTCTCGACCACCACTGCATAACACGCAAGAGTCATCTGAGATTGCAGTCCACTTCCCAATACAATCTCTAGTTGCCAACCTATCTTGGATTGCGAGCCACGTGATAAATCTGGCACTAGGACTAGCCACATTTCTGATCATAATATTTCCCCATTGGACCCTAGGTTCCTCCGCAGTGAGTTGCTCGTAGACTTTGCCAATTCGGAAGGTTCCTCCTTTAGTAACATTTCCCCAGCCCCCTATTTTATTAAGGAGCTCTCTCTGCTTGATTATCTTCTTGAAGCTCCAAGAAGCATGAATAGAGGGGCAAACATCTTGGAGCTCTTGCGATTTGATGTAGTAGCTATGGACCCATTTGACCCACAAGTTCTCTTTGTTACTCGCGATGTTCCACAGGTGTTTCAAGATGGCTACTCTATTCCAAGTACACATATCTCTCAGATTCTGGCCCCCCTTAGAATAAGGTAAGCTCATTTGTTTCCAGGAAATAGCAGCTTTTCTAGAAATCCCCTCCTTACCGGTCCAGATGAAAGATCTACAGATGCTCTCGACCATTTTTATCACCTTTTTGGGAAGGCAGAAAATTTGGGCCCAGAAGTTGTGCATACCACCGATAACTGTACGAACTAGCTGAATCCGACCTGCATAAGACAACAATCTAGAAGACCAGTACCCAATTTTACCCACAATCTTGTCCACTAGCGGCTTACAGTCTCTAGTGTTGAGCTTTTTTGAGTGTAGGGGAACCCCCAAGTATCTGAAGGGGAAGGTGCCCTCAACCATTTGGAGCTGTAGAAGGATACTATCTTTGCTTTGCTCATCTATCCCAGACATATAAACATTGCTTTTGCTGTTATTCGCGCTCGAGTCCCGAGGCCTTTGAGAACTTCTGGTATATATATATATATATATATATATATATATATATATATATATATATATATATATATAATATATATATATATATATATATATATATATATATATTAGATATATATATATATATATATATATATATATAGATATATATGTATGTATATATATATATATATATATATTTATATAGGTATAGATATAATATACATATATAATATATATATATATTATATATATATATATATATATATATATATATATATATATATATAATACATATATATATTTATAGTATGTATTATATATATATACATATATAGATATAATATATATATATATAT
Organism: Amaranthus palmeri; assembly: GCA_019776075.1. Classification (NCBI taxonomy): domain Eukaryota; kingdom Viridiplantae; phylum Streptophyta; class Magnoliopsida; order Caryophyllales; family Amaranthaceae; genus Amaranthus; species Amaranthus palmeri. The sequence continues at coordinate 149,364 of JAAKBH010000110.1, read as the reverse complement.
ATATATACATATATATATTATATATAACATATATATATATATATATAGATATATATATATATATATATATATATATATATATATATATCTATATATATATATATATATATATATATATATATATATATATATATATATATAATATATATATATATATATATATATGTAGGATCAAATGAGAAGGATTTTAAAATGAGAAGGATGAGAAGGATTTTTGTTTGATTTTTTTTGGTTAATATGTATCCAAAAATGGATACTATGTTATAAAAAAAGAACATTTTAAAATTGATGTCATAGTTACCTTTTGTGTAACATAGTTACTTTTACAATTATGCTTTTTATGCTCAATCGTGACCATAGATTTTTTTTATGTAAGTGAAATCAAGGGTGTAGAATGCTTCTTACCCTTCTCATTTTCAATGCCCTTCTCATTGGATCCCTCCCCTATATATATATATATATATATATATATATATATATATATATATATATATATATATATATATATATATATATATATATATATATATATATATATATATATATATATATATATATATATATATATATATATATATATATATATATATATATATTATATACATAAATAATTTAATTGTGCATTCACATTAACTTTAACGTACACCACTACAAAACATATAAGCTACCAACATAAATCAGAAATATACACGGCAACACTGTCTTTCACTTCGCGTAATTCTGTTTCCGTCAATTCGCATGTTTCCCTTGGAGTGTTGTATATAATCTATGTATTAAAAGAAGTAATTACTAAAAAGTTAGTACATGTATATTAGATAATTTTCTAATAAATAATAATATATAATATTATAATTTAAAAACATAATAATTAAATACTTAGGAGTCAATACTTTATACCCCCACTTTCTTCACGGCTTTTATGATATCATCCATAAATTTAAGAACGTAGTAGTCGCAATGAATGCTATTTTTTTGTTGAAAACACAAAGAAAAAAAATATTATATATGTTAGTGCCAAATTAAAAACGCTTCAAAACCGTTAAAAACGCAACTTAACACTTAATTTCAATCATATGAGATTTATTTTCGATTGTAACAACTTCAACACAATAATATATACCAAATAGTGTTGTGTGTCATGTTTCGTGCATAACAAACTAAGTTTATGCTATTTTACGAGCAACTAGTTGAATCTATCAATTCTAACAACTTAACACTTGTGTTTGTTAAAGAGCCCACAAACTGGTTAAAAACATTAATATTTAGTATCTTTATTAATCTCTCTGATTCCAAATATTTTTAAATCTCTCAATTCAACAGATTGTATAATTACATATTTTTTTTATATTTTCTTGATGTTGGTCTCTTTCCAACTGAAAGATAGTATAGGAATTTACGATACCATGATAACTTCTTGTTTTTCTGTTTTTCTTAATGTTATGGGATGCTTCCCAAAATTAACTTTTAGATGGGTGGAGTATTTTTAGTTTTTATGGTTTTCTTACCATGTTACTATTATTTTCTATTCCTAACTCCCACCCTAGATAGTATTAAGGTATGATTATCACCAGAGACAAGTGTCTCTCATTTTGCTAATACAAATATAGGTTTCGGTGATCCTAATATAAGTGAGATAAAGTTAGTTGAGCCACCACCTTGTGTATTAGTTCACCAACAATCTGTTCAGGTGAATATTGGTTAAAAATTTATTTTAAAACAAATTTCAGAGGAAAATTTCAGTTTATCGCGCTGTCCATCTGCGTTCCACCTAAAGCCGACCAGAGGTCTTTACCTATTCGTACTGCCTACTAACTATGACGATGAATTCAGGAGTATTGTCATATTACACAACTTATCTCATTTAGATTATTTTCTACATAGATTTCTGTGCCAAGTACGGTTTATTAATTATTTAAGTAAATAATTATTAATATTATATATTTAACTAATTATTATATGAATTTTAAGTTGTTGCTTTGTAGCAATGATAATATAAAAAATAAAAAAATAAAAAATAAAAATACATTCTAATGAAAATAAATCTGTTTAGTACATAAAAAAACAACTAAAGATTTGTGACGGTTTGTTTTTGCGAAAAAAAGAAAATCTTTACTTTTAAAAAAAAATTGAGTGTTCATTCTCTTTTAATCTATTTTACACAAACCTTAAACTCTTACCCTATTCTACTACCCTATTAATAAATCTATTCTACTACCCTATTTATAACCCTATTCATATTCTACAGAACCCATTTCAAATATTGTTAAATTCTTTTTTAAAAATTCTTCACATTTCTTCTTTAAAAATATTACTACTCAGTAATGAGTTTCTTTTCTTTATCCAACATGATGGAACATGAATATATCATTCCTTCTAATACTAGCTCTAATGCATTTGAAAGTTGGCAACCTTTTACTCTCTTACAATACCTATTTGGTATGATTTATCATCCCCGTGTTATGACATTCAGAAATAAATTTACAGAATTTCAATCGTTTTTCATCAACAAAACCAATGTATGTTTGTTATATTTGTTTTATTTACAGTATTCCTCAATTTATTTCAAATTTTAATGAGTCAATTGTAATTATTTCGGAGGTGGTAATGATTTGAATCGAACTTTTTTTAGATATGATTATGTTCTTGGTATAGTGTGTATTCCATTATTTATTTTGAGTATTATGTGCTATATAGTGTTTGAAAATGAATGAAATTATTTTAACTCAAATTTCCACTAAATGGTTGAAAACATTAATGTTTGGTATTTCCCTATCAATTTCATTGAATCCCTAGCGTGTATTATTGCAATGAATATATTTTTTTTATGTTTTCTGGATATTTGTCTCTCCCCAACTGAATGATGATATGAGAATCTATGGTATCGTTATCTATTCTTATTTTTCTATATTTGTTAATGTTATGGGATGTTTTCCAAAATTAACTTTTGAATGCGGTGGAGTATTTTTAGTTTTTATGGTTTTATTACTATGTCAGTATCTTCTATTCTTATTTTTCTATTTTTGTTAATGTTATGGGATGTTTTCCAAAATTAACTTTTGAATGCGGTGGAGTATTTTTAGTTTTTATGGTTTTATTTTTCGTTTCTATTTATGGTTTTATTACTATTACCAGAGCCAAGTGCCTATCATTTTGCTGATATAAATATAGGTTTCAGTAATCTTAATATAAATGAGATATAGTTGGTTGAGCAAAATCACCTTGTGTATTAATTGACCAACAATCTGTTCAGGTAAATATTGATTCAAGATTTATTTTAAAAGAAATTTCAGAGGAAGATTATAGTTTATCGCGCCGTTTATCTATGTTCCACCTAAAACTGACTAGTAACTATGATGATGAATTCAGGAGTATTGTCATATTATTTACTAGATAGATTCCCGTACCAAACACGGTTTATTAATTATTTAAACAAACAATCATTAATGTTATATATGTAATTAATTATTATATGAATTTTAAATTATGGGTTTATAGCAATGGTACAATTTTCGGTAATATGAAAAATAAAAAATAAAAATAAAAAAACATTCCATGTTTTCAACAAAAATAAATAGATAAAATAAATATGTAATAATAAATAAACCTTATTTAGTTAACAAAATTATTTGATCTTATAAGTGTCCCACCACCATTAACGTATGAATATTCAATAAATAACATAAGTAATAGAATTGGGATAAAAAATTTTTGTTATTATTGCAATCACACGTAGGGCTGAGCAAAAGTATCTGATGATCCGAATATCCGAACCGTTTTTTAGGATATTCGATCCGAAAGGTAAATTCGGATCGGATATTTGATCCGGAAAACCGGATATCGGATACCAAACGGATATCAATTTTAATTTTTTCGAATATCCGAATATCCGATCAAATGTCGGATATCGAATAGTCGGATATCCGAGTAGTATATCCGAGAAATGCGGATATCCGGAAAATTTTTCATAGTTGGATACCCGAAAATTAAATTTTTTTGAAAAAAATAATATATGTACTTGATTTTGGGACTTGGGAGATGTCGACATTATGTGACATCCTCGTTGATAAGATGACTGAGAAAATCCAATCATGGCACGCAAAGTACCTGTCATATGCCGCTAGACTCCAATTGGTAAATGCGGTACTTATGAGTATTTCCAGCTACTGGTGCCGAATGTTCATTCTCCCCAAGAAAGTGATAAAGGAAATAAACTCGGTTTGTCGCGCATATCTCTGGAATGGTGATGACAAAAATACATCACCAGGTAACGTAAGTTGGCAGAAAGTTTGCACTCCCAAGAATGGTGGTCTTGGAATCCGGAACCTCGAGACGTGGAACATGGCTGCAGTCGGGAAAATTGCCTGGCACATCAGCACTAAACAAGATTCGTTGTGGGTAAAGTGGATTCATGAAGTGTATATGAAGGGTGGTAGGTGAAAACTGTTCAACCCTCCAATTACTTCCAGTTGGGCTTTTAAGAAAATCTACAAGGTTAAAGATAAATTGTGGGACTAAATTGAGCAAAACAAGTACTCCATTAGCAAGGTATACCAGAAGCTGTAACCACCCCTTGAGACAGTAAAATGGGCAAGGCTAGTATGGTCTAGGCAGGTCATCCCCAAAACAAGATTCATTATGTGGCTTGCCTTTCTCAATAGGCTGAAGACCAAGGACCGTCTATCGCAACTAGGTGTAACCCCTAATGATACTTGTCCTCTTTGTGGGAATGATAGTGAATCTATTGATCATCAATTTTTTGCATGTAGATTTAGCTCCTCCTGTCTTGAAGCGGTTATGGCATGGTTGGGTTCTAATGTTCGCATCTCGTCGCTTAGCAACTTAGCTACAACAAAAGGGAGAATGACTACAACAAAAAAGAAGGTTTTTTGCATCGCCTTGTGTTGTCTGGTGTATCAAATATGGCGAACCCGAAATGAAGCAATATGGCAAGCCAAAGTCAAAGCCATCGATATTGTGTTGAAGACGATTAAGCACGACGTGAAGTCCCGATCCACTCTTATTTATATCAAGGATAATGATAGAGATAGAAACTGGATGTATAGGACCATATATGATGTATAGTTTTTTGCTTATATGGCTTCCTAGCTATTTTTGAGACCCTATCCCTGAATTCGATGCACATGAAGAATGCGGGTGGGAAACCCTTCCTAGTAGGTGTGCCCTCTTAGCAATCTGATGCAAATAGCTGAATCCAGGTGGTTAGGTTTGGGACGCCATTTTGTACATGCTATGTAGTTTTCTAGTATTAATAGAAATTTCGTTCATCTTCCAAAAAAAATAAAATAATAATAGTATATTGTTGATCTTTTTACGGCACGGTGATTTTACAAAGAGCTCTGAAGGTAACATTAGTTGATCTAAGGTCTACCAATCAAAGAGTAGTGACCTAGGGATCCGAAACCTTGATGTATGGAATCTGGTGTCTGATTGGATGCTATTTAACCCTCCCTTAACGGCTAGCTGGGCTCTAAAGAGCATCTGCTCTATAAAGCTTCAATTGAGTGAGTGGATGTGCAGACAGAACCAAGGATAAGTTGATTCAAAATGGGTGTTCTTAATGATAACGTTTGCCATTTGTGCAATGTTGCACCCGAGTCTATTGATCGTATCTTTTTTCAATGTGCTTTCAGTATACATTTTTTGTAGTTTATAGAGCAGTGGCTAACTATTCGAATCCCTCATGGTTTACACAGACTTGCTTTCAAGAAATGGAATTCCTAGATTCCGTAGATCTCTAATCCTCACCAGTATCTGCAGCCTTACCTATATGGTCTAGCAGATTCGGAATGAAGCTATTTGGATGATGAGTATGAGCACTGTTGTTGTTGTCACTAGCAGGATCCTCTAGGAAGTGAAGTGTCAAACTTGGTTTAAGAGACTCTTTCAAGTCTAATTTTCTTGTTTTATTCCTTGAAGTGTGTAACCTTCTCCTTTATGCACATAAAGAGTGAGGTGGTTCAACCTTTCTTAGAAGGTTACCCTGCAATCTGTGTTTGTACATGTCTGAGTTTGATCAATGAAATATTTTTCTTGTTCAATATAATAATAATAATAATAATAATAATAATAATAATAATAATAATAACAATAATAATAATAATAATAATAATAATAATAATAATAATAATAATAAAGAAATAAAAAATTGAAACTTGACATCAATGCATATGAAACAACTTATATTACTAGGGAGAAATATAAGAATAAAGATTAGTCATGAATACAACCTTTTTGTATCAGACATGGGAAAATTTGATCCGACCTGAAAATGATCCTAGGACCCGACCCGTTAAAAGCCGAACCCGACCGATCTGAAAGCGCCTTAACCCGAAACATGACCGACCCGATAATTACCCGACCGAAAAATGACCCGATCGGCAACCGACCCGACTGACCCGTTTTGACAGGTCTAATATCAATTTTTAGAGTAATCTCAATGTTAGAATTCATTTCAAATTAAATTTTTGTTTTCTAACTTATCTAAACATATTTACTATATCATTTCACTAGTGGAAAAAACCTTAAGGGCTGCGGTTTTTTAGCCCTTATGGGCTGCGTATTCTGACCCCAGCCATTATTGTAGCAGCAAGAAATATTAGATAAGGGCTGCGGTCAAAATACGCAGCCCAAAAAAGACTAAAGGGCTGCGGACAGGTCAAAAAACCGCAGCCCTTTAGTCTTTTTTCAAAATAATTTTTTTTTGCTTTTCGTTTAATTCCATTCCAAGACCATTGTTTTTTTCGATCTGAAAGAACATCAAATTTGTTCTTTGATCTGAAAGAACATCAAATTTTTAAATCGGAAAAAAAAACAAATCAGAATGAACATCAAATCTTAGATCGAAAAAAACACTTTAAATCATCTTAAAATGAACATCAAATTTCCATCAACAAAATCATCAACAAATTTACACCTTAAAACTAAAGAACGTCTACAAAAATTACAAATTTACACCTTAAAAATGAAGAACATATTCAAATCTGGAAAATGGCGTCTGCTCAGATCTGGAAAATTCGAACAAAAATCATCTAAAGAATGTTCAGATCTCAAAGAACCTCTGGAAAATGGCGTCTGCTCCTCAAGAATTCGAACATATTCAAATCGAAGAACCCATGAAAAATTCGAACATCAACCCAGAAAGATCTGAACATTTTCAAATCGAAGAACCCAGAAATTCGAAAATGATGTTCGAAATTTTCATGGGTTATTTTGAGGAATTCGAACATCAACCATATTCGAACATCAACCCATGGAAATTTACAAGATCTGAAAATTGAGCCATTGAAGAAGCCAAAATATTCGAAAAACGAGCCATTGAAGAAGCCACTGAAAATATTCGAACAATTCGCCATTTCTAAATGAAGAAGAAGCCATTGAAGACTTACTTGTTCTTGTTCGAATAAATTTGAAGACTTACATACCAAAATATTCGAACAACCCACAAGAAAATATTCGAACAATTCGCCATTTCTAAATGAAGAAGATGATTGATTTCTAAAGAGAGAGAATGGCTGATTTTGTTCAAGGAGAGTATTGAGAAAGGAGGGTTTTGAGAATCTGATTTTGTTCAAGGAGATTGAAAAACGACTGTTTTGAGAAAGGAGCTAGGGTTTTGTTCAAGGAGGTTTTGAGAACGGCGCTTAAAATAAAGAATGGCTGATTTTTAGGGTTTGGTTGTTTTTGGGCTGCGGACATATTGAAAAACCGCAGCCCATGTTTTATTTTAATTTATGGCTGCGGACATAAAGAAAAACCGCAGCCTATTATAATTTTTTTTTAATTTTACATATTGGCTGCGTATACACTATAACCGCAGCCAATAAGCCGAAGCCAATAAGCTTTTTTCCACTAGTGTTTGAACCTTAAAAGTATAAAACTCATTAATAGATCTTAAAAAATACGCAATTAACATCTTTTTATCCATCGTAATTATTTTTCTTTAAAAAAGAACGTTATAATCATCTTAATTGAATACATATATCTTGTTAAATCAGTCAAATGCCTTTTTTTTGTTCTTCTACCTTTCAGTAAGCAAATCGATATAATTTATAAGAACGTTTTGCACATTTGAATGAGCTTTTTAGAAAATAAATGTCGCTAGCTTAGATTATAAAACGCGTATCTTATAAATCGAAATAAGTATGCTTAGTTATTTGTATATCTTTTCAACATGAAATTGTGAAAATATTTTTTATAAGAAAATGAGAAGATATTTAACGTCATTTTTATCTAACGTTACAACTTTAATAAATGCAATAACTTTTATAAAGAACGTATATTACAAGTCTTTTAAAATAAATATTAATTTTCTTATTTCATTTACACTTAAATGAACCTGATATACCAACTAGTTTTAGAAAATCGCACATCTGGTTTCTCTAATGTGACACGTATCTTACAAATCCAACTATACATAGAGATTTAAAGTTTAGACAACGAGCGTCGCAATTACTGATTTCTTATAACTTGAATTCAATCAATATAAGGCTTTAATACCGTGTTAATTCATAAGTGGATTAATGTCATAGGGATGGGAAGTAGTTTTTTTATAAAAAAAGTTTCATAAATAATAAAATATGTAAAAATCACTTTTTTAAATTTCATAAGTCATAACCCGTTGGGTCAACCGACCGACCCGGAACCGAGAGTGACCCAATCCGAAAATGACCCGACCGAAAGTAACCCGACCCATAACCCGTCCGACCTACGGTTTTCCTATTTTTGATATAAGAACGAAATGTTTATAAAACGACTGTGATAAATTTATTACATTTCTATGCATTTTATTATCATCACTCTGCAAAGTGATAATTTATATTTTGTGTTGATCAAGTAGTTATAGTATTATGATGATGAATCCAAATGATACAAATGAAAGCTTCAAGCACATTACTGTTAATTAGACATAATGGTTACTAGTTAATCTTGAATCTTTATGTTTCTATAATTATATATCTAACACCGAATACAACATTGAACCATGTGTATCCCTATCAAACCATGGTTCAATCCAAGCTCATGACCTAAGCCATGAAGAGGACACTCATTCACACCATCTGGGCATCAATAACTTGGGTGGAAGCGGACACGACATTTTGACACATGGACCTCGCCATCAAAGGCCAAGAACCTTTCTAATGATGCTCTAAAGCCCATAAAAATTACCAAGGCAACACTACATTAGACGAGGCCAAACAGCCGCACCAAAGGCGCATCAAAAGCCCACAATTGTTACTTATTGTTTCGGTTACTTTGTGTAATTAATGGATCATCATAAGCCCACAATTATGGCTTGATTCCTTCGGTTGCTTTGACGAAATAGTGGTTCGTGTCTTTGGTAAATGGGTCGTGTGTTTGTAGCGGCTAGTGCATTTTATCAAAAGCCTATATATAGGCCTAAACTCTCACTTGTAGAAAAACACTAAACTCTCACTTGTAGAAAAACATTAGATATCTTACATATTTTACTTTCTTAGAGCATATTTTCATTTTGCAAGGAAAATTAAATTTTTTTGTTCTCTTAGTCTTTGCCTTGTCTCTTTGATCACCCATCCCATAAAAGTGTGAAACACTTTCTCTACTCTTGATTGTGAAACAATTCAAAGAGGATACATTCATTTACATTGTGTGAAACTTAGTGAAGAAGGTGTAGAGTCCAAAACCTTGGAGAGGTAAACTAATAATGTGGACTAGGGGTTGATCGGAAAACCAAGAAGTGGTTTCTTGGGGTTGTTTGTTGTGGGTTTTATAGAAAAAAGACTCAATCATCCTTCGTGAAATTTAAGGGATTGATTGAGGGCAAGATCGGGTTCTTCGGAAAAGATCGTGATTCCGTAGAACCCGATCTTGATGCAAATTGGTATCAAGAGCTTGAAGTACGAGAGGGCGCAAACACCCATTGTTGGAGACACATACGGCATCAAGCAAGGAACAAGAATCTTTTTTTTTTTCCATATTTTGCAAATCGGGTAAAATTGTTTCAATCTCTAATTTAGATTACATACCATTGTTAATCAAAACAAAGGTGATCATAAATTAATTAATTCTATAGTTTTGAAAGAATAAATTAAAGTGTTAATTGAAACCCATAAAAAATCGCATAATGTCCAAAGAGTGTTGATATTTTTTTTTTTTTTTTCTGATTTTGTTTGTTTCGTGCATTCGATTTTTTTGTTCTTCAAAAAATTGTGCATATGTCTTCAATTGTTAATGCTTGATTGTTAGTATACATAAGGATTAGAAACAATAATATAAAAGAAAAAAAAAAACCAAGACTCAGATTTTTTTTTCGTGCATTATTGCTGATTTGTTAATTCATAATTTTGTTTCTTATTTCTGTTTTTTTCGTTTCTTAATTATTTTTTCGTTCCTTAAATCTGTTTTTTCGTTTCTTAAATCTGTTTTTTAATTTCTTATTTTTGTTTACGCATTGTTGTTATTTTTGTTATCTGTTTTTTTTTTCGTTTCTGATTTCCGTTTTAATTTAAATATTGTTGTTTTTAGTTTGTTGGCGTTATTTGTTTCGTAAGTCGTTTTCGTTATTCGTTTTATTCTTGTTATTCGTTTATTTTTGTTATTCTTGATATTTGTTACTTTGGCGATTGACTATTCTCTGTTGTCTATGTTCTATTAATATCATTGGTTTTTATTTGGGTTTCGTTTGTTCTTTTGCTATTCGTCTTCTGTTTTCTGTGTCTTTTGATATTGTTTTTCGTATCTTTGTTTATTGTGATGGTATCTAGCTGTTGAGTCTTAGAAACATGGATGCTAGATTAGAGGCTTTGGAGGAGACTTTGTATAGGGGACCAATTATTAACCCAAACTAGAATAAAGTCCTTTGTGATGTTTTGGAGATGAGTGCTTGTCCCGTACTGTTAGGATGACCTTGGCAGTATGATGACAAGCATACACAATGGGTTTACCAACATCTATACGGTTAAACATGAGGGTAAGCTTAAGGACTTAATTCCCTTACCTCCACATAAAATTACACCACCGCCTGTTAGGAGTCCTGTTGACTTAATGATTAGGAAAGCCCCTGATGATCTTCCTGAGGATTCACCATTTATTAGAGGAATTGAGCACCAATTAGTCTTGATTTGTAGAACAAACCTACCCAATAAACTCACATATAGCCCTAATCCCACAAAGACCAAAGGAGTCCGTAAAGGAAGTTTGAGTGAATATTTTGGAATAGCTAGTAAACTTTGGGAACATAAAAGCATGAACTTCTTCATGGCCTTACCTAGGACACATAGGGGGAAAGATTCTATCGTGGTAGTAAATGATAGACCTTCCCAGATGGCCCATTTCATTGCTTGTACTAAGGTTGATGATGCTACACACATAGCTAGGTTATACTTTGCAGAGATAGTGAGATTGCATAAGGTACCAAAACCGATTGTGTCTAACTAGAATAACAAAATTTCTCGTCATTTCTGGAGAACCCTATGGAGACTGCGAGGTACCACGTATAAGACTTTAGGAGCCATCTCGAAGACACTAATAATAAAAAATCTTAGAGATTGGGACTTAAAGATTAGCCAAGCAGAGTTTGCCCACAATAGAAGTCTTAGCTATGTCACCAAACACTCACCTGCTGAAAGTATATATGGGGAAAACCCCCTTCTTCCAATATCTCGTAATTCTGCTAAAAATGATGACAGGAAAGCAAAAGATGCAGTAGAACACGCTAAAGACATGATGAAGTTGCATAAAGTGCTCCAAAATAACATCAACCAAGCTAATGAGAGATACAAGTAAAAGGCAGACGGGAAACGCAAAGGGGGAGAACCATTGGAGGTTGGTGACTTGGTTTGGATTCATCTAAGGAAAGACAAATTTCCACAATTAAGGAAGAACAAATTGATGCCGCGAGCAGCCGGTCCATTCCCAATCATTGCCAAGCATGGTGACAATGCTTACAAAGTTGAACTTCCACTGGATTACAACGTCACTAACACGTTTAACATTGGGGATCCACAATTGTATGCGAAGCATCAAGAATTGAGGTCGATTCTTCCAAAAGAAGGAGGAGTTGAACCATGTGTATCCCTATCAAACCATGGTTCAATCCAAGCTAATGACCTAAGCCATGAAGAGGACACTCATTCACACCATCTGGGCATCAATAACTTAGGTGGAAGCGGACACGACATTTTGACACATGGACCTTGCCATCAAGGGCCAAGAACCCTTCTAATGATACTCTCAAGCCCATAAAAATTACCAAGGCAACACGACATTAGACGAGGCCAAACAGCCGCACCAAAGGCGCATCAAAAGCCCACAATTGTTGCTTGTTGTTTCGGTTACTTTGTGTAATTAATGGGTCATTATAAGCCCACAATTATGGCTTAATTACTTCGGTTGCTTTGATGAAATAGTGGGTCATGTCTTTGGTAAATGGGTCGTGTGTTTGTATCGGCTAGTGCATTTTGCCAAAAGCCTATATATAGGCCTAAACTCTCACTTGTAGAAAAACACTAAACTCTCACTTGTAGGAAAACATTAGATAACTTACATATTTTACTTTCTTAGAGCATATTTTCATTTTGCAAGGAAAATTAAATTTTTTTGTTCTCTTAGTCTTTGCCTTGTCTCTTTGATCACCCATCCCATAAAAGTGTGAAAAACTTTCTCTACTCTTGATTGTGAAACAATTCAAAGAGGATATAATCATTTACATTGAGTGAAACTTAGTGAAGAAGGTGTAGAGTCCAAAACCTTGGAGAGGTAAACTATTAATGTGAACTAAGGGTTGATCGGAAAACCAAGAAGTGGTTTCTTGGGGTTGTTTGTTGTGGGTTTTATAGAAAAAAGACTCAATCATCCTTCGTGAAATTTAAGTAAATGATTGTGGGCAAGATCGTGATTCCGAAGGACCCGATCTTGGTGCAAACATATGGTAAAATACTCCATAATGTTTAATTATGCTCAAATGATGAAGAATGCTGGTGATTGAGATGTTTGAAGTTGCTAGATCCAATGAGCAAAGGTAATGTGTGATAATGATATAATTTTATTACACATGAAATCACCCATAACTTTTTTTAATTATAATATAATTAATGAATTATTTTAACAATTAAATTAGTGGAATGAATATTATGAATAATGAAATATGATTAAAATTTTAAGACAAAGAGGGTACTTTTTACAGTATTATTTATTTACTATCATTCCTTTAGTCACTCTTATTATATTGGTAATATATATTTGGGAAATTCCACGTGGTAACCTTGAGGTTTTGGGTTTTCCATGTGGTAACCAAAACTTTTTAAAAATCCATGTGGTAACCCTGAGGTTTACGTAATTGTTCCACCGTGACCTTTTTGCACATAAAAACTTAAGAAAACGTTAATTTTGAAGCTTTAAGGCTGGTGTATGGCTATTTATGTGACTCAGCTCATCATTTTAAATGCCATTAGTTTCAACCTTTTCCTCCAAAATATAAACTCTAATTCTACCTCTTTGGATTTGGGGGAAAAAAATATGATTTTGATATAAGATGGTAGAGTTGGGGTTTATGTTTTGGGGGAAAAAGGTTGAAACAGATAGCATTTGAGATGGTGAGTCGCATAAATAGGCATAAAACAACCTTAAAGCTTCGAAATTAACGTTTGCTAAAGTTTTTATGTACAAAAAGGTCATGGTGGAACAATTACGTATACCTCAAGGTTACCATATGGATTTTTTAAAAGTTTTGGTTACCACGTGGAAAACCCAACCTCAGGATTACCACGTGGAATTTCCCTATATATTTTATACTCTTGATCTAATAATTGTTTTCATTTCAAATTTTATTTAGTTTCCAAATTATTCTTTAATAAGGTCCATCTTCTTTTCATAGGAGCCATTTGCTAAGAAATTCAAAGTTAAGTGTGCTTGGAAGGGAGCAATCTTAGAATGGATGACCTCTTGGAAAGTATTCCTAGATGTGCACGAGTGAGGCCAAAGTGCGCTGGAAACACTTATGTTTGTCTGGGGGGCCAGATACACAGTATTCATGAGTATTCACCAGCGGTCCGTTGGGCCGGGGTGTTACAATCATACCCAGTGTATTGCGCTCATAGAATACTATGGTTAGAGTTAGAGGGAAGAAAGATGAAAACTCATACCCATAAAGGAAAATGCGGTGAGATAGTCCCTCAAATTAAGAAAGATCCTGAAAGAAAGTAAAAACCTACAACTATACGAAAGCCTGCTACTTACAACACACATTACCAATAACAATAATTTAAAATATATAAATATACATATAAATATATAAAAGTAAAAATAAGAAGGTAGTAAGCTAAAAACAATCAAAAGAGTGATATGTAAAAGGCAAGGAACAATAACAACAACGTATAAGTGGGATAGAGTTAGTAATCTAAGGCGTGAATAAGGCGCCTCCAACTACCCTTATCCCTTGTTAGGTCTTTACAGAGGTGTAGCTTATGCAACTCACTTTTAATTTGTTCATCCCACGGTCTCTAGGTCTTCCTCGACGTCTCTTACCTTCAACTATGATGCTTTCGATCCTTCTCACTGGTTCGTCATAAGTCTTTCTCTGTACATTCTCAAACCAACTCAACCTGTTCTCACGTGTCTTTCACTAGTGGAAAAAACGTCAATGGCTGCGGTTTTTTGACCGTTATTGGCTGCGGTTTTACCTCGCATCACTTGTTATAGCAGCAAATGAGATTTTATTATTGGCTGCGGACATGTACAACCGCAGCCTTTAGTCATTTTTCAAAATCAAAAAAAAAACATTTGCTGCAGACATGTACAACCGCAGCCTTTATGGGGTACACTTATTCTGGTTTTCATTTTTTTACAAGAACAAAGAACGATTCAAGATTCAAGATCTACATTAAAATACAAGAACAAGAATGGAGATACAAAAACTCAAAAACGAAAGTTTCAAGAACAAAGAACAATTCAAGATTCAAGATCTACATTAAAATACAAGATCCAAGAATGGAGATCCAAAAACTCAAAAACGAAAGATTCAAGAACAAAGAAAGATTCAAGATTCAAGATCTACTCAAAAATCTACATTAAAAATACAAAGATTACCCAGAAGAACTCAAAAACGAAATTACAAACTAATAAGATTACCCAGAAGAACTCAAAAACGAAATTACAAACGAAATTAAAATACAAAGACTACCCAGAAGAACTCAAAAGAACAAATAATGATTCAAGATCCAAAAGCTAAATTAAAATTACAATCTAAAATTAAAATTACAAGAACTCAAGAACTAAATTAAAATTACAAATCTAATTACCCAGAAATTACAAACGAATGTAGAAACGTTTCTTAGGAAGAAACAAATCGTCATCTGTTTGAAGTTTTTTGAAGAGGTGCAATGAAGGCGTGAAGAAGGAGACTATCTGTTTGAAGGAGGCGTGAAGAAGTTTTTTTTTGAAGGGTTTTTTTTGAAAGAGGCGCAAATATCATAAAAGGTCTGAGAAAACGTTTTAATGAAGATGAAGACGAATATAAGGGAGATAATAAGGGAGATCTGAGGTCTGAGAAAACGTTTTGATGAAGAAAACGAATATAGAAGATGATGAAGACGTCGCCTCAAGGGAGATAAGGGAGATAAGGGTTTCTGAAATTAACTAGGGTTTCTGATTTAAGAAGGGGCGCCTCATTGCTCATTTGATAAAGACAGTGTGCACCTAGCTGCGGACATATATAGGGTTTCTTATTTAATTAAGAAGGGGCGCCTCATATGCTGCGGACATAATAAAAACCGCAGCCATTAATGAAATTCTACTTATTGGCTGCGGACATATAAGAGAACCATAACCATTGATCATTTTTTTTTTTTAAATTTTATATATTGGCTGCGTATAATATAAAACCGCAGCCAATTAGCAGCAGCCAACAACTTTTTTTCCACTAGTGTTTGCAGAAAGAGGTGTAACCCCTAACTTCATCCTGAACTCCAGGAAACTAATTATATCCATTATTTTGTGACCACATATTCATCTCAGCTTACGCATTAACTTTCATCCTCTATTAAAAAACCTTTATGGGCCAACATTCTGTCACATAATACAACAAAGACGACCTAATTGCAACGCCATTTAATCTACTCGGAAAATTTTTATTACAAAGCACCCTGGTTGCTGCTAGCCACTTAAACCAGCACGATTGAATATTGGGAATAACATCTCCATCAATTTTCCCATTATTCTGAAAGACTGACCAAAATATTTGAATTTGGTCGTACATGCAACAACTTTTCTACCTGTGGTCACCTCTAGGTCACTTATCGATTTTGTTCTATTCAAGTCGCATTGCAAATATTCTATCTTTGTATGACTTTTGCGCAACCCTTACCCTCTAAGCTACCCTGTACTATTCTAATTTATTATTAGTCTCCTCCTTAGTTTTCGCAAACAATACGCCGTACGGTGTCATCAGCGAAAAGCATACAGTATGGTATGGTCTCCTAGATAGATTTAGAAATCCACACTACGGTATCGTTAGAGAAAAGCATACATTCTGTTTCAGGTCGGGTCTGGGTTTTGATTTTGACCCAATTAACTAATTGGGTCAACTTCAGGTCAAAAGGTTTTTAACTTGTTAATATATGATCTGAACCTATACTCAACCCTACTAATAATCATGTCCAATACATACATTAGTAAAATTGACTCCCACACATTTTTTACCAGACGTATGCTTTTTGTCAAAGTTAAATGTAACGTTAGAAACGCTTGACCGAGGTTGTAGCCATAAACTTCATGAATTCCCATAATAAGCGATAACAACTATTTTATAAGCAATAATTTGGTTTTATAATATAAACAATTTTATTTTCAAAAAATTAATTTTGAAAAATATAAACAATCTAATATAACAATGCATGTCAATATCTGCACAAATAATTAAATAAAAATCGTTTGTTTTATAAAAATAACTAAATTTTGGCTAAATATATATACATTTTCAATAATTATTTATCAACAAAACTTGGCCGAGACCGCCTCAGCGTGAGACGGCCCATTATTCGCGGCCCAGATGCACGCGCGTGTAATGCACGCGCCCGTTCCCTCCAACTTCCCTTTTTTTTTGTTTTATTTTTGGCAACTTCTTAACTTCCCAAATTCAATAAAATTTCAGTTTTCTCAATTATTCTCTGCCATTTCAGTTTCTTCAACTTTCATTTTCGTTCTTGATTCTTCTTCTTCATCCTTCTTGCTTCTTCTTCCTCTTTTTTCGTTCGTCCTCATTTGGTGATCTTCCTCCATTACTGGTAATGTTTTTTTTTTTTTTTTATATTTCAATCATCGTTTTTGTGTTTTTATTTTGTGTTCGGTTTTTTCTGCCATTTTCGTTTTTCTTTGTTGCTTCTTATTCCTCCATTTTCGTTGTTCTTGGATTTTCGTTTGGTTGTTTTATTTTCGTTTTGAGACATTTTGTGATTTTTGTTGTTTTATATTTCCATAATTGTTAGGGTTAACATGAAATGTATTTGATATAGATCTGAAATTTAGGTCATTAATTTCTGAAATTTAGGGTTAACATGAAATATATTTCCCATAGAAGGAATGTATGTGTGATGGATTTTTTTGTGTTGTAATTAGGTGAATTATTGATGCATATATTGTATTAACTGATAGTGATAAGTACTTCAAATTCATGTTGGTTTATATGTATTCATTGTGTTGTTTTGTATAATTTATCATCAAGATTGAAGTAGTTAAGTGATTGATTATACATGTTTTGTTTTATGTATTCTATGTTGCCTTGTATAACTAGATGTAAATAAGATATTTGTATAATTTATGCATGTATGGTTTTAATTGATACTGATAAGTTTGGAATTGTTGGTATTTGATATAGAACTGCTGCTGCTCTTTGTTGATATTTCCATAATTGTTGGTTTGCTAATTATGGATGCATATATGGTCTTTTATTGAAAGTGATAAGTCTATAATTGAAAGTGATAAGTTTATAAGATAAGTGTATAATTGATGCATGTATGGTCTTTATTGAAAGTGATAAGTTTATAAGATAAGTGTCTAATTGATGCATGTATGGTCGTTATTGAAAGTGATAAGTTTATAATTGAAAGTGATAAGTTTATTAGATATGTGTATTATAATTGATGCATGTAAGGTCTTTATTGAAAGTGATAAGTTTATAATTGAAAGTGATAAGTTTATAAGATAAGTGTATAATTGATGCATGTATGGTCTTTATTGAAAGTGATAAGTTTGGAATTGTGTGCGTAGGGTGGAGAAGGAAATCAGAAGAAGGAGGATGATGCAAAAAAGAAGAGGGAGCAGTATGCACAAAAGAAGATGGAGGAGTATGCAAAAAAGAAGGAGGAGTTGTCACAAAAGAAGAAGGAGGAGGAACAAAGGAAGAAGGAGCATGAACTTTTGAAGCGACCAAAGAGAACTAGCCGGAACAAGTTGGTTCCGTTGAAGGATATCACAAAGGGAAAATAGACAACAATTTGTAATTTGTGTTGAATGTTGAACAATCAGTTATATAGTTTACTAAATCTTAGTTTATTTTGAACAATTAAAACAAGTTAGTAGAACATCATTGTTTTTTGTTTTTTGGTGGTAAACATTTTGATGTTAATATATGATGGCTTGTATTTTGCTTACTTTGATTTAATAGAAGGTTAACTTTTCGAAATTGCTTTTTTTTATAATACTAAATTGTCAACCTAAAATACTCAATTGTTCTCCTAAAATACTCAATTGATATGCTATACAATGCATATTTGTTTAACTTGATGTAATGTTATAATGTAAAAATTGTTATGTTAAAATTATCAATTGTCATCTTAATATAGTCAATTGTCCTTTTAAAGTATCCAGTTGTCGTCTTAAGATAGTCATTTGTCCTCTTAAAGTATCCAGTTGTCATCTTAAGTTATTCATTTTTCATCTTAAAGTAATCAATTGTCCTCTTAACATATTCAGTTGTAAAAATTGTTATGTTAAAATTATCAATTGTCATCTTAAAATAGTCAATTGTCCTCTTAAAGTATTCAGTTGTCGTCTTAAGATAGTCATTTGTCCTCTTAAAGTATCCAGTTGTCCTCTTAAAAAAATTGATGTACAAGTTGTCGTCTTAAGATAGTCAATTGTCCTCTTATAGTGTTTCTACCACCTTCCTTGCTTCTTCATTGTCTCCATGTAAGTGTGGAACGTCATGCATGTTGTCATCACTATATCCATCAAACCAGAGGCTGTTAAGAATCAAACTGAGGCTATTATCAATGAAACTGAGTGTGTTAAGCAAAAAACTTTGGTCTTAAAACTGATTGTAATGGAGAACTGAACATTTTAACTATGAAATTGAATGTCTTAAGATAGTAATTTAATTAAGAACTTATCAATGAAACTGAGTGTGTTAAACAAAAAACTTCAATGTATTTTGATAACTGAGTATGTTAATCAATCAACTGAGTGTGTTAAGCAAAAAACTTCAATGTATTTTGATAACTGAGTGTGTTAAAACAATTGATCAATTCAGTTTAACTAAGAACTTTATGCGTTTGATAACTGAGTGTGTTAATCAAACAACTGAGTGTGTTAAGCAAAAAACTTCAATGTATTTTGATAACTGAGTGTGTTAAGACAGTTGATCCATTCAGTTTAATTAAGAACTCTATGCGTTTGATAACTGAGTGTGTTAATCAAACAACTGAGTGTGTTAAGCAAAAAACTGAGTGTGTTTAGCAAAAAACTTCAATGTATAAAAGCTCATCAATTGATCATACCTTTGTTGTCTGCGTCGTCTTCATCATACATCTCCATCGTCAAAATCACCATTAACATCTTCATCATGAAGAAATTCTGAAAAATTGTTAAAAATATGGCTTTCACATATAGATCATTCATCTTGAAAACGAATCAAGAAATCACATTCAATTTGTGTTCTTGATTCTTCTAATCTCATTTCATTTTCAAAATCATTCATTAAATCATCCATTTTAGCCATTCTTGAAACGAAAATGAAGAAAATTGCAGAGATTGTGATGAAATTAGGGAAGTTTAATCAATTGTGAAGAAATTAGGGAAGTTTAATTAGGGAAGTTTTTTAAATTTGGATAACCGGCTGTGTTGGAGGAAGTTTTTTAATTTTGGAAGTTTTGGTTTTAAATCAGGAAGTTTATATATTGCTCTGATGGCTCCCTCCAGAATCCCTCCTCTTGCTGTCTTGGGCTGGGCCGTCTCAGCGTGAGACGGTCTCGGCCAAGACCAGCTGATTATTTATTTAATCATGCCATTATTATTTGTTATAAAAAATTTATATCAACCTCCTATTCAGCCTAAATGTCCCATTTAGTTTTTTCACACTTGACGAGACAACATTTTTACCTTTAATATCTCAAATTATTCTTAATTAAATATTATAAAAATTTGATATTAATAATCCTTGTATTGAGACGAATTAAACAAGATCCCACATGACTATATTTTAACTTATAAATTAAGAGTAAAATAAAAATTAAGAGGGATGAGTGAATAGTGCTAAAAAACTAAATGGGACATTTAGGTTGAATATGAGGTAGTATTTTATTTCATTAGAAATATTATAATCTAATATTCCCTCCTATTCAAGCTACTAGTCCCATTTATTTTTGGGCACTATCACGTGTCACTCTTGATTTGTATTTACTCTTAATCTATAAGTTAAAACATAGTCATGTGAGATCTTGTTTGATTCGTCTTAATACAAGGATTATTAACATAAACTTTCTATAATTTTTAATCAAAAATATTTAGAGATATTAAGGGTTAAAATATTGTCTCGGCAAATATGAAAAATAAAATGGGACTAGTAACTTGAATAGGAGGGAGTACAATAATAAGCAATTGTATTTATCATAAATTTATTTTTATATGTATTCCAAAATTAACAAAATTTGTGTATTGTATGAGATCTATAATAGAATATAAACAAATCAGTAGTAAGAGGATTACATAAGGATTCATCTTCCACAACCAAAATTCGAATTTTGATTACATTTCCCATTGGTGATTCTAAAGACATCATGTCTGCACTTGAGATTTTTTATTGTGTTTGAAGTTTTAATTAATAGATTAAGGGCTAAATAATTTTTTTAAGGACACATTGAGTTGAAGAAGAAAAGGGAAAAATATATATATAATGGTATGTAAGCAATTAAGTGAAAAAGTTAAATAAAGTTGAAGGATAAATAAGATGTACAAATAAGATAATATTATTAAATATAAAGTTAAATATTAAATATTGATATTAATATTATTATAATATTATTATTATTATAATAATAATATAATAATATTATATAAAGTTAAAAATATATATAAATATTAATATTGTTATTATAATAATATAATAATATATATTATATTATTATTAATATTATAATATAATAATATAATATAAAGTTAAATATTAAATATTAATATTAATATTATTTGTACATCTTATCTATCCTTCAACTTTATTTAACTTTTTCACTTAATTAATTGCTTACATGCCATGATATATATTTTTCCCTTTTCTTCTTCAACTCAATGTGTCCTTGGGAAAAAAATAATTATTTAGCCCTTAATCTATTAATTAAATAGAACTTCAAACACAATAAAAAATCTCCAGTGCAAACATGTCTTTAGAATCACCAATGGGAAATGTAATCAATATTCGAATTTTGGTCGTGGAAGATGAATCCTTATGTAATCCTCTTACTAATGATTTTTTTGAGATGTTTCAACACAAAGGTAAATTGATTAATCTTGCTTTCATTTGTGCTTTTTTTTTTTATGTTTGAAAACTTATCATCCATGTTTGTTTTCAATTGTTTTATTAGTCATGAGGATTTGTTTATTAGTACAAATTAATGTGTTTAAAAAATAGGGATATGTTTTGTATCATGATTCATGAGTGATATGATTTATCAAATATTTTTCACTTATGTGGTGTGTGTAATTATTTTTTCTTTAAAAAATCATCATCGTCATTCTTTTAATGAGTTCCGTTCAAAGTAAAATTTAAGAAGGATGAGAAATAAAACAGACTAATTCCTAATCACAAAGAGGTCGCAATTGAAGAAAGCCCTTTAATTCAAGTTTATTTTCTAAATATCTTGAATTAAATTTTAAAAAATGTTCAGTTTTAGAGATTTTTTGTTCATTCAATTTCAAGTTTTGAGTATCTAAAGTATAGAGAATCGAATTTCATTTCGATTGGAGCATGTAGTGATTTGTTATTCCGGGTAAGGTCCTAGGTTATATTTTTGTTGCCCCCTTTTGTATTCTTGCCCATTGCCCAACCCTCACCTACCCCGTACAAAAAATGTACAAGTGTTTTTGTTTTGGTAATAATTTTGTTTTAGGTATGTACGTTTTTTTTTATTGTTTTCACATTTGTACATTTTATAAAAGAAAATTTTCCTATATTAATCAAATATTTTGTGATTTTCCTACAATAATACTATCTATTGATTAACTATGAATAATCCCAACATAAAGGGGTATTTGCCTAGAACTGATTTGGTAACCCGATAACCTGCTATAGTAGGTAATTCACCAAAAAAGTAAAATGAAAATTAATTTAAAATTAGGAAATTTTTGAAAGTTTACATAAAAAATTTTAAATAATAAAAAAAATTATTAATTATT
This sequence comes from Amaranthus palmeri, assembly GCA_019776075.1. Taxonomy (NCBI): domain Eukaryota; kingdom Viridiplantae; phylum Streptophyta; class Magnoliopsida; order Caryophyllales; family Amaranthaceae; genus Amaranthus; species Amaranthus palmeri. The sequence goes on along the minus strand of JAAKBH010000110.1, from coordinate 126,705 downwards.
TTTGAATATTTTTTTAACATTTTATTCGACATTTTATTTTAATTTATCTTTTTTTAAGGAAAAATTACCTAGAATAATCCATCCTTTTTTATGATTTTCATACAATAATCTCACCTATTGATTAACCATGAATAATCCCAACTTTAAAGGGTATTTTCCTAAAGAAAACTTAGGGTAACCCGATAACCTGCTATTGTAGGTAATTCACAAAAAAAAAATGAATTAAATATTAATTGTAAATTGGAGAAAATTTTTGAAAATTTACATATAAAATTCTAAATAATGAAAAATCATAAACTTTTAATGAGATTTTTTTAACAATTTTTTCGACATTTTATTTAAATTTATCTTTTTTTTTTAAAAAAAAAACTTGCTATTGCAAGTCATTTGATCACCGAATTCACTTTAGGTAAATACCACTGAAAGTTCGGATTATTCATGGTTAATCAACAGGTGAGATTATTGTAGGAAAATCATGAATAAGTTGGATTATTTTAGGTTGTTTTACCTTTTTTTTAATTAATAAAACTTGTTAGAGCAAGTCATCCGATCACCGGGTTTACTCTAGAGAAATACCCCTCAAAGTTGAGATTGTTAATGGTTAATCAATAAATAGGATTATTATAGAAAAATCACGAATAAGTTGAATTATCATAGCTAATTTTTTCTTTTAGAAATATGAGATATGTCAACCATTTCTTAGAAATATGAGATATGTCAACCATTTCTTAGTTGGCCTTGAGTCTATACATTGACTCTATCCACTAGATGTAATGAAGGTGCTATCCTTGTTGATTCTCCACAAATATTTTTAATAAATCAGTTATAAATTAATACAATGTAGTTCATAAAAATCTTTAACCCGTATACAATTAAAAATCCATGAAGTATAGAGTTTCTCCCTTTTTTGATTAAAGTGGGGTTGTTTAAAGGGTTTATACTTTTATACAATTTAGTTTTACTAAGAGATATCGAGACTTAAAATTTGCTTTGAAATATACTTGCAAAAGGTAAAGTGAACAAACAAAAAGAAAGGAAGAGAGTATCACTGTAGTAGTAGTAGTAGTAGTTACCATGAATAATCAGACCTATTCATGATTTTTCTACAATAATCACACCAATTGATTGACCATAAAGTGATTTAGCGACACTTAATTTGATCTTTAGTAGCAAATGTAATTGTCACTATAGTCTATAGTGGCATCTGTGAAAAATATCACTAGATCCTATGTCGCTAAAAGCTTTAGTGTGACTTTTTAATATGCTGCTAAAAGTTCTAATAAATGTCGCTAAATTCTCTATATACACTATAAGAAACTTGAAATAGCGACATTTAAATTAAATGTCGTTAAATATAAGCCACTAAAACAAATTATGTTATAGTGTTGAAACACAAATTAAGATGATAATTTGAACATAACTCGACTCTCAAGAATGAATTTAATAATTTCTCTAATATTTTTTCATACTAATCTATAAACAACAATGAATCATAAAATCCTATTATATCATCAACCCCAAAAACTTAACCCAAATTATATAACTTTTTAATAATTTGTGAATTACAATCTTCAGTATTAATTGAATATAGGGGTTGGTCAAATTCAGTTTTGTACACAGTATTGTTTCTGGATTATGAAAATTTTCATTTTTCCAAAAATAAAAATGTGAATTACAACTTTAAAATTTAGCACTTTTGCGAATTACAACCGCAATGCTTATTTATTACAAATTACAGCCACCAAATTATATTTATACTAAGCTAGCGGGCGGGTATTAGCCGTCCAAATTTTAAAATTTATTTTGAAAAATATTGTCTAAACCCGCACGTTTTTCGAACCTGGCGGGTTATCCGCCCGTGAACAACTCTAATTGTAAGTGGCAAAGGATAGGGATTAACATGAGTCGAATCTGGATCGGGTCTAGCTAGACCCAAATTCAGACCCTAATTTTTTATTGGACCCAAACCCGGACCTAGATCAATATAGGGTTTGGAAAATTTGGACCCGAACCCAGACCCTTAGGGTCTGACAGGTCTAGGGTCTGGATCTGGATCCAAAATATATTTTTGTCATAAAAATTTTTCAAAAATATATCATGAAATTTTCGTCCATTTATTTAAAATTATTTAAACATTTTCGGCCAAAAAGGATATTTCAATATTTTATACTAATTGAGAGATCAGATATATGAAGCTTTCCAACATTTAAGTTCTTAGAACGAAATGTTTATCAAGTCTTTTTCTTTTTAAAGTATAAATACAGTGACCACATTTCAAATTATATGAGTCAATAAAGTTTCAAATTACACAATTTTCCAAAATATAACAAAATTACAAATCAAATAATTAAATTTACATGATATACAATATATAATTTTCTAAAAAAAAATATTTAAATGGGTTCATGGTTGAATTTGGGTGTCATTCATGTGGACTCCAACCCGGATCCTAAGGTCATGGACCAAGATCCGACCCAGATCCATAGGGTCCAAAAATAAGTGGATCCAAACAATTAAATTAGGGTTGAATTGGGTCATGATTCTTATGGTCCAAGACCCATGTCCATCCCTAGTTGACATTAAGGATACGATAAGTAGGCTATTTAGGATGATGTAAAGGATGCTGTAAAAAGGCATTTAAGGATGTTATAAGTAAGCATTAAGGATATTGTAAGTAGGGATTGAGGATATGGTAAGTAGGAATTAAGGATGATGTAAGTAGGCAAGGAGGATGATGTTAGTAAGCATCAAGGATACTGTAATTAGGCAGTAAGAATATTATAAGTAAGCGTTAAGAATACGATATGTAGGCATTAAGGATGATGTAAGTAGGCACTAAGAATACAAAAACTTAGCATTAAGCTTTAATAAGTCGGACCTAAGAGATATTTTTTTCTCCTAATTAAATTGATGTTTTAAAATAAACTTAAAACTTGGAATTGATGATTTCATAGACTAAATGATAAGAGAGGATCACATTCCACTATTGTAGTACTTATAAAATCTCCCGTTGGCTATATTTTTTGTGGGAAATGTTTGTCTTATTGTTTAACTTTTTATAAAATATTTTTAGATATTATAATATTTTTATATTTTTATATTTTTATGTAAGTGTGTTATTATTTGTTGAAATATTTGATTTAATATAATGTGATATTTATTATTTGTTTGCAAAATTTATTAAAATCATTTCTATTAAAAAAATCATAATTTTGTATTGTATAGGTAATAACTTTTCCTTTTTTTAAAAGTAAAAATATAAAATATAATCATATATATGTAATATGTAACTAAAAATTTAGTCATTTTATAGGAAGCATTCGACATGATTTAAATCTTCACGATCAACTATTAAACAAAAAACATAATACAATGTATAGAACTTTGTAGAATGAAAGGGACTATTAATATAATGGATAATTAATTTTAATTTTCTTCCCTATTTTTATAGAAATAGACTAGAAAATATTTACAACCTCGTGCATAATCGCATGGGTACTATATATAGTACTTCTATTTACTAATGGTGAAACATAATGTCACATAGTGATCCTTTTGAATTATTTGTACTTTTAAACAAAAAATATTTTCTTTCAGTATTTTTCAAATTTCAAAGTAAATTAAATCTAGTATATCGAGTTGATAACAAAAAATAAATTTTCATTCATTACCAATTTTGCCATTTCTGAATAGTATTTAAAAGTTTAATTGTGATCCTTTTGAATTATGTGTATTATTAAATAGATAATTATTGGCAAATGCAGATATTAGTATTAGGTGGAAAGACGCGTTGATTCAACTCAACTATAATTTTTTTGTTATGAGTGACACAATTTAATGTTCATAATATTCATCATTAAATAACCCGAGCCAGACCTAATTAATTCCCCGATTTACAACATCATATCATCCATCAAAGATTTTTTTCATTTGAAATTAGTTTCCTCCAACACACAACACATTTCTCTTGTCACCAAATAAAGCTAATTATTGTTTAATTCATCAAATTGTTAATAAATGTACTTGTTTATAACTTAATTTTGTTTGAATAATTCAGTTATTGTTGCAAAAAACGAAGATGAAGCAATTACAATGCTTCGCATGCATGAAGGAGTATTTGAACTTGTTCTAATGGATGCTTATTTGGCCTTGGCAATCAATATCATTGAGTTTAAGAGATACGTTGAAGGAGAGCTCAAAATCCCCCTTGTTTGTAAGTATATTTTTCATAAATTACGATTTAGGCTAAGGAAATGAGAGAGTTATTAGTTGAGAATCAAACTCAGAAATTGCTCTCTAACTGAGATAAAACTTGATTCTCTTGTAAGTTTTAGTATAATATTGTTTTGTTTTTGTTGGATAGTACTATTTTTATTACTTGTTTTTAAAATTTCGTGTAGAAATTCCGTAATAAATGGGATATTATTTTAGTACGTGTTCATTTATATTTTCGTTTCATTTTTTTGTTTATAGTTTTCAATTATTATTGTAAAAAAGTGACAATAAAAAGTACACAAATTCTCGTAAGAGACGGTCTCTTTGAGAAAACATTTCAAATTGGGTCGGCCATAAAGAAAAACAGAGAGAAAGAGTATACATTAAGCTTTGCTGGGCTGGGCTTGAGAGGCATCTCTCAGAAACTTCTTTGAGAGAACATTTCAAATTGAGTTGTTTATAAAGGAAAATGCTGAGAAAAAGTATACATTAGGCTTTGTTGGGCTGGGCTTGAAAGGCATCTCTCGGAAACTGATTGTAAAAAGTATTGTGCTAGTCCTTCAATTAAATATTAATGCAACTCACTAATTTAGACTTACACAAATCTATTAGCCCAAGGTCAAATACTCGATCTAGTGGCAAAGTCATATGGGGTGACCAGGGTCTGACCTTTGTAGCTTATTTTTGAAGTTCATCTTTGTGACCTTTTTTTTATTTCAGTCTCTACAAAATTTTAAAATATTTCTTCAGTTTCCTTAATTTTTTAGGCTTTACCTCGATCATGTCCGATATTCATGAGAAGCATTGACAATGCTTCATTAGGGTATATCTTACATATTGTAACAATTTGTGTCATTTAATGGATTTTCTCTATGGTTTAAAATTCAAATTTAGTACCATTAACACTCAAATGATGAATGTCTATGAAAATTATCAAGAAAATAGATTCATTGAGTTAGGCACGCTTTACTAATAACAATATAAGTCATTCTAATGTTTGATAGCAAGAACCTTTAGACAAGCCATAAGTTAACTTTGAGTCATCAAGACTACATAATTTAGGGAAATCAAACAATATAATAAAAGAGTTTAAAAAATTCTAATTGTCAGTCAATCATACGAACAATATATCTGTTTCAATAGTCATCCTAAAGATTCTTCTTCTCTATTTATTCTGATTTTCTACATTCTTAATATGTGGTCTAGGTTTTTCATATCATTTTTCACTCTTGCTCTCCAAGTCAACTTTAATTGTCCTCATTTTCTTTCTAAGTCCCTCAAGATCGAACTTTCTATTTTTCTTATCAGTTTTCAAATATATATCGTATTTGCACATGCTCAAACTAACTTGAACACTTCTTTCATTTTTCCTCACATTTGCAATGCCTAAATCCTATTTTATATAATAACACTTGTCCAAGGGTCGTTCGATTAAACATGCCTTTTAGTGTAAGGGGCGCATCTCTATCACGTAATCTCCCAGTGGTCATTCCGCATTTTGCCACCCACACTTAATTCTGAGTTACATCTTATCCTTTAAATCCACAAACTCCCTTAGTCTTTCTCAATTTGCCCCATTTTCATTTTTGGAGCATACCACTTATTTTACTCCATTTTCTTATTTGGAATGGACTTTAGCATGTTCATTATTTCTTAACACTGCTTCGATATCATCTACACAATTTAGTTGTTTTCTTCATTTAATATTAAACTATTAATTTCATTATACTAGCTACTGATAGTAATATTTTTCCACATAATATGTAACAATCGATGCGAGTATTTCAGAACAGAGAAAATATAACTATTTCAACATAATAGATGAGCAAACCTTAAGCCTAGGTAGTTGACACATCTAATACAATTTTATACATGTTGACATGAATCATTATTTGACACTTTCTTTTGTTATTGCAGTGATGACTATATACAACAAGGGTATAGTCCAAAAAATACTTGGATTGGATAGTAAAACCTTCATAATTGCTAAGCCACCACCAATACTTGACCTTCAAAACCTTTGGCAACTTATATTTTCAATGCGCATAACTCGGCCAATTGACCGCAACAATAAGAGAAAAAAGGTGACAAACAATGTAGGTGGTCAAATTGCTGCTCGACCACCTAAAAAAAGGCTAGTTTGGACACCAGAATTGCATGGAAAATTCTTGGACTCTATTAGACTTCTTAGTTTCAATAGTAAGTACTTAACTCTTTCTTGTTTTAATTAATGACTTTGCTTCACTACCCGATTTTGATGGGGTGTTTGGATGTTGTCTTTCATATTGACTTTTTGGTTGACTTTTGACTTTAAGCTTTTGGCTTGTTGGTTGGTCAAACAATAATAAAAACGTTTGGTGAATGACTTTTGAGAAAGTTGAAATGCTGGCTTTTCAACCAAAATAAAAAGATATTCCAGTCAGGTTTTTTGTTGGTTTTCTGCTTGTTGACCCACTTTTCCTTTAATAAATAGTCAACAGCCAACACCAATATCTAAATTTACCATATATCTTCATAAACAACTATTGTTTTCATCTAGATTAAAAGCTAATAAAACAGTTAACATTTCCAACTAGTCAAACAAGCTAATTAAAAGCCCAACACCCAACGACCCACGGGCAATTGCCAAATATTATGGGATATTGTTATTTGCACTAAAGTTCCTATAGGAATTTTAAGTTCTTAAAAGTTGATGGTTTGGTTTTTTTTTTTTTTTTGAGTAGGTTTATATCAAAGTTTATAATTTAAAAAAAATTTAAAAAGTAAAATTTATAAAACAATTTGAATAAAATATTGAGGTGGCTGGCCAGCCACTATAGAATCACCCGTAACTATCACCCGTAACTTTTACATGTGTAGGTAGGGTTAGTAAAGAGGATATACGCAATTGACAATCATCATAGCTAAGAGGTTAATATAAATAAGAATTACGAATAAATAAAATCAAAGAAAACTATAAAGTTTTGGATGTACTGAAATTTGACATTGCGAAGATGGTGAATGATTTCCTTTCATTAATGTGTATTTTTTTTTGCACTTTACTATTATAGAGGCTTGTTGGTTGGTCAAACAATAATAAAAACGTTTGGTGAATGACTTTTAAGAAAGTTGAAATGCTGGCTTTTCAGCCAAAATAAAAGATATTCCAGTCAGGTTTTTTGTTGGTTTTCTGCTTGTTGACCCACTTTTCCTCTAATAAATAGTCAACAGCCAACACCAATATCTAAATTTACCATATATCTTCATAAACAACTATTGTTTTCATCTAGATTAAAAGCTAATAAAACAGTTAACATTTCCAACTAGTCAAACAAGCTAACTAAAAGCCCAACACCCAACGACCCACGGGCAATTGCCAAATATTATGGGATATTGTTATTTGCACTAAAGTTCCTATAGGAATTTTAAGTTCTTAAAAGTTGATGGTTTGGTTTTTTTTTTTTTTGAGTAGGTTTATATCAAAGTTTATAATTTTAAAAAAATTTAAAAAGTAAAATTTATAAAACAATTTGAATAAAATATTGAGGTGGCTGGCCAGCCACTATAGAATCACCCGTAACTATCACCCGTAACTTTTACATGTGTAGGTAGGGTTAGTAAAGAGGATATACGCAATTGACAATCATCATAGCTAAGAGGTTAATATAAATAAGAATTACGAATAAATATAATCAAAGAAAACTATAAATTTTTGGATGTACTGAAATTTGACATTGCGAAGATGGTGAATGATTTCCTTTCATTAATGTGTATTTTTTTTTTGCACTTTACTATTATAGAGGCTTGTTGGTTGGTCAAACAATAATAAAAACGTTTGGTGAATGACTTTTAAGAAAGTTGAAATGCTGGCTTTTCAGCCAAAATAAAAGATATTCCAGTCAGGTTTTTTTGTTGGTTTTCTGCTTGTTGACCCACTTTTCCTCTAATAAATAGTCAACAGCCAACACCAATATCTAAATTTACCATATATCTTCATAAACAACTATTGTTTTCATCTAGATTAAAAGCTAATAAAACAGTTAACATTTCCAACTAGTCAAACAAGCTAACTAAAAGCCCAACACCCAACGACCCACGGGCAATTGCCAAATATTATGGGATATTGTTATTTGCACTAAAGTTCCTATAGGAATTTTAAGTTCTTAAAAGTTGATGGTTTGGTTTTTTTTTTTTTTTTTTTGAGTAGGTTTATATCAAAGTTTATAATTTTAAAAAAATTTAAAAAGTAAAATTTATAAAACAATTTGAATAAAATATTGAGGTGGCTGGCCAGCCACTATAGAATCACCCGTAACTATCACCCGTAACTTTTACATGTGTAGGTAGGGTTAGTAAAGAGGATATACGCAATTGACAATCATCATAGCTAAGAGGTTAATATAAATAAGAATAACGAATAAATATAATCAAAGAAAACTATAAAGTTTTGGATGTATAGAAATTTGACATTGCGAAGATGGTGAATGATTTCCTTTCATTAATGTGTATTTTTTTTGCACTTTACTATTATAGAGGCTGTTCCAAAAAAGATTATGCAATTCATGAATGAACCAGGAATAACGCGATCACAAGTAGCTAGCCATTTGCAGGTAATTTGTTCAGTCTCACAACAATGTTTAAGGCACAAATAACCGTAATGGTTAGTGCAAATATTTTTCCATGTCCTCTCTTTAAAGGGGGCACGTATTTGATATGTCTACTATTCTCTTCCCCCTAGATTCTGGCTTATGCAGGATGTTGGGTTGCTGACTATAACTATGACTATGACTAGAATTTTATTCTAACGTAGTGGCAAATATTGCAGAAGTACAAAGATTACTTGAGGAGAATTTCTGAAGCAAAAGCTAAGGAAGATGATGTTATATCACAAAATGAGACCTTGGTAAACTATGCTAATGCTAAGAGTCTAGTGGCTGAGACAACTAAGAACAACACCAATCATGTTGCTTCTCCTAAACTAGGTAATTGTGACAATTTACCCTTGTATGATTCAAAGATTTAACATCTATAATATAGATTCTTAACTATTTAATTATTTATTGATAACGTAAATATATTTCATGATTGATATTTAAAACTTTGTTATTGTAATATATATGCAATCAAACTGAAAGATAGAACAAGATAAAATATGAGGAAAACACAGAAAATTTGAATAAAGAAAAGTTTGGAATTTAGTGTGTAAGATGTGAGGTTTGTACAAAATACTTATTACCTTTGTCCGGGATGAACACACTATTCACTCTCAAATCTGCATCTAACGAAGAATGAATTGAATCACATACTACTATGAACAAGTTGAATAGAAATATGAGAATGTGAGGGGAAGAACAAGAATGTTTTTGTGTTTATGGAAGGAACAAACAAAACACACAGACACAAATAAAAACCAATGATTATTACGAAAAAATATAAATGAGTGGTATTTTTTAATGTCCCTAAATTTAATGTCACGAAAAGTTTAATTTGTTGTAGTGTGAAGCCATACATCTTGCTTTTTTCGTAACCATCGTAACAACAACCACAAATCTACCACCATAACTAACCACAAACTAAAAAATTGCGAACAAATTGGGTAATTCAAAACCCAAATTGGTAATATTCATCATCATCATCATACCTAGTGTATCCTACTCACAGAAAACTATGGTCAGGGTCTGGGGAGGGAAGAAAGACGACTGCTCATACCTGTAGAGTAGGGTGCACTCGAAGAGTCCTTTGGCTCGAGAAGGGTCTTCAAATAGGGAAAACCTGCAACTTACAACCCACGTTAACCATGTATAGTATTACCACACATCCACCATAGTATTACCACACATCCACCTCAGCATACGCATCTCTGTTACTTCCATCCTCTAGCAGAGATTGAAACTCTAAATAGATATAAAGCGATATAAGTGAGTAATTCAACCTCTAGTGGAGATTTTTGGTTGAGAACATAGATAATTTAGAGAGAGAAATGAAGAAAACTAAATGATACTTAACAGAAGAAATCATGAGATGGTGGTGGTGAGAGGAGAGAAGAGTGAATGGGTGAAAGAACAACAGAGCATTAAAGAAAAACAATAATATGTTGAATGTTTTCCGTTACGTATATGTAAATCAATTCAGTTTCTAAAGTAACCTTTATTGGCTCTCTTTTTCTATCTTTTCGGATTTTGTTACCTTCCCTAAATGAGAAAAAATCAAAAATTTAATAACGAAATCAATGGAAATAAATGATGAATCAAGTGAGTAACGAAAGAAAATTGAAGAGTATACTAAAAGAAACATCTTTAAATACAATATGTGTAAGAGGAGGGCATGTGTTGGATCCAATATACTTCTAGCCCAAAGGACTCTCGTTTAAGGGGAAATAATAGAGTATGTAAGATTGGTTAAAGCTTCAACCATCAACTTAAATTTTTTGTTAAGGTAGTTTTTTAATACTAACTAAAAAATATCATACTTAAACAAAAGATATTACATAAAATTCCGTAAATAATCAGTTCTAATAATTTTGTCATGATTTTCCAACAGGTGCATCAACATCATTTAGAGGTCTTATGCAGCCAAGGACGACAAGGTTTCAAAATGGTTTTGCAAATTTTGCGCAACCTTCAATAATAGGTGGTCGAAGAAATGAGCAACCTCGAGTGACTTACCCAAGTGTTGCTCAAAATTCGTCAATGGCGAGCAACAATTCGAGCACACAAGTTCAAGTTGCTCAACAAGGTAGAGGATTTTATGGGCTTAATGGTGGTTTATTGGCTAATAACATGGGTAGTTTTAATAAGAATGGTTCAGAAATTGGTAGTACTTTTGGGCGACTACAACCTTTTGTGAACATGTCCTCAAATTTTAATCAACAAGCTAATGTTGTTGGCAACATAAACAACTCTTTTGGACAACAAAATCCTATTATGGCTAATCCTATAAACAACGTGTACAATTTTGGTGGCCAAACTCAATTTGCACCTAATATGGCTAATATGAGAAACTCTGTTCCCAACTTTGTGGAAAATATGAACAACTTGAGTAACAATGTTCCCAACTTTGTGGAGCAACCTGTGAACAACCTTGGTGTACAACCCCAAGTTATGAACAACTTTTCAGGGCAACAACGTTACAACGTTTCCAACTTTGTGGAGCAACAACCACCTTATGCAAGCAACATTGGCAATCATGTTGGGCAACTCCCTTGTGTCGACAAAATGTCGAACTTTGTGCAACAACAGCAAAACATCGGCAACATGCCAAATGTTTTCGAGCAACGACAATATGATGATGGTGTTCGTGTCATGTACGAGCAACGACAATATGATGATGGTGCTCGTGCTATGAACGAGAAGCAACAATATGATGATGGTGTTCGTGTTATGAATACAATGCATAATGAATTTGAGGAGCAAGAAGTTGATCAACCTGTTAAAGGTGTTAATGACATTTCTGTTGATGATTATAATCCACAAGTGATGGTACCTAACAATATGAATGACTATGTTGTCTCGCGTCACTCGACTGTTGTTCATCAACCAGATCTTATGCACAACAACGTGGATGTCCCTTTGATTACCTTTGAAAATCAAGGAGAAAAAGCTCTTCAATCCTTCCTTGATAATGAGCTTGAGCAGGTAATTTTGCGCAAATTTCTAGTAAAATCGTTGAATAATGACCAATCATTTTGTATTAGGAGACGAGTATTAACACTTCCGTTACTATAATTCATACAATTTTACAGGCACTGTTGGAATTTAATTCTTCTCCCAGACCAGCATACCTTCAAGGTGGGGCATCGTCTAATGTTGTTGACGAAAACTGCGAGGTACGTCAACCAGTAAAAGTTTCACAAGTATTTTTCATTTTTTTTTTTGTCATTTACTATTTACTATATTCTCTCTATCTCGTTTAACTTGCAACTAATTTCTTTTTCGAAATAATTCGTACATTATTATTATTTTGGGCTGTATTGTTTACTTAGCACTTTTTCATTTTTGATAATTCTTCCACATCTTTCTTTTAACCTCACCGCATAAATTCATTTAACTATGCAGATTGATCTGGATGAATTTACTGCATTATTGCCATCCCTGGATGATGAAATCTTTGGTGACATTCTACCATTGCCAAAGGAGAATTAAACATTTTCCGTTTGCTTTCATAATTTCTTAGTATAAATTATGAAAAAACTTGAACAAACTATTTTTAATAATTGTCGAACATTTGTTTAATTTAGTTTCTTTTCCAAAAAAGTAATCAAACAACATGAAGATTAAACAATTTTATTTTTCTAATATAATAATTACATATTATCTTAATGCATATTAGACTTGGTGCACGTTGATACGTGCGTATGTGCATTGTAAGAGCACAATTTTATTTTTCAGCATTTTCAACGCTAACAGGTCGTTTGGTAAGTGGTAATAAACGGTGACAATGAGAATGAAAAACTAGTGTATTTTTAGCTAAAAAATCTCATAGCTAATGGTCATGCTTGTTCAACTTCAATCATCTCATTTTCTTTATAAATTTAATTCCTATGCATTATCATCGGGAAATGTGATATTGGGTGGTAATGGAAATTTGTAAACAACAGAACTTTTTGTGATCAAATAAAGTATCATTACCATGGAAATGATATGGAACTTTTGATGACAATAAATTATACTCATTACCACCATTTAATACTCCTAACAAAACGGGTCGTAAATGCATTATTTTATTAGAGAAACAAAACCATCACACCCTTGTACGCAAGAATTACGAGAAAGCTATCACATTAAAGAATGCACTTTAGCACAATTTAAGTTGATGATTGAAGCCTCACGATAAAAAATAATATTAATCAAAGACTTCACCTGGAGTTTTCAAGAAGCTCTGATAAAGGAAATGAATGCGGCAGTCTTCATACCCTCCTTTGATCGATGTGCTTGGAGATCATCAGTCTGCAGGAGCGTGAAATTTACAACATTAAAATCTACTTAACTAATTTCAAATTCTAAAATTCTGGAACTAAAAAAAGAGGTTCTAAGCTGTGTAGATAGAGTTCATAAACACTTGAAGCACCGATAGTTGATGGAGGTGGGTGTTCTCTAGCAGCGATGATTATGAATATGCAATTAATCTCCGAGAATTGAGGTGCGTTTTCCAGTTTACAGAGATCATTCAGCTTCTTCTGGCATATGGTGGTGAATGTATCGATTTCATCAATGAGAACAAGACTTGTTGAAGTCGTTGTAGATAATAATGAACGAATCTCGGACATTTCTATTTGAATGATTTATGCAAAACATATTAATCAAGAAGTAGATAGCATTCGAATATCTCAACTAAATATCCCTGAAAAGAACTCTTCCCATCAACTGGATGGGCTGTCATGTGAAGAATTATAGCATCAAAATGGGGAATTGAAGTAGATCCGAGCAAAGCAGCTGCACAGACAGATCCCAGCAAACATGATTTACCGCCTCCATTTGGTCCAGTTAGAAGAAAAAGCGATTGCATGCTGACTGTGTCGCACACTGCGCTACCTTTAGTTATATCAAACCAAACCAATACGGGGATAGACCAGTTATTTCCATACTGATGGTGATGGGTTCACCATCTAGCATTCCATTCTGTATACAAATATAAACTCATCAAATGTAATTCGGTAGACAAATCCCTCAGCAGTTGAAGAACTTTGCCCCTAGCCTTTTCATTAGCTTCATGATACCTGACGCAAAAGGCAAACTACTTGAGGATTTGTTGTGGTGAACCATTCTTCACTGACTTTTGAATCCAAAGCCGGTTTCAGCTCTTTAATTTTTTTTCCCCTGGAGTCCCAGCCCATACTGATGAGAATTTCACCCTTTGGACCCCCAAGTGGTGCTATACATGCTCTGATCCTTGAAATGATTGGGAGGAAATCAGAATAAGAAAAATAAGCACACCTACCGCCATATGAAGGGCCTTGGCTGCCTTCACAACTTTTTCATACAAATCTTCCATATGCTTTCTTCTCACGCGCCCTTTCCAAGAAGATTCAATATCTTCGAAAATATCGCTAGGAATATGAGGGAAAGAACTTATTTGTTGCTCAGTTTCATCATCTAATGAAAGAAGATCACCAATTCTATGACAACCCCTCACAATTGTTTACCTAAACGAAAACAAAACAACTGTCAAACAAAAAGACTCAGTGACATAAACACTACACAAGTTAGTAAGCTATTATTTAGAATGGCAAAAGTAGTACACAATAGCAATTCACCTGGTTCTGTTCAACTAGAGCATCAGCAAAAAGTGAAGGAAAAACAGAAGAAGCCCAATTTGAAAAAGAACTTCCATAAAAAAAATAGAAAATGGCCATTACATTAGCTTTAAATTATACTTCATTTCGTATTGATGTTAGTCACAGGAATTAAAAAAATATCAAATCTTTAAAATGGTGGATATATTATTTTACTGAACACAAAAACTTGGCCGAGACGGTCTCATTATGAGACGGGAGATGGGCCGGCTCAATGATAGGCGCGTGTGTTGCACGCGCGCTTTGCCTTCAAATTTCGTTTTTTTTTTTGTTTTTTTCATTTTCTGGAAAAATTTCAATTTAGACCTTAAAGGTATCAATTTTGACCCTTAGTTTTGCATTCAAGTTTAGAATATGTATATTGAATTACATTAATGTAGTTCATACAAAGTGTCATCAATTTTTCCATTAAATTGTTTAGTTTTATTATTAAATTGTTCAATTCTTCATTGCGCAAGATTTTAAGCATAGTTCATGTTATTCAATGTTGTTGATGCTTGTGAATTTTCTGCCCCATCTTCAATTTTATTACTATCCTTTTCAATTATCTTATTAACTTCATCAATCATTATATTGTATAGCGTTTGTACTACCTTTCCTTGCTTCTTCATTGCTTTGTGACTTTAAGACAAAATTGTAAAACTTACGTCTCATGCTTTGTGTCCATGTAAGTGTGGAAATTCTGGGGGGTTCCAAGCCTATAAGTGGGCAGTGGTTATCATAAAGTGTATCCCATATAATGTAGTTCATACATGTATTCAGTTTTTATAATATTCAGCTTCATTGTTAATTTATTCTATTAATTTTATACTATTTAGTTTCATGATTAATGTAGTTCATACAGGTATTAAGTTTTTATAATATTCAGTTTCATTGTTAATTTATTGAATCCTCATTTTATAGTATTCAGTTTCATGATTAATGTAGTTCATACAGGTACGATTAAATTGAAATTGATATCTTTAAGGTCAAAACTGATACCTTTATGATTAGAATTGAAAAATGCCCAGAAGATGGAATCAAAGAGAGAAAGGTGGGTTGGGCCTCGTCTCAGAATGAGACGGTCTCGGCCAAGACCGGCTGTTTATTGAATGATAAAGTTAAAGGAGAAAAAGTATGGGCCATAAGCATTAAAAAATATTAAAATAAAATTAGTCAAAAAAAATATGAGAATCACAAATATCAAAAAAATGTTTAAATAAAATTAGAGGAAAACATGTGAAGACATACACTAATATGTGGGGACTAGGGACCATAAACAATAATAAAATATTAAAATTAGGATAAACGAGGTTAATTGTGTCAAAAATTTGTGATACAAACAGAAAATTATTTAGGGCAACAACACATAGAAGTATAGAACATCCCATTATGGCAAAAGAAAACATTATTAAGGAACGGAGGGAGTACACTATTGTTTACGGTTCCCTTGAGGCACTTGTGATAAACAGTACTTTCATTGGCATCAAATAATATTCACAGAATAATTTGACATGCGAAATAATATTGACTTCTGAAAAATTATATGTTTCCAGTGCTTTTCAAGGTTCCCTTGAGGCACAAATCAATGGAAGAGGGATAGAGAATGTGAGATCACGAATGTTGACTTATGAAAGATTTATAATGCAACTTCAATTTCACCGTTTTATATTTTAGTTAGAAACGTATTGACTAAAACCATATCAATGGGTATGAACATAACAAAATGTTTCAGTTTTACAATAGCAAAAACTCTTAATGAACTCTACTTGCAAATAAAAACAAAGTACAGGCAGACATCACAAACATTGAGAGCTACAATTCACCAGACAAGAACCCCAGTGATAATGTGTAACCTGGATCAAGCCTATTGTAAGGTAATTGAAGTAGGATCTTTGCAGACGATACACATGTGAAATCCGGAATTGAACATGTCAAGCGGCTCATGTGTTTGCATATCTATGCAAATAAATTTTAAAAGCATAAGTAACAAGCATAACACAAGATTCCATTGAACCGATGCTATTAAGTAATTTGAGGGATCTAATGTATGCTATGAGATTTTGTTGGGCAGAAGTCAATTAGCAACTGTCAAGACTCAAGATATCAAGATTCTATGAGATTTTACATAAGTAAAAGTTACCATTTTATGTATGTAATTTATTTGAAATAATAGAACTTCAGGAACTAAACCTCACAAGTCACAACCTCTAAAGAGAAAGAGTAGTCAACTGACATGATATCAGGATTTTGTGAGATTTTCTATATGATATCAGGGCATAAAGTATGGAACCGCCTACCCCTAGGTAGATTTTCTATATGAGATTTTCTGTAAGGAAAAAACATAACGGGAAACTCTTAATAGATAGATGATCAGTAGTCAGTACTGCAAAGAAAACAACCATTCCAGGTGTCAGTGACTTTTAATGCACCAGATGTCACCTTTTCTCAAAAATGTGAAAGCCAAAATTCGAGAAAATAATAGCGATAAAGTATAGAATCGCCTACCCCTACCCACTCAAAGAAATCGAATTTGAAATATTGGCTGCAAAATATAAAAGGGCACAAATGGCATCCCACCCAGAAAATGGGGGATGAAATGATCCTGTTATCAGAAGTAATATAAACAGGTGAAACATGAACTTCTTTTTTATATTTTCCATCATCCAGCCAGAAAAAGTTCAAAGATCTTTATATGACATAATGTCTTTTGGAATATGCTTCCAAAATTCATGATTCTGTCAGATATACTCCAGCTTCTGTTTAGGCATTCAACAACTCAATCCATGATGCCTTATTAGTCATAGTCATGTGTTGCAATGGTAGACAAAAGTGACTTAAAAGTAGCATATTACCCGGATATAAAACGACCTTTCCGAGAATGAGCTTGAGTTGGACCCTGCACTTCTTCAACTATACACTGCAAAGGAAAATGATATGGCTAATTATATCAACTCAAAAGGAATCTAAAAAAACTCATGAGAAAAGGGTGCAAATTTCTTTAAACATGAAGTACATATTAATTTGGTGAGATGAAACTACAGCTTCAGAATAGGGTATTGTTATAAAACGCCACCCTTTTCATTTTATCGCTACCCCTATATATTGAATTTACTTTATTGCCCCTTATTATTTTCGAACTCAAAAACTCTAACATCTCTCTAAAAAAACTCTTAAAAAAAATCTCTGAAGTAAAAGAACTTAAAATTAACAATCGAACAACAATGGCGAACCAAAACGAGCATGCAAACGACTCTGTAAGTTATTAATCAATTCGAATTTTTTCAACAAACAAAATAAATAAATCTCGCACAAAATGGCTGCCTCGCACAATTTTGGTGCAAAACTCAAATGTCTCATTCTGTAAGAATAGGAGGGAGAAGTATAATAAAAAGATATAAGCTGATATAATCAATAAGATACCATATCTTAGACCAGGGAAAACTATCGGTCGGTCGGACGTGTTACGAGTCGGATCAATTTTGATCGGGTCATTTTCGTGCTAGATCATTCTCGGGTCGGGTCATTTTTGGGTCAAGTCATCTCGGGTTCTGGGTCGGTCGGTCTGACCCTATGGATTATGACTTATAAATTTTAAAATTGATTTTCCCATTTTTTATTATTAATGAAACTTTTTATGATAAAAAAATATTTTTCATTCCTATGACATTAATCCACATATAAATTGGCATACTATTAAGCATCATGTGATTGAATCTAAGTTATAAGAAACCAGTAATTACGACGCTCGTGTACTAAACTTTAAATATCTATGTATGGTAGGATTTGTAAGATACGTGTCACATTAGAGAAATCCGATGTACGATTTTCAAAAAATAATTGGTATGTCGGGTGCATTTAAGCGTAAGGAAAATAGGTCAGGTTGAGTGCTTCCGCCTTATTAAATAGGCAAATCAGGGCTTCACTAACAAGGATGAAGAGGTAAGGAGATAGGGGGTCACCTTGTCTCAATCTCTTTTCCATCTTAATTGGCTTAAGGGGGATCCATTGAGTAAAACATCAGCTGTTGCACACCTTTCCATTAAGTCATTGAGGTGGTTATAGAAAACAAAATTCATATTAAGTTAAACATCATTCATCAATCCATAATACACTTGTGCACTTTTATATATCTCTCAGAATTAAGTAAAACATCATTTGAAATTGTACAAGTGCAAGTATTTCAACCTCATCTTAAAACTTGACACGAAATCGAGACAAAACACATTAAGAAAAAACAAAATCAGTAGCATCAAAACAGTTTCAGCCTCATACCAAGAAATTGGTGGGGCAATGAAACAAACATCATATAAAGTTATCAATATGCTAATGTCTCATTCTCATGACAAGTAAACTAAGGTGGCAATGAAACACATTACATTATGGGCATTTCATTAGAGAATAAAAATTAAAATTCGATTGAGTGATCAATTGGCTATTCTATTTTGTTAAAGATTAACAACTTTAAATATCTACAGGACCATGGATAGATCATGAATCTAAGTTATTCCATTTCGTTTTGGGCTGTGTGCTGGGTTTCATAGTCTACTGGTTCCGGAATCTACAGGACCATGGATAGATCATGAATAGCTGATACTTATTCACAGCAGCTGCTGTTCCAAAACAAAGGGTGAGCATATTAGGGTAGCAGGTTTTGTAAGTTGCTCGTATGGTTCACAATTGTATTGTAAAGTCCAATTGTTCCCTGGTTTGATTCAATTGTTCTCTGGTTTGATTCAATTGTATTGTAAGTTCTCTGGTTTGATTCAGAGCTCGTATGGTTCGCAATTGTATTATAAAGTCCAATTGTATTGTAAGGTTCCTAAATGTATGGTTTGATTCAATGTGATATCTGAGGTAACCAATGAGCCGTTTTTGGTTGTTCTCTGGTACGCTAGCATGATATGCTTGTATGGGTAGACATTTGCTGGTTGTGGTAGCCTTTATGTCGACAGGGGCTGCTGTTAAAATGCTTGTTTGGACGGGTCTCTGGAAGATAGTCTTGGAATTTTGTTGATAAAGGATTCTGTGCAGGGTAATGCTGGAAACACTCTGTTGAATTAATGGAAGGTCTATGATACTTAGCTTGTATGAGCCATATGGCTTGTTTTTGATTTTTGCATAGACAATTGTATTGTAAAGTCCAATTGTGGTACATAGCTTTGTATAGGTCAGGAGTTCGTCTCCTTTTTTGGAAATGTCGAGCCCGCTTGCGAATGACGAGGGGTGTGTCCCTCAGATGCTCAGTTGGGATCGCCATTTCACTATGTTGAACGGTTATGTAAGCTTCGGCTATCTTTTCTGGCTTTTATAATATTTAACCTGCCAAAAAAAAAGATTAACAACTTTTTTTATTTTTACTTTTGTAATGTAATTGTGAAAAAACTTTTCTTATGCCATTATTAAAATCCGAATTTTACACCAGTGATTCTGCTATTTTATTATTTTATTATTTTTAATTATTTTTTCCTACTTTCTCCTATGTTCAATGATCACCTTTTATTATAGATTCCATTTCTCTTGGTTTCTTCCCATATTCCAAAAGGAAAGGACTTTCGAAAACGGATGGAGTATATAAAAAGTGGCACATTAGACACAGAACGGGAAAAAAATGCAAACCATAATCCTACATAGATCCGAGTAGTTATATTCTTTTTTTATCAAGCTTTAATGGGTTGGGTATGAGAGACACTCTCTTAGAAGACCAATTGTCAATAATATCATCGCTTAAAATGATCTTTTCTTGGTACTAAGTCAATAATATGTTGGGTATGAGGGACGCTCTCTCAGGAGGCCTTATAATAAAATATGTTCAAGGCTCGTTATTTGGTTAAGCCCAAGTCAAAGATATTCCTGAAATAGTCAAAGATAGTTTAATATTGGTACTAAGTCCTCTACTATAACATTTAAAAAAAAAAAGTCATCTATTATAAATATATAAAAGCATTCTAATGAAGTAATTAGTTTTTCCAATTCTCTCAATGTAATTTTATATTCAATAAATTACTATAAATTTATGTTATTACATAATGACTTTAATAATATCCTTAAAGTTTAAGCAAAATTTTTTTCACTACAAAAACACTGGTGTCGCAAAATTTGGGCTATATTAAAATTAGCAGCGAATCCTAATTATTTGGTAGATTCAGCGGCGAAAAAAATTATTAGTAATGTAAATAAAAAAATGATAATTAATATTGAATAAATCAAGGTAAATGCTCACACCGCATTTTCATATTTTGGAAGTTACGTATAATGTCATTACTTGACGAACGATGAACAAATCTCATTAAAACAAATATGTAAAATGCACTTAATGGGTGTAAAACCCTAGTCACTCATGTAAAATACGATGCACTAACCAACTTTATCTAAAGTGAATTTATACATTTGTACTACTTGAATTTATATTATTTTTAATTTAAGTATAATATCAAACAATCTCAATGATAACATAATGGATCCGCCCATGGCTAGCTTAATATATAAAATAAAATTAATCAATTATGGTATATATGCATGATATTGAGATTGACTGTTATTAGAAAGCTAAGCAAGCAAATTTTTATTTTCTGATTATCATAACGGTTACATAAGGAATTAAGAAAAAAACATACAATTACATTAAAATTGAACTCACAATCCTACCCATAAAAAAAACTTATTCCAACTGAAAAGTAAAAATAGGAATTAATAGCAAATTACATTAATATTGTCAATTGTCATCCAGACTTATTTAATTTGAAAACGAGTTCATAATATTTGATTTAGAGGTACGTGTTTAGGAGTGCTTAACGGGGCACGTTAAGGAACTTGACATGAAGTTGCGCCTTGCTTCCATGAGGAGTGATAGTAGCTCTAAAGTAAGGATCGCTTATCTCGTTGGAATTGCTTTCATCAAGCTCCTTTTCAATATCATCCCACTCTATTTCTTCTCCAGCTAAAAAGAACTTTCCAAGCACCTGTATTTGAATATATTATAGCACAAATCTAACTTCTTATAAATTTTATAATTAAATATCGTTTTCCATAAATTAAGTGCATGGAGATTAGTAAAAAAAATATTTTATATGGTGACCTTGACTTTTGATTTTTCATACAGTGAATAAGTATTTTTTTTATTCATACGTTGAATGTATACTCTTAACTTTTTGTAATTATATACGTTATAATTATTACCCAATGTAAAAGATTTTTTCATAAAAACAAACGTAGCAATCACCTTTTGTACAAGTTTAATTTTCAAAGATTATGTTTGAAATTTTGTGATTAATATGAAAAAGTTGAAAATTCAGAGTGACCATGCATGCGTTGTGGATTTAAAAAGCTAGTTGTCACTATGTAAAAAATTAAAAAACTTAAGATTATCACGTGAAATTTTCTTTAAAAATATGAATATTCTAATTAAAAAAATTAATTATTGTAATACCTTGTTGGGTTGAATGACAGTAAGTTTATTAGGTTGAGGCACATGCCAAGCAAAAACCCATTGACCATCATTATAACCACGGTATGAAACCCCAACCTTGGAACCTTTAGGAGGTTCACCATTGTGTGTGAAATTAGTATTCTCATAATGCTCCAAAATGGCTTTAGGACCTCCATCTTGGAAAAATCCTGAATATCTTTTAATCTCCATTAATTCCATCTTCACAAATGTTTCATTCACAAAGCTACCATCACTTATTGCTTCTTCTTCTTGCACTGAATTAGCCATAATTTCCTGATTATAATTATTAATTTGCTGTTAATTATATAATTGCCTGCATTTGAAATCACAAAATTATATTAGCCATAAATTAATTTAATTATATCTATAAAAATATATACTCCATCCTATTCAACCTATTAGTCCCATTTACTTTTAGCACATTTGCCGAGACAACATTTTAACCCTTAATATATATCTGTAATTATGCTTAATTAAGAATTATAAAAATTTTATATTAATAATCCTTGCATTGAGACGAATCAAACAAGATTCCACTTAACTATGTTTGAACTTATAGATTAAAAATTAAATATATATTAAGTGTGATAAGTGAATAGTAACCCAAAAGTAAATGGGACTAATAGGATGAATAGGAGGGAGTAAAAAAAAAAAACAACCTAAAGAGGTGAAAAATAGAGGAATAAAACCTTAAGATATAGGAAAAATTACCCAGAATAATACGACCTTTCACCTATTTTCCACGAATAATACGAACTTTCAATTAACCACCAATAATACGACCTTTGACATATATTTTCCAGTAGTATACCTTACCTGTTTGCAACCTGTAGAACCGGTCAAAATCTGACTGTTGCCTTCTCCTCTCTTTTTTTGCTGCTTCAAGTATCTTCCTCACCTATTCACCTCCATTGTTATCTTCCTCACCTTCAAGTATCTTCCTCACCTATTCACCTCCATTGATAATGGGTTGATGATGAAAACTTTTTTCGCCTTTTCAATTATAGCACAAAAAACAATGAGAAAATCGGAGAACCTTTTTCGTTATTTTATCAATTTCATCAATGTAGACAATCCCTTGCTGAGCTGCTTGCACATTAAAATCTGCAGCCTGCCAGTTATCTTTTAAGACAACATAAGAATTTGTATAGTTTAACAGGACAGGAGGTTAACAGTTAAGACTATAAAAATTCTAATAGATGATCAAACACATACAAGTAAAAAGAAAAAAAATCGAATGACAAACAAATATATTATGCCATGCAAGATGGCCAATCTTTTTTCTTTAATAACAAAAAAGCTGATGGTCAATCTTGCAAATGTAATAGCCTTCACGCTTCCATTGTGTATGTGCAGTCAAGAACACTCCTCATGGAGAGGTGTTACTTAAGATAATAGAAGCATTAGGTGTTCATTTAGGAGTACATTACTCAAGTGCAACCTCATCATTTTACAGAACTAAGACTTTTTAGCTCTTCAAAAAGCTAGGATTTTAACACTATATGCTCTAAGGACTAAGGAATAGATTTTTAAAAAATGTAAATGTCTAACTGTGCATCGTTTGCAATGGCAATATTCGATTACCCATCGATCCAATGGTGTTCGCACCCAAACCAGATGGAAGTGGTGGGTGCGTCATAGATTCTGGTGCAACAACTTCCTACATAGCCTCATTGGCATTCAATTTACTTGTCGAAGCTGCTTCAAATTTTATCATGGATCACAATCAAAATGTGCAGATTGTTACTGATCAACGTGTTCTTCAGCGTATGGGATTTAGTCTTTGTTTTGAACGTGTTCGTGATCCAAATTTTGTAACGCTGCCCACAATAACGTTCCATTTTTCTAATGATGCCAACTTTGTAATCGAGGCCATGGAAAACTTTGTTTGGGATCTTAATTCTTACACTGGTAATGATATATTTTGCTTGGTGATTCAAGAAAGTACAGAACATCAAATGAGTATTAATGTTGTTGGTGTCTACCAGCAAATGAATCAGATGATTATATATGATGTTACAAATGATTTGCTCAAATTCGGTCCACAGGACAGGATTGCTCCGCCAATAATTGAGTATGGTGTGATTTGTTTTTATTAAATCTATGTAATAAAATAGTTTGTTGAGTGATTGTTGTGCTGATGCAATTATGTCAAAAATACAATTAAAGTTACTTCTCGTACTGTTAAACTAATCCTTACGAAATTTGAAGTTAATGAATCACCCACCAAACCCCGGAATACCAATGGCAATCTCCAAGAAACAAAAGTTTAGAAAATAATGTACACAGTCTGCGACTTGAAGTCAAACAAAATGAGCCAAGAAACAAAACTCGAATTCAAATCCTGTATTTCGGCAACCAAGCCTTACCGTAAGCAATTTGTACAATATTGACTCAGCATCTTCTCCAACATAGCCAGCCTGCAAAGTAAGGCATTGCACACCTATTTTAGCACCACAAAAGAGGTTTTAGTGTCCACAGTTCATTATAGGCGAATCTTGGATCAGAAACTGTTTTGAGCTGCAATTCGTGGTTAATTGTCAAGCTTTTGAGGGAGGAAGCTGCGTGAATGGCGTGAAGATGACTCTTTGCGTGAGGGAGGAAGCTTTTGAGAAGAATGACAGGAGAGAGAAGATGAGAGAAGATGAGTGAGTTTCTTGGTCTATTAATTAAACTTTTGTTAAAAAACACATTCTAACCGGTAATGGGTAAAACAATATACCACTGGAAAATATATGTCAAAGGTCGTATTATTGGTGGTTAATTGAAAGTTCGTATTATTCGTGGAAAACAGGTGAAAGGTCGTATTATTCTGGGTAATTTTTCCTTAGATATATAAGATAAGATGTATGTGTGTAAATAGTGAGTTGCAGCAACCAATATGCATTCCTATTTATAGGCCATACGTTAATGAAATTTTGCTTAAAATATTGTAGGAGCGAGGCTAATTTTAAACTAAATAAAGCACTTGATCGAGCCTTATCCATATAGTAATACATTATTCATTGATAATTCTACTTCAATTATATAAACGTGTTAAATTAAAGATATAGAGTCAAGTATTTAATTAAAGCCTCACATGGACGCATGTTATACAACCTCACATGAATATACAATGCAACCTTTTCTTCCTCAAAAACAGCACCAAATTAATAAGAAATTGTTACTAATGTTTAGATATCATTTATATTTGATATTCAAAAAAAAAAAGATATCATTTATATTTTTTTTTGCTAAAAACTACTCCCTCCGTTTTCATATCACTTTCCCCATTTGGAAATTTTTAAAAGTTCTTTTCATTTACAATTTTTCTATTTTAATAACCAATAGAATTCAAGGAAATTATTACACTTACACAATAATCTATAAAAATTAATTTACATATTAATTCCGAATACATTTACTTTGCATACACGGTACACCCAATGAAATTTAATGATATTATTACACTTACACTTTAATCAATAGAATCTTTATTTTTTATATTATTTTACTCAACTTTCATAGTATTTATTTTGTAATTATAATTTATCTTGATTTCTTCCCAGATTCCAAATGGAAAAATAAAAAATGAACGGAAGGAGTATGATCTGAGTTACTATTTTTTTTCTTAATATGAGTTTTCAGTGTTATTCTTAATAAATTAGTTCAAATATCAACAATAAAAAACAATGTGCATTACGTTATACACTACGCTTTAAGTTTTTAGTGGTTGTTTTTACTTTTTGCACTGTGGCACTTAATGAACGGGATGTCCCTGTCCATATGTGAGTTGTTCGACATTGAAGAAAAAGAGAAGACTATATCATTTTATAAACTTAAGGACTAATTTGAATTATAATTTCTCCGTTCTGAAATACTCGCTACATTTCGATTGTGTGTACTATTCATCGTTCAAGCTTATTTTATATATTGCGACTAATGTTTAAGTAATAATATATTCAAGTGGGATCTTGTTTGAATCGTCTAATCGCATATTTTCATAATATTAACTTTTTATAATTTTTAAATTTGTGTAATTCAAGATATAAATAAACAAAATAACACATTAGAATGAGTAAAAAATGAAATATAGCAAGTATAATGGAAGGAGGAAGTAATTTATATTATTATCACTTGAGTATTTATGTTTAACTTATTCAAGTATTTTAATTAATTGAGAATAATAAACGCGTTCAAATAGAGATGTTTGATGAACATGCTAACAATTATTGGTCCTATACTAATTACTTAATGCATCTACACATATATCATAAACTACTAACTTATTTTGGTTTTCATCACGTGCTTATTACCGTTAATTTATGTTCTATTCAAACATAATTTACAACTAATTATTTAATCAAAAAACTTAAATAATGCAAATATATTTTATTTTTGTAAAATTTTTATATTTTTGATAAAATAAATAATCAATATAAAATAATTAAAACAAAATGACAACTACATAATTGTATAAATAATTATTTAATAGAATAAAAAATAATTATTAATAACGAATGCAAGATAATGATTGACATAGTTTAAACTCCTGTCTATTAATTAGGACATCAAAGTAAAGTTTGTGAGGCAGCAGTACATATCCCAAATGACAAATATAGCTCGGTGTATCGACATACTATTAGACTTGATGCCTTTGCACGTTGAATCTTGGTTGATACTAATGGGTATTTCAAAACTTGTGCATTCTTTAGCTCCTTACGAAGTAACAAAGATATTATGCCACTTTAGACAACAAAAACGATAATGTAAAGTCATCATCATCATCATCCGATCCATTGAATCCTGCTCATAGAAAACTATAAACATTCATGGTCTGGGGAGGCAAGGACGACAACAACTCATACCCATAAGAAGAGCGCAACCAAAAGGAGCCCCCCGGTTTAAGAAAGATTAAGATGGAGTTCTTGCATCGTGGGAGATAAAAAAACAAAAAAAAGACAATGTAAAGTGACTACAAAAATTTATCATATATGTCATTTCTTAATTGTAAATGAAATGAACGGCACTAATGAGGTTCAACAATGAAAAACACAAAGAAAAATAGAGCAAAAGACACAAGTGTTTATGAGGTGTCTTGGATACCTCCCCCTCAATTGTTGTTTATTATAATTGATTCAACAATGCAATGTATAATAAACTAACCCTATCTTGAGAACAATGCTAGAACAATGATGAACACTCTCAAGTTTTAAGCAAAGTAATAGCTTTCTCTCAAAGTGTGTTTGTGGTGTTTTGTTCTTATGAATGAGTATCCTATTTATAGTAAGGAATACTACATTCTAGAACCACACACTTAATCACCATAAACATACATGTAACTCCCCAATAACTATGATAATAAAGCATAACAATTAACATAGCAATAATACAACACATTAAACAACCATTAAGCAACCCACTAAATGCCTCACAAAACAAAAACTGCACAAAAGGAATCCAATGTGACCTTCTGACAGCTCCGCTCGACCACAT
Source organism: Amaranthus palmeri (assembly GCA_019776075.1). Taxonomy (NCBI): domain Eukaryota; kingdom Viridiplantae; phylum Streptophyta; class Magnoliopsida; order Caryophyllales; family Amaranthaceae; genus Amaranthus; species Amaranthus palmeri. The sequence continues at coordinate 99,316 of JAAKBH010000110.1, read as the reverse complement.
CTGGGTCAAGCCAACTTCATCTCGGTCGAGCCAACCTTCCAGAACCATTCTTTCTGCTTTCTGATTTGCTGCTCGACCTCCCCTTACTCGCTCGACCGGTTGAGCGGCCCTTAGGTGGGTCGAGCGAGGCTTTTTCCTTCAAGTGTTGTTGCTTTGATCAAGCAACACTTCATCAAAGGACCCAAACCTTAAACTTACGCATCTCGACACATCTTTATCGTCTTTCTCCAAAGTACAAGACAAAGCATGTTCGATTAAGTGTTCAAAGTTAACGTCCAAGTCATGAATATTGTCACTTGCTTTAACAATTTCCCTCTCAAGTGCAATATTCTTATCATCTTTAAAAGTAACTCTCTTTGACCCAAACACACTACCATCGCTTTTGTGGCCTAGGCTACCACACCCAACTTGTAACTCATACAAGTTCCTCTTACTCCTAATTCCCTTCATAAGCACAAGGCTCCATCTAATGTCTTTCAAAACCCCTCCATTTGCTTTGAAAGTGCATCCCTTACTCTCAAGTCTACCCAATGATATTATGTTCTTCTCAAACTTAGATACATATCTCACATCATCGAGTCTTCTCTTAACACCTTCGAGAGTCTCAATTATAACATTCCCAATACCTTCTACTTTCACCTTCTCATCATTTGGTAAAGTAATAAGGCTATTATCCCCAAAACTATGCTTAGTAAAATTTTCTTTCACACAACAAGTATGGAATGAGCAACCGGAGTCCATTACCCATTCCTTACTATGAACCACTCTCCCATCAACTAATAGAGCCCCATCATAGTCATCATCACTACCAATGCCTAGAGTGGCGTTCCCGCTACCCTCATTGTCAATTTTCCCATGCCTTAAGTTTTCCATTCTCTTAAGGTCTTCTTTAAATTCCTTGCACATTATGTGTATGTGCCCCTTTTTCTTACAATAGTAACACTCTTTGTGATCATTATAGTCACCCTTCCCTTGAGACTTACCCCTTTCTTGAGATCCCTTGTCCTTGGTCCTACTTTTAGAACCCTCACTAAACAAGCCATCCCCAACATTCTTCTTCTCTTCCCCATCTCTTCTCACCATGAACCTATCATTCTCTCTCAATGCCGCCAATGCTTGATCAAGAGCAATAGAGTCCCTACCTATGAGCAATGTTTGAACTATGTTTCTATTGTCTTTGGGAATTAAAGCCAAGAGTAGTAAGGCTTGCTCTTAATCGGTCAACGATTCATCTACATTCAACAATTAGCACACCAACTTGTTGAATGTGTTAATGTGTTCTTGCATCGATGTGTCCTCATCCTTCATGAGTTGATACAATTCCCACCTCAAGCAAAATTTATTAGTTAGGGATTTGGAAGCATACACCGCTTATAATTTTTCCAACAACTCACCGAGATTAGTCTCTTTCAAGTAGTTATACTTGATTTCGGCTGCAATGGCAAGTCGGATTGTGCTTACCGCCTTCTTGCAAATTTGTGTCCATTTTGCCTCCTCAATATGATTTGGCTTCTCTTTCAACAAAGCATCATCAATGCCTTCTTGCACCAAGTAGTCCTCCACGGAGCTTTTCTAAATAGCAAAGTTGATTCGCCCATCAAACAATTGCATAAGGAACTTTCCCCCATCACTCGTTATGTTTTTCTTGTTCTTTTAATCTCACTTTCACACCCCAAATGGCCCAAATGATCTCCCCGCTCTGATACCAATTGAAATGAACGGCACTAACGAGGTTCAACAATGAAACACACAAAGAAAAATATAGCAAAAGAGACAAGTGTTTATGAGGTATTTTGGATACCTCCCCCTCAATTGTTGTTTATTATAATTGATTCAACAATGTAATGTATAATAAACTAACCCTATCTTGAGAACAATCTCTCAAGATCACAAAATGCTAGAACAATGATGAACACTCTCAAGTTTCAAACAAAGTAATAGCTTTCTCCCAAAGTGTGTTTGTGGTGGTTTTGTTCTTATGAATGAATATCCTAATTATAGTGAGGAATACTACATTCTAGAACCACACACTTAATCACCATAAACATACATGTAACTCCCCATTAACTATGATAATAAAGCATAACAATTAACATTGCAATAATACACATCAAACAAGCATTAAGCAACCCACTAAATGCATCACAAAACAGAAACTCCACAAAAGGAATCCAATGTGACCTTCTGACAGCTCTGCTCGACCACATCTAGGTCGAGCCAACTTCCGCTCGGTCGAGCCAACCTTCCAGAACCATTCTACTTGCTTTCTGATCTGCTGCTCGACCTCCCCTTACTCGCTCGACCGGTCGAGCGGCTCTTAGGTGAGTCGAGTGAGGCTTTTTCCTTCAAGTCTTGTTGCTTTGATCAAGCAATCGTCCTTCTTCAAAGTACAAGACAAAGCATGTTCGATTAAGTGTTCAAAGTTAACGTCCAAGTCATGAATATTGTCACTTGCTTTAACAGTATAATATAAGCTAACGAATTACTCTATTAGTTAATATACTAAACCAATAAGATACAAAATAAATTAGGGTACAAATATTTACTCTTCATAAATTAATCAAAAGATTACTTTATACTAATCTCAACTTTACTATCTTATTCATCATTTTTCCTTCACTATTTGTATGAATGCTTCTAACAAGGGAATATTGTTACGTTTCACACAATTCCTTCTCATTTTGACCAGGGTCGTCTCAATGATTTAGAGGCCCTGAGCGAAGATCAAGACATGGGCCCTTTAAAAACAAATATTCGATAACTAATAAAGTTAACTTTGAATAAAATTATATATTTAGAGGCAATGGCGGAGTGCTCCTACCTTCATGTTCAATGAAAAGCCTCTTTTAATCTCTACATCAATCATAGCCATCTCTTATCTTCATTAATTGATAATTAAGTCAATGTTAATTGAATTTTACCATTGAAATTCTGTTTTTTTTCACCATCGATCCTTATTAATTTATTATAAAAAAGAAGAAAAAATACAACTTGATCAAGTTGAAGAGAAATACAGGATGTCGTTGCTACCTGCATTGTAGCTAGGTTTAGGGAAGAAGAGACAAAGTTTCGATTTAGAAAATGGAAATTGAATAGGTTAAGATCTCAAGGGAAGAATAAATGAAATAGAAGGGTAGAATACATAGTAATTTTTATAGGGTAATTAATTAATCTGACCATATGGTATTGGAAACTGAAAAAGGAAATGAAATGTCAATGAAAAGAATAGCCATTTCCCAACTTTTGTGTGATTTGCACAATTAATGTATATGCATTTTGAGTATGTAATTTTTTTTTTTTTTTTGATTTGAGCCCCTTTGACGTGGAGGCCATGAGCAACTGCTCTTGCTACTGGGCCAGCCCCGACTAAAGGCGGTAATAAAAATGATTTATAGTGTAAAATGTCATTAGAAGTTCCATAGCATTCCCATGGTAGTGAAACTTTGATCACAAAAAAGTTATTTTGTTTACAAATTTTCATTACCACCTAATATCACCCCCAATGTCAATGCATTTGGAATGAATTTTATGAAGAAAATGAGATGACCAAAGTTGGACAAGCATAACCATCAAGGTAACCAAGAGATTTTTCAACCAAATTTACACTTGTTTTTCATTCTCATTACTACCGTTTATTACCACCTACCAAACGGACCGCAAATGCTTACTCTCAATCCAAGCAACTCCTTAGTTGTAATTATTTAATGATTTCGAAAAGAAGAGAAAGAACCAAAGAAAATAGTCAAACAAATGGTGCGCAATAACGCCGTAGTACAACATTGCAGTCTAACAAGTTGTGGAAAAGAGTTTTCCCCAAGACAAACACCATAACCAATGCTTCAAACTACAAAAGAGTAATAGACTGGAAGCACATTGCTACTTTTCCATGTTCTAGTAAATATGAACAACATTCTGGTATATTCTACATTTTCTGCTCTTCCTCGCGAGTTCTTAAAGTTTAAGCAAACCGTAGGAAACAAAACCTCCCCTTTTTACATCACAACACTAAATTAGCTTTCCTGAACACGAACTTATGTCAATACGAAAAAAGATCATAGAAAGAATCACAGCATAATCTAAAATGTTGAAGGCGAATGAGATGATAATGATTTAGACGGTTTCCTCAGCTACAGTTTGTTGTGTCAGTTGAGAATAGATGTATTCGTCGACTCTTTGTTTTGCCAAGGCTACCTGTAGAAGGGTATTTACAAACATTCAAAGCAAGCCACCATAATATTCATGTCTAGCTCAAAAGTATGTACTATATTACCAGCAACAAATACAAAATAGGCAATGTCCAATGTCCATCGTAACCCAGATCATATCGTGGATGTTTCATATCCTATAAGCTATTTGTATAAGCAGGAAAAAAAGAAAAAGACAAGCACAGGCCATGTTGAAGTAGTGGAAGAATGGAGGCTTACTTGCTGAGCTGAGCCGATAAGCTGGATCTGCCTATGTTTCTGCTCACCTTTTCCACCAAACACCTGAAAGTTGGAACATAATAAGTGTTGTGTACAACAACATCAAGGATAAGCCAGCATTAAGAACAAGAGGAAGAAAAAGCATCATACGTAGCAAAAGACCAATACATAAACATTTTAGAACCCAGAAAAATTGTGAAATGAAAAGAAATGAGAAACAGAGAAAGAAAGAATATATCATATGAAGGTTTTATACACACATTCACAGTCTCCATTTCATCAGGGTGAATATCAAGTATTAACCACCAGCCAACCCACATACTTGGTTCGAAATATGCTTATTGCAGCAGCAGGGTCCTAACGAGTCTTGCACGAAATGAACTTCGATCGATACAAGAAATGAAATGAGTAACAAGAAATGTTAATTTTGCGTTTCGGAAACTTAAGAAACAAAATTTGATCCCATAGAAGCTAAGATAGGGTCATGATGTCAAAACTCCAAATACAGTGATTATAAGTAGGAAATATAACTACAACATTAATCATAAAAAAGAAATATCATAAAAGTAGAGCATAATATAACCATAACAGTATAAGAAAACAAAATAGATAAGTTTCCTGTCTTGATGCAAACGAGAAATGATAAGTGTTGATTAATTGTTTCGAAGTTTCCGTACTATTTCGGTGCAAAGTGTTCGAAAGGGACGAAGTTTTGTGTTTCACGCTTCAATGTTTCTGCCATCTGAAATTCTACCATATGCGCAGAGAAACATTAAAGTGAAACGGTTGCGAATTCTGCGAGCTTCATTTGTCCTATTACCGCCAATTACACCTTGCATTAGAGATAAATGTAAGAGATCTTTAAAGAAACCAAAAAATGCATCGACCATTCAATCTTTAGAAAGACATGAGATGCCAAAAAAGATAGAGTTGCAAACTTTTGTTTGTATGTTGAGGCTTAATGATGTTCAATGCCAGCCAATGATTAGATATTGTCATTGGGATCTATTTTGATCCTCATGGCTCATAAACTTAGCTGTGTAAGACATTTATGCTGAGTACCGTGGCCTAGCCGCCTAGGTGCTTTCAGCCTAGTACTTTGCTCCCTAGCATACAAAATTGACTTTTTCTTAATTGTTGCTTCCTCCGGCCCATATTACAAATGACACTTATGATGGCACAGTTCAAGGAGATAAAGCTAATTGAAGCAAGTAGATGCTAAGGGAGATAGTAAATTTCTTTGAACATCAAACAAGAGAAAGAGCAGAATTGGTAGGAAAAAAAATTCAGACTAGTAAGTTATTCGGTAGAGAAGAATGACTTCTACATGTCTGTAACAAATAGGAATAGAGGTGGAATTCACAACATTGCATGCTCCAAGAGGACACAGACCTTAATCATTGCACCAGATTCGGTTCTGATCCTTGATATGTTGGAACCAGCTCTGCCAATCAAGCCACCCACCATTGTTTCCGAGATCACCATATCCAATGTCACATATTCAGCTGCAAAATAAAAAATAATTTGGCACGATTTAATTGAGAGAGCATTAGAATAAGACAAGATCAAATCACTTGCACAAACAAACGCTTGTAGAAGCACATTTACCAGCATTAGGGTCCATATGCTGAGCGGCTCTTGCAATACTCAAGTTATATGTTGGGCTGATAGAAATTACTTGCTTTGGTGGATTTTTCCTAATAAATTGACAAAAATATGAACCACAGAAGGCTGGAGATGACAGAGATCAAACTCAAGCGGTGCAGAAATAAGTTTACCTAAGTTCAACACCAATATCCTCAATAGCTTTCATTACAGCAGTTACTTCACCTGATATCTAATGTCCACAAGACAAATCATTCCTCAGAATAAGCAACAAACACATAGCATAAAATGGAGTTCCCAAGATCCCAGTGCATAACAAGTTACACACCTTAGTACTCGTGATAAGACTTCACTTCTAAATGATAAATTTATGGACCATTTGGGTGTTGGTTTTATATAATGGTAATCAAAATGAGTTTTGGTGCTAGTTTCAATAAAATGTAGTATGTCATTTCCATGATAATCAATCTCATCGTCAAGATGTCTTTTATTCATAATTTTCCAATACTACTTGATACCATCTTAAATGATAATGGACGAGAATAAATTTAGGATGAGAAAGGAAATTCCACATAGTAGCATTGAGTTTTCATGAAATGCTAGTGATAGCACTTTTTTAAGAAAATTCCACATGGTAGCATCCAGTTTATGCACAAACTAATGGCCGTAGCACTTTTCGTTAAGTTCTTGTTAAATTCTGTTAAATTCATCATTTTGTAATTTTTTTTTCCACATGGTAGCATCCAATTTTTGTTTGATACACCATTTTAACATTTAATTCACCAATTTAACGTTTAATTCACCGTGTAATTCATTAACGCTCATAAATATTGTAATAATTTTGTTTTCATTCAAAAATGACACAAATTATTTAGCGACATTGATATGATATCACTTGTATAAAATGACACGATTTATTGTCATTTTAGTGACATTAATGTTAAAATATTTATTTAGTGACATTAATGTTAAAATATTTATTTAGTGACATTAATATTACTCGTATAAAAATGACACATATTAATGTCGCTAAAATGACAATAGATCATGTCATTTTTAAACGACTAATATTAATGTGGCTAAATAAATAGTGTCATTTTTTAATGAAAACAAAATTATTACAATATTTATGGGCGTTAATTAATTAAACGGTGAATTAAACGTTAAATTGGTGAATTAAATATTAAAATGGCGAATAATGTTAAAATAGTAAATTAAACAAAAATTGGATGCTACTATGTGGAAAAAAAACTTACAAAATGATGAACTTAACGGAATTTAACAAGAACTTAACGGAAAATGCTACGACCATTAGTTTGTGCATAAACTGGATGCTACCATATGGAATTTTCTTAAAGAAGTGCTACCACTAGCATTCAAGAAAACTCAACGCTACCATGTAGAATTTCCCAAAAAAAATAACTAGAGTAGGACAAGCAACCTTGTCAAGTAGTTTTTCTAGCTAAATTACATCGAATTTTCATTACCATTGCTAACATATAATACTAAAAACCAAACAAACTGTTACGAGTATATAAATAGAAATGAATTGTTGATTAATGTTTAAAATGTGTTTCTTTATGGAAGTAAATTCTTGCCTTCTGGTCCGTTGGATCAAATTCGAGAGTCTAAGATGTTGGTTCTCATGTTTTTATATAAGTTTCGTTCTTACCTTAACCTTTTCCAATATAACATATAGAAAATGATTCAGGTGAAAACCAAGCTTATATAAGAACCATGAGAACCAAAATTTTAGCCACACAAACTTGATCCAAGTCCAACAGACTAGAAGGCTACAATGATTTCCATAAAGTAACACTGAAAAGTGTTATTTTTTACATGTAAGGGTAATACTTTTGTGCCAAAAAAGTGTTACTTTTCAAACAAAAAGATGTTTTCCCCAAAAACAAATTTAGAGAAAAAAAATCAGTGATAAAAAAGTGTTACTTTACATACAAAAAAAGGTGTTACTTTTAGTAAAGATGTGTTCATTTCCATATAAAACATTTTTCTCCCAAAAAAGCTTCTTGAAAAAAAAAATTAGAAAATAAAATAACAAAATCGCCATAATAAGGTGCAAGCGAATCTTAGCCCATAATTTGACCTAACGGTTTAGATTATAGTTCTCATATAAGTTCGGTTCTCATGGGAACTTGACCAATATATATAGAAGTATAAATAAAATTTTGTTTTAAGTTTCAACCTTCACATTATAGATTTAACATTTCAGAAAATTATCCCTTTCCTCTTCCTACAACCCGTAGTGAAGCATAAGCATTCACAAATAAAGTAATAAACAATTAGGATGAGCATGAATTGGGCTACTTACAAATTTTATGAACAAAAGTGTTAACTACATATCAATGTCTAATTTTTTCAATTATGCTTCTAGTACCTTTTCAAAATTTCCCTTCAAAAAAAACAATGTTGTACTAGCTCATTTCAAAAAAAAATCTTTATATCAAGTATTCCTTAAAGCTAACCAACATTTAACGGGGCTAGTAATACATACCCAGAAAAGACCCCTTTAATATTGTTACACAATGCATTGAGTCTGCAACCCTCATAGCTTAGCTACTAAACATATTAACTGTCTCTTGGCTATTTAAGTTTGAAATTTAAATTATGCTTCATGATAGGCTAAGGGCTATTTGTCTGATGTCATTTTGCTGTCTATGAAAGTTGAAAGGGGAGGCAAGAGAGCCCTAACTCTTGAACAATTGTATAGGAAAGTCTTTTCATTCCCTTCCTACCCTTCATAAAGCAGATTTACTAGAGGAAAAAAAGGGGGGCGGGAAGAAGAGAGAAAATTGATCCATACTCAATGGTAAACTCACGCAATGAGAATAGTCAAGGAAATCCACCCAGATAACCTGTATTTCATTTTTCCTCATTCCTCGTGCAGATAGACCTAGCAATCATTAATTTATACATTGTCAGTGCCAGCCCACAAAAAAGGGCAGGTGAGGGGGAATGAGGATAAGGGAACTACATTGAAGATTCAGAAGAAAAGATAGGAATGAGGGGGAGGGATGAGCACGAGGGACAAGGGAAGGGAATGAGGGAAGAGGGGAGGGGGACGAAAGAAAAATGGGGCAGGGATATGGAGGAAATAAAGGAGCGAGGGAACTTAATTGGGATTAAAAGGATCGACAGCTAGGATCTAACACTCTTGAGTAGAGGACCGAAGATCCCCCTATATAGTACCTACCACAAAATTTCGATGCGACAACAAACTTTGGTCTTCTAATACTAGGTCGGTCAAAGTACTCACATCAGTGGAGTTGCATATGCATGTCAACTCTTGATCGTATTTGAATTCGATAACTCCAAATAAAATCACCCAAAAGTTTGGCGGCATATAATTTATTCAAATTCATAAAGTTGCACATGCTACCTAGCTTGAACAGATACATGGTCATAGGAAGCACAACACTAAATCAAGAACAAGTACAAAACTGTTGAGTAATCTTCGTACATAAAGATAAGAAATGACAATATCTCATCACAGGGGATTTAGGCCCAAATTTATCCTGCATTTTTCTCACTAACATGTGTAATGAAGAACTATGGGATCTACAGACATTATGAATTTCCCCTAGGAAGCGCAGAGTACAGACTTTTGTCCTTAAAATCACCCTATGCTCAAAGAGAAATATCTACGTCAGAATCATTTTAAGAAGACAATGATGAAGGCAGAACAAAGAACAAATAAAGTGAAGAAAAATGGCTAGCCTACTCACACCTACAGCCAAAAAAGGGGTAGACAAACATATCAATCTTACCTGGACCAAGCGATCCGATTCATGAGCAGATGCACACAAAGGCAGTTGATTTGGTGCAAGAACTGCAATTACAGCACCAGAAGTATTTCGAAGCTTTTCAATGTTCTGACCGGATACCCCTATCAAGCCACCTGCTTGAGAACCAGCTATTAACAACTTTACTGAATTATTAGCTACATGTCCAGCAGCAGCACCATAGGGATCAATCGCGGTAGCAGATGCACTGCTTCCATCATCCTGTTGATTTTAAAAGTAAATTAGATTGATACAAGGTCATTGCATGGTAACAAGATCATAACTGTAAGGAGCCTAAAGGTCTTCTAAAAGCATTATTTATAGTCAAATTGATGAGAGAAAATATAAGTTGCATTTTGTAAATAGTTCTTGCCATGCTCATACCTCCCCTTTCCCTCCTAAATGTGCGATAAGATGTCTTAGCCTAAGAATATTGTGAGGGATTGGGGGGAAAGGCATACTAAGATACACAGCCACAAACTCAAAGATTATATTATACAATGAAGGAATTATGGCAATACGAGAAGCCTCGTAAGATCCCACCTCTTCCAATTTTATATATGTAGAAAAACATTATGATCTTTGAACAGGGATACATCAACCACAAATGTGAAGGTCATATTCTTCTTATACTAATATGTCTTATAGTATAGAAGGATACACTGGATATATTAGTATTAGTTAGGTTAGGTAGTTAGTATAGGGAATGGAAAACTAGAATAAATAAGGAAGATTAAATGATAGATACAGATGAAAAAAAACTATGTTACACACTATAGTGAGTTTTATGCTCAAGTCTTGGGAGAGTGCAAGCCTCTCGAATGCTTATGTTATGTTGTTTCTATCAATTACATCTATAAGATCTTTTACTATATTATTCTATACCAGTACATTTCTGTGTTCTTCTATTGTTCACTATAACGGAAAATCACATGGAAAATATATAATGGTCACGTACATTCTCTACGCCTTTTACACATTTTAATAGAAATAGTAAAAGGGAAAAATATTGATGCAAATGCACAAAACATATCTATTCTTAATGAGAAAAGATAAAAGAGAGGATGGCATCAAGTACCGCAAGGATAAGAGAAGCAATCTGAAGCAATGCCTTCTCCGCATCACTAATACCGCCAGCCCCATCCTCTTTAGAACTAATTATAATAACACGTTCTTCGAACCTCTAACACAAAAAAAAGACATTGCGTTAACATTTCGAATTTTACCCATCCTCCTTGCTATTGAATCACATTCCACTCCTTCCAAATTTACACATAAGTAAGCAAAAGTGCATTGAATAGCAACAACTGTATATAATGGGATATACTGGTCACAAGAGTTACAATCCCTACAAAAAGTACTATAAAACCATAGTAGAGAAGCTATATGTTTAGTCAATACAGATATAAGGCTAAGTTATATACCATTTTCAAACACCAGACACCTTTAAAAGTTAAAATATTTGCCCTCATTTTCTTTACACAAAACTAGACTCTAAAATTTTTCCACCCATAAATTTTTACCCAAGTTTTGCCATTGTATTCCATCTCCTTAGCCAACGATTCAGAAATTAATTAGAAGAAGCTACTCCAAAAAAAAGCAATATCATAATATTGAACTTATATTCTTTTGAAATTTTCATAGGCAAACAACATGAACTTTTTGTTGAGTATGACATTGAAGATTTGCATCAGAAATTACCAAAAAAAACTATAACACAGAGCTCATTATTAGATGGCACTAATCAAAATCTTCCTTGCTCCCAAATAGAATATCTACCAACTTGACATATGTGTAGCATGATTTCTAACTCAATAGAACAAATTATATTTCCAACAAAGTGGTAATATAATGGATTTTAAGCTGGAAGTACTACGGTCTAGAGACTTAAACTAAAAAGGATCGGCCACGTTATGCATAAGACTATAAGTACACAAGTGTGCTCATAAATTACCCGACTTAATAAAAAAATTATCAAAAAGGACGCACATTCCAAATTCAACAGCATAATTTGCATCAAAGGAGGAAACATGAAGGCTCATAGCAACTTATAATTTGAAAAGTTTATCGCTTGCATCTCCATTTATTACAAAAATGCAACTTCATATAGATCTAATCCTACTAGGATATACTCATAAAACTATATCATTTAACAATGTCTCTTGTTGACAGTTGACCACTAAATCATACTTTCTCCTATTCTTGCATTTGACTCACTTTTCACTGCATGTTTGTCGATGTACGAATTCAAATCTTAATAGAGTTTAGAATAGACAAATCAAACAATATTCCAATTGTATATATTTTAATTTATAGATTAAGAATAAATACAAACTAAGCATGATTGAACAATAGCGTGAAATGATAAATGGGACAAATGGAAAGAATAGGATGAGAGTAATAGATACAGAAAATGCACAAATTCTCAAATGAGACAGATCTCATGTGATCATTTTTAACTTAAAGTAATTAGTAATAAATAGTTTTAAAAAGATAACTTTTTACAATTTTAGAGTGATAACAAATAACTATAAAGTGATCACTTACAATCTTAGAGTGATTAATTGGAGAAATAGGCTAATTATATGGACTCGTCTCACGGCGTGACGGTGTCATATAAGACTTTTGTAGAATATGTCTTTATAATTTATAAAAGTATTTTCCTGTCTTTATAACTTTGGTCAATTTACTTTAAAAAGGATAATGAAATTGATGGAATAGGGAGATAGAAAAAAGGGAAATTTGCCAAGAATAATCCCAACTATCACCCGTTGGCCAGAAATAATCCCAACTATTGATTATTTTCTAATAATCCCAACTATTGATGAAGTTTGTTGAAAACAGTCCCACTCTATTTTCAACCGGCTGTAGCAGGTTTTTTTGAGTATTTTTTTACCTTTTTTTTGTAACTTTCCTTCATCAAATTAGGTAAACCTTTATTAAAGTTAAAAAAAAGGTAAAAAAATACTCAAAAAACCTTCTACAGCCGATTGAAAATAGAGTGGGATTGTTTTCAACAAACTTCATCAATAGTTGGGATTATTAAAAAATAATTAATAGTTGGGATTATTTCTGGCCAACGGGTGATAGTTGGGATTATTCTTGGCAAATTTTCCTAGAAAAAATTATTGTTGGATTAATGTTCCAAAATAATAGACAACCAAATAACATAAATGTATCTAATTAAAAAGGAAGACATATTTCTAGTTTTAATCACGCGCAAAAATATCATGTTTCAGTCAATGATGCCTTGACAGCGTAGAAAACATGCATTCAAACATCTAAACAACCCCTTTTCATGAACATAGGGAGTAAAGAACAAATTTCCTGCCCTTCACTTATTATACCAAGCCGAGGACTTGCTTGCAATCCAACCGTCTACCGTAAGTCTAACAAACCACTTTCCAAACAGCATCAGCATACAAATTAAGCATTTATACAACGGCCAACAGCCAACAAACGTTCATCAAAAGTTCTTATTCACTCCTACACAATCCAGAATCTTGGAACCACATATATCATATTCCCAATGCACCTTACTTTAATTACTGACATTAATAGAAAGCTTTACTAAATAGCGATAGAAACCAACAAGTCCATTATAAATTTAGTTCATAAACTAGAATAAAATCCAAAAATCCCATTTTACACAACAATACTTCCTACACACAGACACAAAAAGATTTCAAATAGTTTATTAATCTACTATAAATCAAACATCCTGAAAAACAAATTCGCTAATTTTAACAGACCCCAACTTCACAAGATCCCATCTTCCCGAATTCAACATGAATTAACTTCAAACAAACACCATCATACAAAATTCTAATATAACAAACAAAAAATCCAAAGAATTAATTATTACAAATAAAAACAAAGGTTCAATTAAAGAGATTTATGTCAATGAATCTCCTACGTAATGATCTGATGAAAGCCTACCTTAAACACAACCCAAGTGAGGCCCTTATAAATTAGGAAAAATTACCCTGAATAATACTTCCTCCAATGCACTAGTAATGTCTCATTTGCTTTTAGGATACTATTTATCTATTACCTCTTAATTTGTATTTTATTATTAATCTATAAGTTAAAACATAGTCAAGTGGCATCTTGTTTGATTCATCTCAATGCAATAATTATTCTTATAATTATGCATAATTAGAGATATTAGGGATTGAATAAGTGCATTGGACAAAGTGCATAAAGCAAATGGGACATTATTAGTGAATTGGAGGGAGTATTACCTTCCAACATTTTCCCTACAATAATAACTATTGATTAACCATGAATAATACCAACCTTAAGGTAAGTTTTCCACCAACTTTCATTGTTACCCATCCACTTTATTTCTAGAAAAATAAATTGAATATGAATTAGAAAAAAATTTCCAATATCCCCCTTTCTCCCCCTTGTGCACCACCCCACCCAAGGTGCACCACCCCAGCCCCACCACACCTAATACACCCATCAACCACCAAATAAGTAGCAACCACCACCACCTGGCACCTGTAAATAGCAACCCCCGGGGTCGCCACCGCCCTTCCACATGGCCGCCACCAACACCCCAGCCAAATGATGTGAGGGAAATTATTCATGATTAATCAATAGTTAGTATCATTATTGGGAAAATATAGAAAAGTTAGTATTATTTACGGTACTTTTTGCTACAAATTATTCAACACAAGAATAAAACCCCAAAATCGCCTTTACACAAAAATGTTTTCCTCATACACAAACACCTAAATATAATTCAAACAGCTGCTTATTACTCTACCACACATTAGAGTTAATTTAGTTTAGGTTGTAAGTAAATTCCAATGGTAATTTATAATTTTTAGGAAAAATTATATAAAACCACCTAATCTATACACTTTTTTAAAAAAACCACCTTTTATAAAATTTTTTGCAAAAAAACCACCTTATATAATGCATTTCTTTGCAAAAGACTACCTGTTACTCTATTTCGTCAGTTGACCGGTAGGTTTAACGTTTGACCAGCACGTGCTTTTATGTGATTTTGCAAAAACCACCTTACATAATGCATTTCTTTGCAAAACCACCTTACATAATGCATTAAGGAGTCGTTTGGTTGACATAGGAGTTAAATTCCAATAGGAAGTTGTAATTCATTGGAATTTACTTCCTTTGTCAATTTCCTAAGAATTACTTAATATTGTTTGTTTGACAATAGAAATTTTCATTTCCTTGGAAGTAATTCATAGGAATTGTTAATGACCAAGGGGGTACATGGTAATCTAATTCCTATGTCACATAGGAATTAACTTCCCTTGGATTTTATAATTCCTAGGAATTTTAGATTTTTTGGCAACCAAACAAATTAGCATAATAATATATCCTAGGAACTTAAAATTCCAAGGTAATTGTGGGTAACCAAACAAGCACTAAATGTATTATGTAAGGTGGTTTTTTTTGCAAAAAATTTTATATAAGGTGGTTTTTTTAAAAAAAGTATAGATCAGGTGGTTTTATATAATTTTTCCTAATTTTTATGAACTCTCGACAACTTTTCCGAATTCACCATAAATGAACTTCCTAAACCAATACCATCATTAAAAAATCAAAATGATAAAAACCCAGGGTGAAAAATCTAAAACCATTTAAAAGAATCAAAAATACAAAGATTAAGTTGAAAGAACTGACAGCAATAGGATCAGCAATCTTGATAGTAGCTTTCGTATCTTCCCTAATTTTCTGAACTCTATGGCCACCTTTACCAATAACTTTGCCAATTTGTCCAGATGGAACAACAACCCTAAATAAAATATCATTACCCAAAGCAAGTCGTTTGGTAGAAGGAACCTCACCAGAATCTGAGACGGGATCTCGAGGACGTTTGGAGGAAGGGCGATCAGAATAATGATTTTGTGGGTAGGAAGGGTATTGAATTGGAGGTAAAGGAATAGAAGGAAGAGATGAAAATTGATGAGGATGATGATGATGGGGATGATGATGATGATGATGATTGTATTGATGGGATGAATAAGAAGAGATGTTTATGGGTGGTTGTTGTTGTTGTTGATATGGAGGTTGAAGAGGTGGTGGTGGAATGTATTGATTAGAGTACGATTGTTGGAATGCTGCCATTGAAGTGTATTGCCCATGTTGCGCCATTTTTGAGTTTTCTGAAGCTTTGATTTGGGGAAATCGTGAATGCGAAATTAAGGGTTTCTTTGTTTCGCCGCTCGGAGCAAGTTTTATGCAATACTCTCCTATCCCACGATTAATTTTTCCTACGAAGTTTTTTTAAAAAAAAAAAAAAATTCCTACGAAGTTTGATTCTCTTTTTCATTATTTACTAGTTATACTATTAAGTTTTGTAATGTTATTTTATACTCTTTAATTAACAATAATACGAGATCTTAAAAAAAAAAAAAAAAAAACAATAATACGAATAAAAATATTAAAATATCAATGTGTTGTAAAGGTGTGAAGGATGTAAGAATTTGTGTATGTTGGGGCGTTGATATGCAATTGATGTACTATTGATGCACAGAGCTAGTTAATAGGTTGGATGGATGTGATCTATTGATGATGACTGGTGTGTTACTTAATGCGAGCATGTGGACACCATTATTGATAGATTGCTAAGTTGTTTAAGGGAGTAATGGCTTAGCAGTCTATATTATAGACGTTGTTGTTATGATGATGTATCGAGTCTAAATATCGGGGCATAACAATGCTTAACAAAAGTTAGAATGACAACCCTAACTATTTCAGGAATTAATGAAAATAACGGCAAAATTTAGCATAAATATGTAATAGTACAAATACTTTGATGCAGAAATGGTCTAAAAAGTAGATTAGCAAATTACATGTGTTAGGCAACCAAAATACAAGCTTATCATAGTTCAATACCCCTAAGTAATCCTATTATAATTAGCATATTATTACATAGAAGTGGATTATTGAATGGTAATTAAATTGATATGTATAATGTGATATCTTAATCATATTGTTTCAATAGTTAAAGCCAAGAGTTGGTATATTGCAAAACTTGACGTGCTAAGTGATTAAATATCAAATTCTACATATGATATAAATAATACTTAGAGAATAGCTCCAACACCAAACCACAAGATTCTGTGACCATGTCTTAGCACACCACTATATTGGAAACTTTCAGTCTAATATCTTATTAAAAGTTTAAGCAGTGAGCTAACAACCATTGTCCATACATTCAAATTTTCATTCAACAATTGGTTAGGGGAAGAGGATAACAACTTTAAGTGATCATTCACAGTCTCAAATAAGTGAATCTCTACAAAAGCAAGAGTTCTCTAATTTCTGTATCCACATAATTAAATGAATGAAAAGCACTCCTGGTTATAGATGCAATATCCCTTAATATGTCCCGTGACAAGCTTAACTAATCACACATCCTTTCTGACTCTTTCAAGCAAAATCTGAGTATTATCTCCTAGCACCTACAATATAAAACAAACTTTGACACCTTCGACTCCTTGTCTCAAGCTCTAATTTTCTTTTTGGTAGTAATTAGTAACGATTGAATCTATTTACTAATGTGTGCTATCAACCTTGAAATACTCAAGGTGTTGAACTCCTCAACATCCTTATCCCCAATTTATTGATCCTTGAACTCATAAATTCTTGACTCAATGTCACCTTCCTGCAATCAAAACAATTTTTTGTTAAAAGAAACACTATCCAAATTTCACAGGCTGAAAATAGGGACAAGTACCCAAGAGATCATTCTAATCATAAATTTTGCGATTTTAATTTAAGGAACTCGATTATCACTTTTAATGCAACTTTTAATTTAGCTATACCAATGAAGTAACATCATTTTTTGTCAAAATTGAGTGTAGGAACCTTCCAATTCTAAACAAAAGTCAATTGGAATTCTCACTACTAATGTTGATCACCAGAGGTGCAAGCATGAAGGCAGGATTGTTCTGGATAGAAGTATTTTCTAAGAAAACAATTTTTCCTCTTTCCAATATATAATTGGGAACATATTTTGAAACGAAAAGAGTTTCCACCATATAACTCAATTTCCTCCCAAAACTGAATGAAACCAATTTTCCTCATTCAAAACAGTTTTCATCAAACTAAACAAATGAATTGCGAATATTACTTAACAAAAACATTAAGGATCATCCCATCAATACCTCAACCGAAGGCATTTGGGGCATATATAAACACTACTAAAAAAGTTGTCTATACCTACACTTAAGTGTAATTGTCTTATTTTAGTTAGGCACGCTTATTAAGCGTGAGAATCATAGCGACGCTTATAAGCGTGACTAAGAGCTGTTAATATCAGGCACGCTTACTAAGCGTGACTAACACTATTAAATTAAAAAAAAGGTAAAATAAATTTGAAATTATAATCAAACGGCCCTACACTTTTGGCCTTTCACCTTCGACTGAACTGCTGCAAACATATACCTAATTTCAGAAAATTTTGGCCTAACTCTTAAAACCCTAAATTCGGCACAACACAACAACTACCTTGTGTGTTTCATCTCATGGTCTTCATCTGTGTTTCAAGATTTCAATTTTTCTTTCATTTCTTTCAAGTAAGTTTTACATATGGTTTTATATTTTATTTTTGTCTTAAATTTCAGAATTTGGTTCTACAATTCCAAATGGAATCAAATTTATAGATGTATTACCTTTTTTTACTTGTTTTTGCATAATCTTATATTTTTATTAGACAATTTTGATTTTGGGTAGTGTTTGCTAATCTCTGTTTTGATGTTTTGGTAATGTTACTGAAAAGGAAAGGTCGGTTAAAAGGAGAAGAGGAAGGCCATCATTGAAGGATTCAATTACAAAACATCATCCTGCTGAATTTTTCAAGATTTATCTTTCAGAACATAATTCAAAGCAATTGGTAATGAGTAATTGTTCAAACTGTATTTAAACATTGTATGTTTTATTTAATTAATTGGAAAAATGTGTATTAATAATTTAAATTTTTGTCCATCATTTAAAGTAAACAATAATTTATAATTTATACTACTCCTATGAAAGTGTTTTTCTATTAGTTATGTATACTTTGGTCTTAATTTTTTTAAATAAGAAACATAGTTTGAATATTAAGAAAATGTTTCCCTAAATGTGACTTATTTTGAGTTAATTAATAGTACTAGAGTTCATAATGAGACAATGGACAAATGTATAAAGTATTAGTACCAATTGATTATATAATTTTTTTTTATCAATCATTCTGAATGCAAAAAATTTTGTACATTTTACACTCAAGTAAAAAATCTTGCTAAGTCATGGTGATTGTATTATAGAATATTGGAATCCCATTCATGGCATCCTTTTTTAGTGCATACCTCTTATTTGACCTGGAAAATGTATCTAATAGAACCTTCTCTAATCTCTATTCTTATACTCTTTGAATTTGGAGAATGACCTTGTAAATTTGGGATACAGTTGCTTCATATTTGTACCTTATTGGCAACTCTGAGGTAAGTATCTAATAGATTAGAGATAGATCAACTTCTCTATAAGCCCAGTTTAGTAATGTTGGTTATGGAAATTACTTTTATTATGTTCTGTCATCAAATTTAGCTTTGGCTTCTTCGAGTTCAAACAAAGATAGTAAATTCTGCGTTATCGAGTAAATTTCTTCGAGTTTGATCATATTTTGATTTGATTATGTTTTGTTGGTGCTGCACTTTGTGTCTGTTTCTTTATCTGGGTTTCCGCTGTTGCTGCCTTCTTCCTACTGTTGATGCTTTGTCTAATTTCTTGCTGAAGTCTTTGCTTCTTGGGGAGTGTTTGAGTTCTGTAGTCTCCTGTCCTGGTGCCGATTGAATGTACAGTGCTAGGGAGTAGGGCTACTGTCTTGAAGAGCCTACTAGTGTCAAGAAGATGGGTTTGTACTGATTGCAAGTGTAGTTGATCATGAAGCTATGCCATTTGCAGCTTATGTTTGATGATGGCTTATATGAGCAGCTTGTTGGGCTTTATTATGTATCCCATGAGCAGCTTGTTGCTTATTGTTTTCTAATGTAGCTTTATTTGTATTGCTCTTGACTTTTGCTGAACTTTATGTCGGCTCGTTTTAGGCCTTGTTTTTCTCGTATGCACATGAAGAGTGGGGCGTGAAACCCTTCATTGAAGGTGGACCTCGTTTCCACACTGATGCAATTAAGAAAATCTGAGTTTCTCCTTGCCATGATGTATTTTGTTCTTTCTAGTGATTGAAAAAAAATTTTATTTGCCAAAATAATAATAATAATAATAATAATAATAATAATAATAATAATAAAAATTTGTTGTTTCATGAAGTTCCTGCTGTGGAGTTTCTCGTCCTGCTTTGTTCGATAGGCGCTGACTAGCTTATAGTCTATGATGTGCTACTGCTATGTGTCATTGAAGATAAAGTTTAGAGGGCTTCCTTGGTGTTCTCAGTATTTTAATGCTTTACTTGGTTCTTGGTGCTGCTGTTCAATGGCTTGTGGCTTTCACTTTTATACCACTGTGATGTTGCTTGAGGTGTAAGAGGTTGAGATAGTCCCTGCTGCATCAAGTGAAGGGCTACACTGATTTTTCTTTGGTGCCTTTGATACTTTTTGTTTAGCTTTTAGCGTATTTGTATAGCTTTGCTTTTTGAGCTGACTTTGTATTCGGCTATTTAGGCCTTGATCTCCTCGTATGCACATGAAGAGTGGGGTGAGGAAACCCTTCATAGAAGTTGGGCCTCGTTTCCACACTGATGCAATTAAGGTTGTTCGAGTTTTCATTCCTTGATGTATTTTTTATTTTTTCGGGTAAATGAAAAAACTTTTTATTTGGCAAATAAAAAACAAATAATAATAATAATAATAATAATAATAATAATAATAATAATAATAATAATAATAATAATAACAAAATATATCATCAAGATTTTAATTCAGGAAAATATTTAATAAAAAGTTTTTGGAGCTGCTGCTTTCTCCTCCTTCTCTCTAGAATCGCCCCGGTAGGGCAACCAGCCCCAGCCATGGCGTACCGGCGGCGAGGCCGACCACCGAGGAAGAGGAGAACTGCGGCATGCTATTTTGACCTCCAACCCACCATTTGAGGATACCTTATCAGCGTTTAGTTAGCGAAATCAATTTCGCGATTCTAGACCATAGAAGCAGTCGAAACCCTCACTTTCTGAGAATTCGATCCAATTTCTAATGAAACCCCAAATGGATTTAGGGGATTTTCGTTTCAAGACCTATTTTAATGTTTGAGTATATTAAAGTAGGGCATTGGCTTTCGATTCGGAGCTTATCGGTGCTCCATTACTGTGCTGAAGATTGCTGGAAGGTATATACTTACCTTTGTTTTGTTTTAGTCCTTATCTAAATGTTTCTAGGGATGGTTGTATTTGGTATTAGTCCTGAGATTAAGTCTTCATGTTGAAGGCCCCTAGTTCTAAGATTCATGAACTGTTGTCTACAGTTAAGTTTTTGAGGTTAACCTCTACTTGTTATCCATTCAATTCGAACTGCTCAAGGCAGTATAGCAAATGAGGATATCAAATTGGATGTTACTCCTGGTTTGTCTCGCTGGTTGTTGTTCTAGGTCTGAGTTTTTGTGCTGGTTCTATATCTTAGAGGATGACATCCCCTAAGGGCCTGCTCTCGGGTCACCAGCTACTTTAGAGGTAGCATAGTGGGAATCTTGTACCCACCTCCTCTCCTCCTGGTTTCTCTTTGAGGGCAGGTTAAGTCTTGGCATAGGACATCGTACCCTGTTGCAATGACCTCCCCCACATATGGCTTAGGGGCATTTCGGTTGTTGCCTAGATGCTCTAGGTTGTTTTGGGCGTCTTAGGCTCTCCTTATGCCGGTGGCTTTCTACTACTGGCTGATGGTTTATGGGTGGACCTTCCATGGGCCACTGGTGCTGTTTTAGGCGCTTGTTGCTAACCTTGGTATATGTAGATACTTCCTAGAATATTGGTATTACTCTTGTTTTGTGCCATGGGCTGGTTTGTGCTTGGCCTATTCTGATGTTAGGCTGTGATGATTGATTGTGGATGGAAGCCTGCTACTGTCAATGCTGCTCCTGAATCTGTTGATGCTGCTTGTTAGTGTTCCAGATAAGTGTTTGATATGCTGTTGATTTGGTCTCCCCATTTGTATTGGTGGACTGCGGCTGGTCTGCTTTTTGCCCTGGGTTGATGAACTTAACCATGGTTTTGGTGCAGTCCTTAAGGCATTTTGAGGCTCATCATTGATTCCTCATCTTGGTGGCACCTTTGGGTCTGGCTTGGTTTGGAGTGCAAATGCTTCGTTAGTTTGGCACCCTAATTAAAGAGCGAGCTACTGGTGGATGTATTTTGATAGGATTTAATTAGTTTTTGCACAGTCTAGTTGTATGGAATTAATTGTACTTGTATGTGGCCTCTGTTAATGTTTAGGCTAGAGATATTCTCTCCTTTTTGGAGGCGTCTTTCCAGACCTCGCGATGATAAGGGGCCTGTCCCTTGGAGCTTCGGTTTTTGGCTAGACCTCTCAGTCTTTTGAACCGTTGTAAGCATCGGCTATTTTTTCATGGCATTTTATAAAATTTACCTTTGCCAAAAAAAACAAAATATATCATAATAATAATAATAATAATAATAATAATAATAATAATAATAATAATAATAATAATAATAATAATAATAATATAAAAGTAAATTGCTTTTACCAATATATAGTTTTTGAGCCGCCTCTCTCTCTTCCCTCTCTCTAGAAATCGCCCCGGTAGGGCGATCTTCAGCCCCAGCCATGGCATACCGGCGGCGAGGCCAACCACCGAGACGGAAGAGACCTCCGGCGTGCTAGACTCCGATCAACCCCTCTGTAGAAAACACCATCTTCTTGGTACCCCATATCATCGTTTTGTCGAGTTTGCCTAACCCTAACTCAAAAATCCCTAAATCCAAAGTCTATGGCCTTTTGCTTCCATTTTAATGAAGGAAACACCATCTACTAGGGATTGAAGAAGTCTTTGTTCTTCTGTGAACCCCCTTTTTGAGAAGTCGAAACTCTCGACCCTAATATGAGATTTCGATTTCTTCGTCTGCTGTAACCCTAAATTGATTTAGGGGTTTTCATCTATGGTCTATAATAGAGTAATTGAGCATCTTAAGGCTGGGTTTTGGCTTTCGATCCTGGCTCGAGATTCATGTTTGGGTCTTCCAAGATTGAAACCCTAATTTCGGTCCTCCAAATCTTCTCTCAGATGCAAGTTCCAGATTTGTACGGTGGTGCAAGGTAACTGCCTAGCTTTGTTTTGATTGTCTTGTGGGTGTAGATGGAATCGCAACACCGTTTTTGAACCCCTTTTCTATGGGTTGTTGATCAGTTCAATTCCCTAATTGTTTGAGGAATTGAAACTTCATGAACTGCTTTTGCAGTTATGTTTATGAGGATAACACAAAATTTGTTATTCCTTCCACCTCGAATACAAGTAATGGAGGATCTCTAAGGCCCAGCTACATTTGGACTTATTGATCTTCCTTTGTGAACTTCGAGTTCTCATAGGATTCGAACCTGGTTCGTTGCCTTGTGGTAATAGGTATGAGTCCATAAGATGTGTAGGACTCGAAGCCTGCTTAACTAACACTTGGGATTCTTACTCCAGTGTACTGACTTTGCTCTTCGAACAAGGCATATGGTTAGCATCAATAGGACTTATGTTGATGCTAGGAGTGTATATGAACATGCTACTTGGTATAGTTTGATTGTGGTGGCTGTTGTGGTTTTGTTTACATCATCTGTAGAGTGTAGGTGGCTTGGCAATGCTTGGTCTTGGCTCCCATGTTGCTCTATATCTGATGATGATGGTGTGCTGCTTTGGGAGTTGGTGGTCGAGGGTGACTACTGCTGTTCAAGGCTGCCCCAATGGAACAGTGGGCTATGGCTTTCATCCTGGTTGAACTGTTTGGTAGCTGTTGTAGATTCCGTGACAAGGTGTGATCTTGTATTATATACTGAGTATTGCTGCTGCTGATCTGGTGGCCTTGCTGCTGGTCTAGTATTACTATTTTGTGATGCTCTTTGGTGGAAGGTTGTCCCTCGCCATGAATACCCACAAACGCCAATTACGGCTGTTCTTTGGCGGTACTGGTGCTGGGGGATTAGTTCGAACTGCTGCTGATTGTATTGATAATGATGGGGTCATTTTTTTGGATGGGAGTCTGCTGATGGTTTATGCACAGACTAGTGTTCTTCTGAATTGGATGTTGCTTGGTGTACTCTGATTATGATTGGAGGATACCTGCTTCAATGCAATGGCGATTAAAAAAGCTTATGAATGTATTGATCTTGTAGTGGATTTTGTATTTTCATGTTGTGTATGGAACCTTTAGTCAAGCTTGGCCCAAAGCCAGGTGTAAATGATTGGTCGTAGTACTTCTAGTTTCTAGGAATTCTTTTCCTTTTTTGGAGATGACTCCCTAGACTAGCGAATGACGAGGGGCATGTCCCTTAGAAGCTTCGTTTGGGTCGTATTCTCAGTCTTTTGGACCTTTGTAAGCTTCGACTATTATTTCTGGCATTTTATAATACTTACTTTGCCAAAATAATAATAATAATAATAATAATAATAATAATAATAATAATATAATATTATATAATATAATATAACAAGATTTAGCCACACTTATTTTGTGTAGAAAACATGAACTAATATAGAGTACTAAAGCATTTAGCCACGCTTATTAATCGAGGAAATATTGCATCACATATAAGCGTGGCAAAGGGTAATATCAGTCACGCTTATAAGCGTGGCAAACAGGTGCATTTAGCCACGCTTATTAAGCGTGCCTAAAATATACCCACACAAGCTGAAAGCACGCTTAATTAAGCGTGGCTAAATGCATCAGCCTCACATATAAGCGTGCCTAAATGCATTTTTAAGCGTGGGTATAGACAACATTTTTTGTAGTGAAATAGTTATATAACTAATTGTTAATACACCCTTATGTTTGATATATTACTCTAAACATTTATATATGAACCAATCGTTTTATTAACAACAAAATACTTACAAGACGTAAAAAGGTCTTCTCTTAAAGTTGCTCTTGCTTTTCTCGGCTACATAATACTTTGTTAGTTTATATCCTTGGCAAGTATTTAGAACAAAAACATATAATAAATTATTTGATAATCTTTTGATGCAACAATTCACCAACCATAATCATTTGTCCTCTCTACTATATGATTACAAGCACACATAAGATGTATAATCAAATTTCTTGCAGCACACTGATTGTGGATCGAAATAAGTTTTAGTTTAGAATGTGGTGGTAGGAAGAGAAGGTGGAAAGAAAAAACTAACATACTATTATTATTAAAGTAAAACTAAAAATAGATTACCAAACAATCTAGCAAAGATCAACAAAAATGCACATTTTGCCTACAAGTATTAACCGCATTTACATTTTTATCATGATGCATATCTCACAAAAATGTTTAACACACCAAATCACTTTTGTTGGACTCCTTAGAACTTGTAAGCATCCATCAGATCAAGTTTCTTCATAATGCTTCCTATTATGATTACATGATTATAATAAATTATAATAATAAAACATAACTGCAAAATGCAAATCAAAATTATTTTAAGATTTTCATAAAAAAATCTCCAACATACAATCTTTAATCTCCTTTTACCCTTTCAATTTCATGTGTAAGGACATAGGAGAAATCATCTAGATTTCTAAATTTGAATCCTTCTACCCAGAGGTTCTAACATTAAATAGAATTATGACGAGTAAAGCAATAATAATGATAACTATAATAAAAAAAGGGAGTGAAAACAATGTTGGCAAAAAAATGATAACTATAATCCAAAAAAATAAAAAGAAATGGAAGTGAAAATAGCATAGGTAGCAATTGCTTGATGAAGTGGCATTATGTGGCAAGAGGTATGCATTGTTGGCAAAAACACTATTCATCAATGGATGATGAATAGTATTCTTGCTTTGCAACCTTTTTATAGTTAGAGGATAGAGGATATTTTTTTATCTTTTAGGAAAATTTGCTCAAAATAATTCAAACTATTACCAATTAGCCGAAAATAATCTCAACTATAATTATTTTTAAATAATTCCGACATTCACCTGAATTTGTTCATGGCAAAGTTGTTAAAATCGTAATTCTACTTTGAATCGTTTAGATAGGTAGAATCGAATCGGTAGAATCGAATAGTAGAATCGTACGATTCTATAAATAAACTTCAATATACTAAAAATATCTAGTTTCTTATAATTATTTCCCAATTAAAAAGTTTAAATTTATTAATTAAAGTTTCTTTGACTTTATTTAAAGGATATAACGAAAACTTTTTAATAATTAGTTTAAATCTATACACCGATTAAGAAATTACTTTTTTTTTTGGAGTTTTCATGATGGAAAATTTAAAATTTATGTGTATATGTGAACGAGATTAGTAAGAAAATGGTACATAAGAAAAATTAAAAATAACTCATACTAAATTAGTAGAATCGGATCGTTAAATCGTAGAATCGTGTTATGATTCTACCTCTAAAAATTTTATTCCTACTAGAATTGTAAGATTCTAGCTGCGATTCAAATCGCTCACTTGTTTTTGGATCATAAAATCGTAGAATTGTAGATCAGAATCGCAATTTTAACAACAATGGTTCATGGCATACCTTAATAAGAAGAGGAAAAATGCATTGGGTAGTAGAATTGATCCAGGTTGGGAACATTGTATTGATGTTCATAAAATGGCTCAAAAAGTTTAATGTAAATATTGTGGTGGTGTACGTTATGGTGGAATTTTTAGGCATAAGCATCATCTTGCTTGTACCGGTATTAATGTTGAAGGTTGTTTGCAAGTTCCTGACGATGTTAATTATAAGTTTAGAGCATTGTTGGAAGCAACTTAAGAAGCATTTAGTGCAAAAAGAAAAAAAACTAAATGACATTGGTGAGAAAGAATGTGAAAGTGGGGGTTATCAAAGGGTGAGACTTGAGAGGAGGTATGGATGCTTTTGTTAATAAAATAAGCATGGTTTGCAAACAACACTTGATCAAAAATTTAAAGAAGTAGAAAAAAAAGAAGTTTGTCAACAATTTGCTCGCTTTTTTTTACACTAGTACTACCTTTTAATGTGGTTTTTAATATCCTTTTATGTGTTTTTAGTGCTTTTTATATTGAAAATGATTAAACAATAAACATGGTCATAATACAACTTGTCATTTTTGCAAATTTGTAGAATCCACCGATCCAACGATTCGATCTCATCTGATGATTTCGATCCAACGTAGAATCTCAATCCTGACAAGTGACAACCTTGACTGTAGGTGTTTAGGTTATTTGCTGTATGAGTTCATGTTATGTGCTATATGTGTTTAGGCTATTTACTGTAGGTTGTTATGTGTTGTATGTATTTTTTGTAGGTATTTATGTTTTGTGTTGTAAGAGTTTATGTTATATGCTGTAGGTGTTTTGGCTATTTGGTGTAGAAGGTTATGTTATGTGTTGTAAGTGTTTTTATGTCTACTTCAGTATGCAAAAATACTAACTATAATAGTTCAAAATGCCTACTTTAATAGAAACAACATTTGCTTTATAACGCAAAAATATAACTAATTTAAATGTTCACTAAAAATATTTCAAATGTTTATTTAATAGAAGTATACAAAAATACCTACTAAAACTAGTTTAAATACCTACTAAAACTAGTTCAAAATACCTACTAAAATTTGTAGTAGGTATTCTGTTAAATGCGTGCGCTTATTCTGAAGAAAGTTTGGTATACAACTTTTTTAAATGAAGAAGCATAAGGAGGAAGAAGAAATGAATGTAACGACTAGTAGGTACCTATAGTAGTCGATTAAAATATGGCAAGGGATGCTGTTAGCAAAAAGTATATAAAAATTTAATTACTTTGAAATAATCAATAGTAAGGATTATTTACAATTAGATGGGCAATAGATAAGATTATTCAGGACAATTTTTCCTATTTTATAATAATCCAACCTTTGTATTTTTTGTTGGCTGCACCCTTTGCTACATTTTAAGCGGCTATTGTAGGTACGTAACACCAAAGATGAGTAGGGTTAGACCAACAAAGAAGCATAAGGAGGAAAAATACGCGAGTGTAATGACTGGTAGTTACCTGCAATAGCTGATTCAAATGTGGAAAGATGTGCTGCTAGCAAAAGAATACAAAGAATGGATTATTTAGAAATAATCAATAATAAAGATTATTTATAGCAGATGAATTTTTTGAAAACGGTTTGTCTAACCTATGCCACAAGGCATAGGTTAAGGGGGTATTAATTACTTTCATCTACCAACTTTATCCAAAGATTTTCCTATTTATTCTCTATTTTTTACTTACTTCAATTAATGTATATATGAAATCATTATTCCCAAGATCATATTTAACAGAATAAAATAAACTTATAACAGAATTTAATGGTCTTATTTAATAATTTCTCCCCTTCTCTCTCTAGAAGATAGGGCTTTCTCTAGGGTTTTCCCTTATTTCTCCCACGGTTTTCTCTGTTCTTGCATTGAAACATGGCAGATGATTTGGCTTTGCAATGCTCAAAATTGCACTTAGTCAATAAGGAAGATGAGATTGTGGATTTGGGCGAGTCTCTTGATGATGAAGAAGTTGATAAACTGTCTCTAAGGCTTGTGGGTCGGGTTGTTACGGAGCGACCTCTCAATTTCGAGGCCATCAAACGTACACTTATGCATGTCTGGAATCTTAAGGAGGGAGTGGTCATCCGATCGATCGGCACGAACCTATTCTTATTTCAATTCTTCCATTGGAAGGATAGGGACAAAATACTCAATGGAAGACCATGGTGTTTCGATAATAGGTTACTTGTGATACAAGAAATCGCGGCAGAGACTCAACCGTCTGAAATGGTACTAAATTCTTCCCCTTTTTGGATTCGTTTATATAATCTCCCTTTTGGTTACCGTTCGGATGAGAAAATTAGGTCTATCGCTAAGACCCTAGGGGATGTTATGGAAATTGAAGATGATTTCTTGAACTTGAACCCTTATCGTAGACTTAGGGTTTGGATGGATATTACAAAACCATTAAAGAGATGGCAGTTAATACGCACAAAAGGGGATAATACTGTCAAGATTAATATCAAATATGAGTGTTTGCCTCATTTTTGTTTCCTTTGTGGTGTAATTAGCCATACTGATAAGGATTGCCCAAATGTTACTGATGAGGAGAAAGACTTAGGATATGGATGGGGTATGGATCTTAGGGCGTCACCTAGGAAGGGGTATGCTAAGATGAAAGAAGAGGAGGCTGTGTTCAAATCAAAGAAGTGTCTTTTTGTGCCAAAACCGAAAACTGATACCTCACATATGCCTATACCACAACACACGGAGCAGGGTAGTTCGATTGTATACAGGGAGGGTGATCTTGGTGCTGCTTCTTCCTCTGATAATAAGGGTAAAAAAGCTGCTGCTCTTGATCTTATTGAGATACCAAAAACTCAGAATCTTGCTTTGATTGAAGAGCATCCTACGGAGGTAGTTCCTAATACTGTGGCTTTAAGTTCAAAGGGTAGTCCTGGTGAGTTTTCTGATGGCGTGGATGTCAATGCTCACAATGCTGCTGTGGGTTTTTCTTTTAATATCGGTTCTGGGGAAACACAGGGGAGGAAGTATGTGAAAGCTAGGAGATCAAAGAAGGAGGTGTCTAATGCCAAGGGGTTACTGTCCCCAACTATGACACAGGAGCTTCCTCATGAGAATCCTTGTAATGAAAGGGAAGCTGCTCCTAAGAGAAAAGTTTGGGACACAGATGTGGAGATGGCTGATGATGATTTTGAACTTAAGAAGGCTTGTGTTAATGCTGCTGTAGGGGATGTGAACACGAATCTTGAAGTAGCGGGGGCTGGTATTGACCAGACCCGCGAACAACAATGAAAATACTGAGTTGGAACTGTCGAGGGATTAACAACCCCGAGACAGTTCAAGCTCTCCGCACGTGGTGCTGGAGAGAGCGTCCTGATATGGTCTTTATCATAGAGTCGATGGTTGAGGATAAGAGATTGGAAATTGTTCGTAGCAAATGTGGTTTCCAAAATGGTTTTTGTGTGAGCAGTACTGGTAATTCCGGAGGGATGGGTCTTTGGTGGAGGGATTTAAATGTAAGTCTCAAATCTTATTCTGACAAGCATATATCTGTTGTGGTGGAGGAGGATGATCGTGGTCGTTCGTGGATTGCAAATGGCATTTATGGTTGGGCTGATCGAGCGAGCAAGCATAAAACTTGGGAGCTCATGCAATCTTTAGTTACTGGTGTCCAATTACCATACATATTTTTTGGGGATTTTAATGAGATTCTCAAATTTGATGAGAAGGAAGGGGGAAATCAAAGGTGTGCTCGTGATATTGAGGCTTTTCGTAGCTGTATTGATAATTGCAATGTGGTTGATTTGAGATATCGTGGGAGTCGTTTTACGTGGCACCGGGGCAATTCCCCTTCGACTTGTGTTAGGGAAAGGTTGGACCGTTTTCTTGCTTCCCCTAGCTGGATTGATATTTTCCCTGGTATTGATGTTAGACACTTCCCGATTTATAAATCGGACCATGCCCCCATTTTACTCAATTCAGAAATCCGCAGAGGCATGGATCCAAACGAGAAGCTGTTTCGTTTTGAGTCATATTGGCTGTCAAAAGAGGGGTGCCGAAATGTCATTGATCAAGTGTGGCATAGCAGCTTTACTGATTCTATTCATGCTAAGTTGGAGCTATGTGGTAACTCTTTGAAAGAATGGGCTGCAAAAGAATTTGGGGAGATTCGTAATATGATTAAAATCACAGAAAAGAAGCTCGCCAAAGCACAAAAACAGACCCCTGACGCCCACACCCTTGAAGCATGCTCGAAGATGTCGAGAGAGCTGGATGGTCTTCATAGAGTTGAGGAGGCATATTGGCACCTCCGTTCTAGGGTGAATGAATTGCGTGACGGTGACAAAAATACTAAATACTTTCACCACAAAGCAAGCTCTCGAAGGAAACGGAATTTGATTCGTGGTCTTAATGATGAACATGGTAATTGGAGGACCTCAAAATCTGATATTGAGCGGCTGGTGGTGGCTTACTTCAAGGGTATTTTTGCGTCTAGCTCACCCTCTGGGATTCCCGATGCTCTTGAGGGCATACATGAAGTAGTGACCGAAGATATGAATCAAATTTTGGATGCGGAACCGACTCGTGAGGAGATACGCCTAGCCTTATTTCAGATGCACCCGACAAAAGCTCCAGGTATCGATGGCTTCCATGCTTTATTTTTTCAGAAATTTTGGGACATTATTTGTGATGATATTGTTTGCTTGGTTCGATCATGGTGGAGGGGAAATATTGATCTTAAACCGATAAATAAAACGTGCATCTCCCTCATTCCAAAATGCAATGAACCTAAAAGTATGTCTGAGTTTCGTCCGATTAGCTGCTGCAATGTTGTTTACAAAATCATTTCAAAGGTCATGGCCAATAAACTCAAATGCTTTTTAGGTGATATCATCTCTGTTAACCAAAGCGCTTTCATCCCCAAACGTTTAATCACTGATAATGCTTTACTCGCTTATGAAGCCTTCCATGCTATGAAAAGATGGGGTAATGGGGGTAGGGAGGCTTTTGCGTTGAAACTTGATATGAGTAAGGCATATGACAGAGTAGAGTGGATCTTTTTGGAGCATGTCATGTTGAAAATGGGGTTTAGTGTTGCTTGGGTCCATCGTATCATGAGCTGCATCTCGAGTGTGTCTTATTCTTTTAGAATTAATGGGGCGGTTTGTGGAGAGGTCATTCCATCACGAGGGCTGAGACAGGGAGATCCGATATCTCCATACCTCTTTATCATTTGTGTTGAAGCTTTTTCGAGGTTGATTTCGTACAGAGTGGAGTGTGGGCGTGTCCAAGGCATTCGTATTTGTAGAAGTGCTCCTACCCTATCTCACTTATTTTTTGCAGATGGCAGCATTCTTTTTGCAAAAGCATCGGTGCAGGAATGCTCGGAGGTGGCTAGTATTATTAGCTTATATGAAAGGGCTTCCGGTCAAAAAGTGAACTACGATAAGACCGAGATTTCTTTTAGCAAAGGGGTCAACTGCCAGCTGCGAAGAATAATTGTTGATACTTTCGGGGTAAGAGAGGTTGATCGGCACGCAAAATATCTGGGCCTCCCTACGATCATTGGCCGCTCAAAGAAGGAGGTTTTCGCTTGTCTTTTGGATCGAGTCTGGAAAAAGCTGAATGGTTGGAAGGAGAAATATTTATCCAAAGCGGGGAAGGAGGTACTCATCAAATCTGTTGTTCAATATATTCCTAATTACATGATGAGTATCTTCAGGTTGCCAGTGGGGATTATTGATGCTCTTCATTCTATGTTTGCAAAGTTTTGGTGGGGGTCGAGCAATGAACAGCGGAAGATTCATTGGCACAATTGGAGTCACATGTGTCTCCCAAAATTTAAAGGGGGCATGGGTTTTCGAGACCTCAATGTGTTTAATACAGCTTTTCTTGCTAAACAAGCATGGCGTTTGTTAACGGGGGCAAATCCTCTGCTTCTTAGTGTGCTCCAAGCTAGATATTTTAAGCACACTTCAGTTCTTGATGCTCGTAGAGGCTATGACCCTAGCTACACTTGGAGGAGTATATGGGGAGCAAAATCTTTACTCATTGAAGGGCTTGGGTGGTGCGTTGGTAATGGTACTACGATTAGAGTTTGGTTGGATAATTGGATTCCTAGGGGCTGCAGGTTTGAGGCGCCAAATGACCCCGCTGCTGCTCAATCCACCATGTGTGTCTCTGAATTAATAGACTTTGATAAAGGCTGCTGGGATATTCAGGTGTTGGAACAATATTTTGATGAAGCCACTGTGTCTGATATCATGGCATTACCCCTCTCGACTAGGTGGCCGATTGACTCTTTGTTTTGGTATTTGGAGAAAAATGGATGCTATACTGTTAGAAGTGGATATCGTCTTGGTCTTCTTGGCCACTCAAATAGGAATGATAATGCAGCTTTGGAAGATGCTCACTTTTGGTCGGTTTTGTGGAGGGTTGAAGGTCCACCAAAACTGAGACACTTCTTATGGCGAGCTTGTTTGGGTTCCCTGGCCACCAAGTATACTTTGTATCAAAGGTACTGTACTACCTCTTCTACTTGTGATAGGTGCAACAATGAGCCCGAAACTTTTTTGCATGCCATTTTCGATTGTCCAAAGGTGCAGGCTTTGTGGAGCAACCATCCTGCTTATCAGCTCATTCACGATGCGCCTAGAACTACTGCCAGATTTTATTTCGTGGCTCAAGGGACATGCTTTGAATGACACTATTCGATCCGTCTTTACAACAATGTGGGCTGCGTGGTTTTACCGCAATAAGCAGGTGTTCGAAGGCTTTGATGGTGATCCTCTGAGTATAGCCCAAGGTTTTCATAAGCTGGTTGAAGAATACATTAGCTACAATGCTTCCACTTGTGTGCAGACTCAGCCCCGCTTCCCTCATCATCAATCTTGGCAGCCTCCACCAAGGGAATGGGTAAAAATCAATTTTGATGCATATGTAGCTGATAATGATATCCGTGGTCTAGGGGTCGTGATCTGTGATTGGGAAGGCAAACTCTTAATGGCCGGTGTTAAAAGAGTTAAAGCTCGGTGGTCGGTTGACATTAGTGAAGCTGCAGCAGCCGTTTTCAGCCTTCAGCTGGCGTCCAGGTTCGAGTATGATTATATCCTTCTTGAAGGCGATTCTCTTACTGTCATTACGACAATCCGCAATAGAGAGGATGGAAGATTTCCTATTCACCGTTTCTATGACTGTATTTTTGAGCTTAGCTCCACCTTTTGTGGTTTTGATTGTAGTTTTGTTAAACGCAATGGGAACGTGTTAGCTCATTCCGTTGCGAGGTGGGATCCGGGTTTAGCTGACGAGAGAATTTGTATGGGACCTTTTCCCCAAGGTCTTCAAACCTTGGCCGATCTTGATATATGCTAATCCCAGGTTTATTTCAAAAAAAACCTATGCCAATGTGGCATAGGTTAGAAAAACCCTTTTGAAAATTTAAAAATAAAATTTAAGAATGAAATGAAATCCAATCCAATTGACAAAAAGTATTTTCGTGGGCAAACCTACTTATCCACCAACCTCCACATTCCTACAGTCACTGAGTGAATAAGTAAACAACTCCTCCTACTTGGATCTCCATTGGCATTGAATTCAAATCTCCGATTTTCAATCAAATACAAGATTCACATTGCATACCACAAAACTAATTTGGTTTTCAATTTCAAATTTCAAACTTTCATTTTCGAATTTTCCTTCCTCTAACACTTTTTTGATAAACAGATCGATGATTACAATGCTGTGGATGAGATGTTCACGCCATACTCTAAAGCCTCAAATATTAGGGTTTAATTATTATTGGTATTCTTCTACTTCATCTGCTGCAGCTATTGAAGCTCAAAGAACGATTAATGATGGCCCTCGTCATGATTGGACTCGCTCTCAAATCAAATCCATTTATGATTCTCCTATTCTTGACCTTCTCTTTCATGGGGTAATCCTTTTTTTCCTTTCTAGGTTTTCTGTTTAAATTTCTTGTTTTTTTAATTAGATATTGTCATGGGTTGTTTTCTCCCTTTACTATTGCATCATTGTATTGTTTGCCGTTACTAAGCTTTTAGCAATTGAAGTTTATTTTGGTATTGCTTCACTTGACACTCAATTTGGGTTAAGTTTGATTTGTTCCAATATGAGTCTTTATTCTAGATATTTTGTTTATTGATACGAGAAGGGGAATAAGTGATGGCTACAATGCTTTGAACTTATATATATGCTGATTACAAGAAGCTTATATGAAAAAGAATAATACTTATTCCATTTCAAAATAATTGACACCTTTGACTTTTATGTACTCTAAATCATTGATATCTTTAATTGAGTTATAAAATAATAAAAAAAATATAAGTGGATATTAATATTTCTTGCTTTTGAGACGAATTCAACAAGTTTCCACTACACTATATTTAAACTTACAGGTTATAAGCTAAACATAAATTAATGGGATGAAGGAATAATGTAAAAAATACTAATATTTCATTTATTTTCGAATGGAGGAAGTACCAAACACCTAATCAATGGATCAGAATACATTATATACTAATAAACATAAAGGACACTCCCAGGATCATGCACAAGGCAGAGTTTGGGTGGGTTTTTTTTTTCTTTTTCTTGAAAGATGCAGACAAATATATACGTTCCCCAAGGAGGGAGTAAAGAGAAAATGGCAGAATGTAATGCACGCCCGGTGGGACTCGAACCCACAATCGTCCGATTAGAAGTCAGACGCCTTATCCATTAGGCCACAAACGCTTTGATTACTAACAAACTTGTAAAAGAATAAACAAATTGAGCTCCACTTGTATCATTAGCTTGTATTATTAGCTGGAAGTACCGCACTTGAGACCATTCTCATAATTTAGAACTAAGTTTGGATGCTTTGATGCTCAACATTTCCTGTGGTGAGATGAATGTTGGATACATATCTTATACGTCCAGCTTGTACTATAAGTATGTTGAAGGAGAAGGAAGAATGTGATTAAATCAACGAATTAGCTGGAAATTAAGCTGAGCTAGTTCTCATTTGAATATGCTTTAAGCTTAACTCAAAAGGGCTTAGGATGTTATCTTGTCAAACATTACATTGATAGGATAGATTGATGAAAGTCTAGGTGCTTGCATAAACAACAAGGCTGGATAGCAAGGGCAACACCAAATATATGCATTTGTGTTTGTGACATTAGTTGCGATGTCATGTATGTGGAACCTTGCGGTGTAATGGTTTGTTTTTTGGACCTTGCGACGTGAATTTTCAACAAAAAAATATCCGTTTTATCATAGTAATTCAAGCTTATAATAAATTAAAGCTTAAGTTTATGATAAATCTTCTAGAACCCCATAGATGTTTGAAAAAAACGATTATAAGTGCTGATATGCTAAAATAGATGCTTATAATGGTTGTTTATCCATGATTTTAAATCAGATGTGACGTAATTAGGCTGTAACAGTGAACTCAAGCTCCTTCTAAAGTGGCTGTTGTTTCACGAAAGTGCCTTATTTTTATTCCACGAATATTTTTCCAATATAGAATGAACAAACACTCACCTTTTTGACTATCAAGATAATCGCAAGACTGTTGTCATTGGTAGTGAAACCTGTTTCACAATCCTTATACGACTGCACATGTATACGAGTTTTTGAAATAGTGATGAGCTTACTTTGCTTGTTTAAATTATTACTCACCCGTCTCTCTAAATTTGTTACATTTTCTATTTTGGTATGTCTCGAAGAATTTGCATTATTTTCTGTTTTGGAAAATGGACCCACACTCGCCTCTACTCTCATCCACAAATTTAATATCTAGTCTCATTTGTTTTACATATTTCAAATGTTTTGTTTCATGCTCCTCTAAACCAACTAAAAATAAAAAAAAACACACAACTTTCCTAGTGTAGCAAATTCACAGGAACGGAGGAGTCATTGTTAAATGTTCTTTCCAAGTTCAAACTTATAATGTGAGTTGATATTTTTGTTTCTTGCTGTCATATTTCTTCTCTACACCTTAGTAAAAAATGATATTGCCAATTGTCCATATTTTTGGTTTTGTCATTCTGTCATATGTTCGACCTTCACTAAACTTCGTTATAAATGACATTACAGGCTCAAGTTCATAGACATGCTCACAATTTTAGAGAAGTTCAACAATGCACTCTTCTTTCAATTAAGACCGGAGGTTGTAGTGAGGATTGTTCATATTGCCCACAGTCTTCCCGCTATGATACTGGAGTGAAGGGTCAAAAGATGATGAATAAGGATACAGTCATCGAGGCAGCAAAGAAGGTCAGATTTCTTTCCCGTCTTTGCAGACACGTGTGAGTTAGTGTACATAGTATTTTAAAAAAATTCGTTTATCGACTTTCAAAAGGTGAATGACGTTTTAAATGTCACTATCTGGAATGCATTTGAAATATTGGCTAGTTGATATTGTTACCCAATCCAAAGTCTTAATTGGGGCCTTTCACCGGTAAAGAGGTTGTATCAACTATAAAACTACTCTATTTCTAATACTAACTAGATATGCTTATTTTCTTTGATTTTGTTTTTCTGAAATACTTGGAGAAGTACAGGTAATGTACTGTTAGTCTTTTGGAGGAAATGATTTCCTATCTACCTCGCCAATACTGAAAAGGCCATAGAGGTTTGGGGAATGGGGAATTGAGGTTGTTGGTCGCTAGCTAATAGCAACTCTTGTGTTTGTAAAGTTTAGCTAATATTGTAAAATATATATAAATCTATGAAAGCTCATATACAGTAGTGCCTGGTTGATCTTTCTCATCCTAAAGGAAAAACAGAGTAATGGAACCATTTTTATATTTCCATTTGTGTTAAACTATGAGTTATGTAACAAGTTCATTCTACTTGAAGTGTGACCATTGATCGTTATTATTTGCTTAGGATAGACTGATGGAAAACTAACACGAAACCTGTGTATGTTGATCATTTTATTGCTTTCAATTCACATAATCAAATTGCTGTTCTGAAAAATTAATCTAAGTGCATCTACTTCGCTGCCTTAATGGCATTGGGGTATTGGAATTTTGTAATGATGCTTGCATCTGCCTTGCTGGGTGCATTTTCTGGCCTTTTCTATGTTGATGTTTGAATCTTTTCTGAAATGGACAGGCTAAAGAGGCTGGAAGTACACGATTTTGCATGGGTGCTGCATGGAGGGACACTGTAGGCCGGAAGACCAACTTCAACCAAATTCTTGGATATGTGAAAGAAATAAGGTGAATTATAATTGCTTTTTGTAATATGAAGTATCATTCATCATTTTGTCATCTTAATTTTCGTGTCTGTCTGTTATTTAGACAGTTGGTTTCTGGTTCAAAATATATAAGATATTATGATTTATGAAGCTTCTTTACAGTGCAACCTTGGGTTTGTAATACATGTTCCCATTCTTATGTAGTAGACTTTTAAAGTTAAGACAAAGACTTCAGTAGTTTAGTTTCTGTGCAACATTTTTATAAGCTAGAGGAAATCACAAGTTTTCTGGTAGTTCTGTAGAGTGTAGAACTGTAGACAATATATCTGCCATTGTATAATTTCTGGTAAAGCTTTTATCCATGTTGCAAATATTTTTGTTATCTGACAGGGAAATGGGCATGGAGGTCTGCTGCACCTTGGGCATGCTGGAGAAGCAGCAAGCAGAGGACTTGAAGAAGGCAGGCCTTACAGCATACAATCATAATCTTGACACCTCAAGAGAGTATTACCCCAATATTATTACTACTCGTTCTTATGATGAGCGATTGCAAACCCTCGAATTTGTGCGTGAAGCAGGGATAAATGTTTGTTGTGGTAGGTTTCCATTTTCTACATTTTAAGAGGTTGTCATAATATCTTCTCATTGAATAGAGAAAATTATATATGTTTTGTGTGTGATTCGGCTGTGAATTCGATCATGTAAGAAATTTCTTTTGAGTACATCCAGCTAAGTATTGTGATTACACGTTTACAACATTAGGTTTAGCCCGTTAAGGTCATAGTGTATTATTTTTATTAACATGCAGATGGGTATTCAAGTTGATCAATAATATTTGCTTATTTCTGTGGGTTGGGTTTTAAAATTTCTTTGAGACAGGAGGAATAATTGGACTTGGAGAAACCGCTGATGATCGAGTAGGATTGTTACATACGTTGGCTACTTTACCTGCGCACCCTGAGAGTGTTCCAATCAATGCGCTTGTTGCTGTAAAAGGCACTCCTCTTGAAGATCAGAAGGTAACATCTATAACTTAATAGCAGTAAAAAAGTAAAAGCCAATGTATAAGTTTTCTTCCCCCCTGCTGCATTAGATAATTGTAAATCAGTTTGACATTGTACTTGACATTTCATATTTTTCTAGTTTTTCTTTATTATTTTTTAACTAATAGTCTTTGTTCCTTATTTCCACGGTGCAAAAATTTTATAATTTTTTGATTTTGGATTATAATTAATATGACCAAAGTAAAATGAATCATTAAATCACGTGCACTTCATTTTATGTGCACAATGCGTTTTCAACGAAGATTCAATCGGTAACAACTGCTTTGTTAGGTTTATCATTGATACGACTAAGGTAGTATACATCCAAAACCCTCTCAAACCCTAACCTAGGTGGAAGCCACTTAATGGCACTGGAATAATGGTCTTAAACCTTTCCAAACTTCAAGATATTTTTTGCTTTACGTATATAAAAAATGTCCATCTCCTAGGAGTATGCTTCGATGCCAGTGAAGTATTAAATAAGTACATGATTTGGTTCGCTGATCAAATTTAATGAAATAAAACAACCAAAAGAACAAATGACAATTGTTTTGTAATGTTCCATTAGTTGTTTTAAAAATATTTGAAACTGTAAAGCAAAGGATTCTCGATTATAGTACCTTTCACCCATTAAATATCATGATTTGCTTTAAAAGCAGTCTCAACATGTTTGTAATAAATTTTGATTCGACGCTAGGACAATAACATATTTGTAGAATCTTATGTGGACTATAGCCGTTTATACATTTCGCTCTTTGTTTTATCTGTTTACAATTACCTTTTAAATAAAAGCAAATAAAAGAAACCTGGTGTAGTAGAGCTTCTTATGATGGTTAGGGTGTCTAGTATGTGGACATATCTGATTGTGCTACCTACAGGATGATATTTGAACCCTTTTTTGTGACCTTTGGACCTTTTTTCACCAATATTTCTGTTGGGGTCTAAATTATAGGAATTCCAAATCTCTTCTATTATGTCCTGATTCTGAATGCACATTCAAATTTCAACTTTATACATCTATAATACTTGAATTTGAGTTTTCTTATCATTTGTTGTGTTTTTGCTATCAGCCCGTTGAAATCTGGGAGATGATTCGGATGATAGGAACAGCACGGATTGTAATGCCGACTGCAATGGTGAGGTTATCAGCTGGTAGGATTAAATTCTCGATGGCCGAGCAAGCGTTGTGTTTTCTTGCTGGTGCAAATTCTATCTTCACGGGCGAGAAGCTGTTGACAACAGCTAATAATGACTTTGATGCTGATCAACTCATGTTCAATGTTCTTGGTTTAATTCCAAAACCTCCCACTCTGGATGACGCAGAGGCAGATGCAGATGCAGATGCAGGCGAGGCAGTTGCATCTAGTTCAGCCTAAAATAACCATTTAATGTGTTTAGTGTGTAGGATTCTTGATTGGGTGTGTGTTTTTGTTGATTATGCCTTTTGTTTCTCTAGTTTGTTTTGCTTTAGATTATTAGTTTTTAATAGGAGTAATTTTTAAATTTATTTTATGTGGTGCTAAACAGAACAGGAAACAAAAAAACATAAACGAAGTGTACCCCCAACTCCTATAATGGGGAAGCCGGAAAACTCTAGTGACCCATTTGGTAGATGGTAATAAATCGCAGTAATGGGAATGAAAAATAAGTGTAATTTTGGTTGAAAAATCCCTTTGCTTCCTTGATGGCCATGTTTGACAACCTTCAATCATCTCATTTTGTTCATAAAATTCATTCCAATACATTACCAATGGTAGAGGTGGTATTAGGTGGTAATGAAAATTTGTGAACAAAAAAACTTTTTTGTGATCAAAGTTTTATTGTCATGGGAATGACATGAAAGTTTTGATTAAATTTTACACTATAAATCATTTCCATTACCACCATTTAGTACCACTAACCAAACGGGCCGTTATTGTATATCAAATGCAGTGTTCACAAACATTAAAAAAAAACATAAATGATTTAGAAGGAGCTTTAATAGTTCCTATTTAGAAGGAGATTTAGAAGGAGCTTTATTGTCATGGGAGAGACTGTTGTTTTGAGAGACGCATCTCAAGTCTATCTACTTCCTCCGTATTTGATTATTTGCAACTTTTACTAAAAATGGCGTATTCTATTATTTGCAACTTTCTTTTTTTTTTTCCATTTATAGAAAGTTTTTTATTACTTTTTTATTATCTCTCTTACTTTTTTATATTCTCTCTTACTTTTTAATACTCCCTCTCATACTTTTTAATACTCTCTCATACTTTTTAATATTATAATACTATAATCTCACCCCATTAACCTCATTAATCTATTTTAATACACTACTAAAAGTTTTGCCTAGGAGTCCGTGAAAAACCCCAAAGTTGCAAATAATTGAATACGGAGGAAGTATTAAAGATTAATGTTTACTTACCGTGCTTTTAATGTACATTATTCTTGATGCGTACTTACCGTATTCTCAATGCCTACTTTCAATATCTTAAATGTCTATTTACATTATTCTTAATGCCTACTTACCAAAGTTGTTTAAATCGTGACTTTACCTAGAATCGTTTAGAGAGGTAGAATCGAATCGGTAGAATCGAATCGTAGAATTGTACGATTCTACAAACAAGCTTAAAAATATTAAAAATATCTAGTTTCTTATCATTATTATCCAATTCAAAAGTTTAAATTTATAAATTAAAGTTTTCTTGGACTTTATTTTTAAGAATATAACGAAAACTTTTCAATAATAAGTATAAATCTTCATACTGATTAAGAAATTTGTTTTTTAAAAGTGAAAATTTGAAATTTTTGTGTATATGTGAAAGAGATTAGTAAATATGATATACAAGAAAAATTAAAAATAACTCATATATTATATTAGTAGAATCGGATCGTTAAATCGTACAATCGTAGAATCGTATTATGATTCTACCTCTAAAAATTTTATTCCAACTAAAATCGTAAGATTTTACAACTTTAAGATTCTACCTGTGATTCAAATCGCTCGCTTGTTTTAGGATCGTAAAATCGTAGAATCGTAGATTAGAATTGCAATTTTAACAACCATGCTACTTACAATATTTTGAAAAATATATAATGGACCGGTCCAATTGGACATGGTCTCTCAAAAAGATTGTCTCTTATAAGAATTTGAGTTCTTTTTCACAGTAAAATCTTTTAACACTTGTAATTCATGCTCTTGATGCCTACTTTGGACATTATGTTTTAATACTTATTTTTCCCACTATATACATAGTACATAGTAAATGTATTAACTTGGTATAAATGTCCAACAATCCTCCCCACTTTAGAGCATTTTAAGACTTTTTTCTCTTTATACAAAACATATTTCAAAAACTTTGCATCACTGCTAATGTCCATACGAATTGAATTAACTCCTAGTTCAATACACTTTTGAAATGATTGAGTTATAATGACATTCTTACGAATTTAAATCATATAAAACATCTGACCACTTGAAGATGAATACCGCTGAAATAAATACCACATTCTCCTTTCTTAAGACACATTATAAGGCTCATGTTTGTATCCATTCATAATTTTTATCTTAGTTTATATGTTAATCTTGACTATTTGAAATGGTCAAACTTCAAACTTACATAGGTAGATTATCCTACCTAAGAAATATCCCCGTAATCGGATTCTGCACAAAGCACTCTTCACCTATAAGCCTTGGGAACTTTTAATATAAGATCTCCTTTACGCCTTTATTTAAATAGAATTTTATTTGATCACAATAATTATTATTCATTTAATAGGGTATTATTATGATTATAAATGAATTGTAGGTTCCTTTAAAAAAAAAAATTTATTGTATATTTTTAAAAAAAGACTCTTAAATATTATAAGAAATAGATTATTAATATTAATGTATAGCAAAAGGTAATAATAGGCTTATTTAAGAGTGGCTTTTGTTGGGGCGGCAACAAGAGCCAAAAGACGCGTATGTGATAGCTGGGTCTACCTCATCTATGAGCCATTACAAAATAATGAAAAAAGATTTACAGCAAATATGATCATCGAGCCAAGGCCGACCCTTGATATATTGGGGTCCTGATCAAAATAACATATTTGGACATTTTTCTTTGCAATTTATAACCTATATGGCCTTGGGTGACGGCTCCTCTTGCCCACCCTTAGGCCGACCTTGCCTGTAGTGGAGCATAAGCAATATAATGAATGAAGTCGTGCCTAAGACTTGTTAATATGAAAGAGGAACGTACGCACGACTATACACGTTCAACAGCTATGAATATATAAATGAGGCCTCATTATTGAAAGAATTAATATACTCATTCTCATTTTCAAAAATAACATAATTAATCTGAATATGAAGAAATTTATTGTTATATTGTTGGCGTTGCTGTTGATAAATGTAAGCCCCATTAGTTGCAGAATACCCAGTCGTCGTCCTCTTCATGTAGTACTTCAAACATGCTCCTCCCAAGACGATTGTGAAGGTTACGAATTACGATCCTAAAATTGGTATAATTAAGTGCTCCGCAATTGAAGAAGTCGAAAAGTTTAAACTATCCGATAAGGAAACCAATTTTCTGAGTGGTACCAAGAAAAGAGGTAACACTAGTGTTTGCGTCAACACAAGTCTTCTTCCTAAACTCTAACTGCATTGGCACCACAACGAACCGCTATATATTGCGTCTCTGCCACCCGCATTCCTTTGAAAACACTTACAAGTTCATCGATGTGTGTGTGTGTGCGTGCTCGTCTTCGGTGTGCGTGTGTGTGATGTTTAGTAATTTTTTATTTCGAGTTTTATCTTGTGAGATATGTCTGATTTACTAGTTTAGTTTTATATTCCATATACTGTTCGTCTGTACGATTTCTTTGTGTTACTTTTTCATTGAATGAATAAAATATTTTGTTTCGATTATTAATGTGCACACAACAAGAAGAAATAATTTTCGTGGCCTATATTTCGTACCAATTACACATTCTTTACTAAAATTGTATCATTGATCAATTCTTGTTCATTGCTCATCATTCATTGTTCATAGATCATGGATCTTTGTTTATTGTTCATCATTCAATATTCATTGATAATTGATCCTTGTTCATTATTCATTGTTCATTGTCAATTGATCATTGGTACTTATTCAATATTCAACATCCATTGTTCATCGTTCATTGTTCATTGAACATTGATCGTTAGTTATTGTTCATTGAGCATTGTCCTTATTTATTGTTCATTGAACATTGATCATTATTTATTGTTCATTGAATATTGATCTTTATTCATTGTTCATCATTTATTGTTCATTCAACATTGATCCTTATTTGTTGTTTATCGTTCATTGTTCATTGAACATTGATCATTGATCCTTATTTATCATTCATCGTTCATCGTTCGTTGTTCATTGATCATTGATCCTTATTGTAACAGAAGCGACAACCTCGATACGTAATTAACATTAATTAAAAATTTACAAAATAATGCGAAAGTCTGAAAATGTCGATTTGCTAAAACTTTTAAAAACTAAAATTGTTTATGGCAAACGATAAATATTACATCAGACTTGGAAAATCAAATACATATCGTTTGTTCTATACTTTTAATTCATTAAGATACTATTCTCATCTT
Organism: Amaranthus palmeri; assembly: GCA_019776075.1. Taxonomy (NCBI): domain Eukaryota; kingdom Viridiplantae; phylum Streptophyta; class Magnoliopsida; order Caryophyllales; family Amaranthaceae; genus Amaranthus; species Amaranthus palmeri. Next base: position 55,022 of record JAAKBH010000110.1, on the reverse strand, counting down.
TGGCAGAAGTACATTACTGCCACTTATACTATCAGTAATTGTAATACTTAAGTAAGTTCATTTGATTAATACTCATAACCGTACCAAGGATCAATTATCAATAATCAAGTTTATTGATTATACTATCACTGCATCATCAATAATCAAGTTTATCACTGGTCAACAAGCAAACACCAAATATGACACCTGATATATGTAAGGGTCTGGCTAAATTAGGGCCAAAGCCCTATATCTAACTGTGGTGGGGGTCGTCACCCCACCAATATTTATGCTCGAGCTTCTACAGGATAGGTAGCTAACCCCCTGTCTAACACCGCATTTTACGTGTCAACCAACACGGGCGCCGAGATTATACATGCCGGTCCATGGTTCAACATTTCCTTACTATTAGGGTCATTTACCAACGCTGAGCGCGTACTGTACATATTACCATTGTGTTGCATTTACCAAACATGTTACAAATGGTAGACTGACTACCAACCGAGTCCCATGACTCACAAAGTACACATGAAAACTTATAATATGAGTTTGAAAATGATTTAGATCCATTGAGAAAATAATATAATGATGATGAAAAATGAGAATTTGAAATTACTATAAAACCATTGAATTGACTTTGCATGATGATATGATTTATCAAATGAAAAAGCATCTTTCAAAATGAATTTGCTCAAATAAAAAAGTTTTAATAAATCTGTTTGACAGAGATTAGTGTATTTATACTCAACCTTCTAACTAAATTATGGTTTACGTGTATTTTAATGATTTTGTTTTTAGAGTAACCTCTATGAAACTGAAGGATTGATAAGGGAGCAGAGGATGATATCGAGTTAGATTAGGACTCCTATTATATTTGAGAGATTAGGACTCCCTACGTTGTAAACCCAAATACAATTCAAATAATACAAAAAGGGACTTAAACCCTCAAATTACGGTAGAGTTTATAGTAGTAATAAATAGTGATAGAGGGCCCCACAACAAGACATGATAATGCTTAATAATAATATGATACATTATTCTTGATTCTACTATGGAAGTATATGTGTATGAAACGTGAATTGCATTTCGCTCCACAGGAGATATAAAATAGATCAACATCAGAGAAACTTCCCGTACGAGCCCTTAATTTCAAATCACAACAGTGTCTCGTAATTCGTTAATCTCCATGCCAATTATAAATTTCAAACTGATACAAGTGAAAAATAGTTGCTTTTAGTTTTCCGGCCGATTCCCTAGGGTAAATTGTAAAATCCAAAACGCAAGACAGGGGAAAATGAAAGTTACCGAACATACAAGATGACTTTACTTGAGAGGCTTCATTCCCTGCAAAAGTCAATACTCAATAACAACATTCCATTACCCCACTGTTATTTAGTCAATAACGACATCTCGAAAGTTAGAACTTACATCATCCATGCTTGCAATTTAAAAGATATTCAAAGTAAAAAACAGGACGTATGAAATTACTTTAAGTTTAAGATGTCCAGCTGCAAATTTACCGTTTTGGGTAACAATAATCCCAAGTTCAATAGGAAAATATAAGCTAAAAATGCTTGAGTTGGTACCTATACCTTCAATGCTCTTAGCTCATTAACTGCTCCACGAAGGCTGTCGTCGGACAGGATAAGCCGTGATAGAGCTCCTGTGCTCAGCCTACAGGTTCAAGTTTCAACACATGAACCATATATACAACATTTAATCACATGAACCAATAGGATATGTACTATGTCGTATGGCAATCAGAAATTCAACATCGGCTTTCGGTTCCACCAATTACTACCTTCAAGGGAAGAATAATAGCAATAACAAGACAAGGGACAGCGAAGGGGAAAACAGACAGAAACGATAGGATATTAGAATGCTTGATTTTATTACTCACTTTTTGGGATGTATTGCCCTCGCTGGCCTTCGAGTGCACCAGAAACTCTCAACTGTATTAGTTCACAATTCGTTATTACAAGCATGCCCCACAACAATAACCTCAACCCCTCCCTTATATATACAACGTTTATTAGAACACAACCCCTATACCTATACGCCACAATAATAAACTCATCGAGGACACTAAGAAAGGCTTCGTCCCAATAAGAATCCCAAGCCATCTACACTGTAGCCTTAGCTTATAAATATTTTGTTTTGACGAGCCCTTATTAATGTTTTCATTTGTTTAATTGTTTAAATACTCTAAAAATTAATAACTATTATTAATGATATTGTAATAATATTACTATTAATAGCTATTAATTATGTAGCTACTATTAATTCAAAATTGACCGAATACTGAGTATTAATCTTAGAATTTACCGAATACTGAATCACTTTAGCAATCAAACAAAACTTAACATAATCGAAATCAATCGAATCAAAAACAACCCAGTCCAAAGTTATTTGCCCCGATATTAAACCGGTCAAACCCATTGTGAACCCGATTCGAGTGTGTTCGAACCGAATCTGAACTTAACTCGACAAATCTTGACCCGAACAGACTCGAGCCTAATAAAATGGTGAAGCAGTGTGTTAGCACTGAGGGTGTAGAGTTTGACTCAGTGTCACATAATTCGCTAACCTCCTCGCGAATCACGATTCGGAAAAAAGAATTATGGTTGATTTTGAACTAATCTTGGATAAATTTGAGCGAATCGCGAATTAGCTAGCGAATCATGTTACAATAGTTTGACTACATTAGAAGTAATATCCTTCCTGAGTTCTTTGAGAACTTTGGGCTAGGAGAATGGCCGTTGACAGAAGAACCTACTACAAGCAGCTTGTGGAAACTATGTAGAGATAGCCAACAAGGTTGGTGTTGGTGATATAGTTGGTAGGACAGTGGAGGATCTTAAAGATGAGATTGAACCCTATAGGTGTCATGGTAGAATCGGGGAGGATCTTAAAGATGAGTGAACCCTATAGGCGTATAGTCATATAAGTCGCATTTTCATTAATCTTTAAGAAATAAAATCTTAAAGGCAAATTACCAATGGTACCCTTGTGTTTTTGCTCATTATCATTGGTACCCCAAGCATTTAATGCTAATAACAACCACGACATTCTGATGATTTTGCCGTTTTCTATCCGTTTAATTTGAAATTTAGCTAACCATAGTAACTTTTTCTTCCCTTATAAACCAACCCACCATCTTTTTTCCCTGTTTTCTAAACCTTTCTTCTTCTTCCCTTTTGACTTTGCTCTTCATCTCCATCCATGGCTTCCTCTACAAGGTACTTATTTATATGCATCCCTAAGAAAGAATAAAATAAAAGAACAAACACCATTGAAAGTCCCACATCTTTTATATGCATCTTTTGCTGCTTCACCATCCCAAACACAATAATTCCTTCTCATTTCATCAATAACCTCGAAACCTCAACTCACAACAATAGCAAAAAAACCCTTCCCCAAAACAGATTCTGAAATGTTTGGGAAATTGCAACTAAATTTCACCTTTAATGCAAAAGTAAAAACACAACCAATTCAATTCTTACTAGAAATTTCCAAAATTTAGCAACTTTAAGCAAAATTGACTGGTTTGAAGCTGACCCACAAAACCTAAATCAAAAAAATTGAAATTTCATCTACACATAGTTGAATATAATGAAGAAATTGGTTTTAGATGAACAAAAATCCACAATCAAAGAGAACCCAAATGAAAAAAATTGATATTGAATGCACCATTAGTGTAATAATTGAAGACCAAATTGAAAAGAACCCAAATGTCATGCTATTGATCTAATGTTTTTCACTTATTGTTTAAACTTTTTTAATACTTATTGTTCCTAACTCCTCTACCTATTGATCTAAAGTTTTTCACTTACAGTTTAAACTTCTTTACTCATCATTGTTCTAGACTTTTATACTTAATGATCTAACTTCAACACTAATTACTCCTAATTTAACTCTTACTATTCCTAACTTCTATATTCATTGTTCCAATGTTAAGTTTCTAACTATTCTACTCATTGTTCCAGACATTCGGTATATGATTTTGGAACATTAAGTTTGGAGCATTGAGTAGAAAAGTTTAAAACTAAAGTTTGAAACAATGAATATAAAAGTTAAGATCAATAAGAGTTAACTTAGAGTAAGTTTTATTGAAGTTAGGATCATTAAGTATGAAAGTCTGGAATAATGAGTAAAAACATTATGAACAATAAGTAGAAAACATTGGACTAAAAGGTAAGGAGTTAGGAATAACAAGTATTAAAACTTTGGAAAAATAAGTATTAAAATTATGAACAAGTATAAAAGATGAAATAGTTACCATTATGTTTTGTAGTGGACCAATGATACATGATGATCCATATTGCCATTCTTTGACTATTCAAGCATTTTTTTTATGTATGTGTACGCACACGATTCAAGTGTTTTTTCTTTTGTGATACTCTTCTAGCTACAATGAAATACAATAAAAACTCATTAGACACATCTTTTTTATGATCTTTTATTTATTTTGTTCACAAGTACAGAGAAGGTTGGATTTTAAGTGTTAGGACCAAATTGATTTCTCCATTGTAGTAGAAACATTTTACAATCTTCATCAAAGTCATCTGATTTTTTATTTTTATATTAAAATTTATTTTTGGTTCTATGTAGAGACTCCTCCAATGAGCACGTCGTAGACTAAATAAACATCCCCTGACAATATTGGTATCTCATTTCCTTCTGAGAGTACCAAAGATAATCTATCTTGATCAAAGCTACATATCAATTCAGCGCAAACACTGCCCATGTGTGCATCTAAACTAAAATAAAGTAATCCACCAAACCCCAAATTTTTGAAAACTTTCTTATGTTAATAGAATGTCTTTTATAACTCTTGTTATAATTTGTTTGAGGGTGATTCTCTGAATCAATGCACGATCTCCTTCTATTTCTTCTTGATCTTCTACCTCCAAATGTTTAGCCATTAGTACAAAAAAGAGAATTAACAACCCCAAAACAAAATGCAACTGATTATTCTTCCTAGTATATGTAAGAAGCAAGAACAACTGGTTTACTTCTTTCCTCGTTTGTAGTTGCACTAGAGTCCATAACCTTACCCCCCCAAAGAGATTCACCTTGTCCTCAAGGTTAAACTGTGGGAAAAGGGCAACAATTGTTAGCTATATTTTATTCGTACTTTACCCCCATAGTTTAATTGAATTATGTTGAGATTTGATGCAACGATGCTTGTTTTATATAAGATATTACGCTTGGTTTGATGTTTTGTTATTTTGTTGCATTTCAGGTAAAACTCATTAAATCAAGCACTTTTGATGCATACGCTACTCACTCAGCTCCGGAAACTTAAGGAAGCAAGGCCTCAAAGAGCCAAGTCAAGAAGATAAGTCAAAACGAGAGCCAAAATGACCCATTTCAAAGAACCTCGACCAAATCTGGGTCGAGCCAAGGTGGCTCGAGCAATCTTAGGCCCACAATTGAGATCTGCTCGACCAGGTCGAGCAAACCAAATTCCACCTTCTGACCACATTCTGATGTTTCTGATCAAGTACCTGATAATCGCTCGACCAGGTCGAGCGAGCTTGCTCGGGTCGAGCGAAATGGGCGGCAGCAGCTTTCGCGATCTTTTTAAACATCATTTGAGGTTCAATCACATTTGTTGCTTTTCATTTCTTTACTGCCAAGTTTAACTAGCCACCCTACCCTATCTTCTAGGGGTGGCACCCCCCTTCTACACCTTAGGGGTGGTGGAGCAATCATGAAACCACCACTCCTACATGCTTTGAAGCCTATAAATAGAGAAGAAGGAGGAGTTCAGCATCTCAGTTTTCATCCTTCACTTTAGAGTAATTTCTATGTATTCTTAGCTTTGCTTTCATTTTCAATTAAGAATTAGTGTTAGCATAGTTTCCTTTCAATTTAATTAAGTGTCTTTAATTTCCAAACACAATCTTAGCTTATCCTTTAGTGTAATACTTTGCAATTTGGAATTCTTCAACCATTGGTGTATTTTCATTGAAGCTTTTGGAAGTTAGTGCTTTGAATCATCAATCCATCTTGTTCATCAAAGAGTAATTTCTACCTTTATTTACATTGAATTTAATTCATGATTATTTAGTTATTGTTTGCCTTTTACTTTTGTATGTTTATGTTTGATTGTCCTTCAACTAATTGCATTCATCTTGTTAAGATATTCTAGTTCAATTTATCCATCCATGCTTCTTAACTTATTTGCAATCTATAATTTCAATATGAATATGAGTGAGTAGTTGTTTTGGCTTAGGTTAGGCATAATCACCATGTATGTAGTTTGAATTGCTATCTTTACTTATGACAATGGTTGTGTTGGTTATGGTTTAACATAGGTTTTGCTATCTTGTTTAGTGTCGTTAAATTGAGGGCGAGAGTCGATTTTTAACGATAATCTATGCTTAAAAGTTGAATCATCTCCATGAGAATAGGTAGATGTTTTGATTGGAAATAATGAATGTGTGCTCCATGTCTTAACCTATGCTTAGCTCCATGAGAATAGGTGGTTAAGTATGTTTTAGGACGCAATTGTTGCTCGAGAGAGAACATTAGTATTTAAGATACATTCTTCCTCATAGCAATCCACAAACCATGACTTTAGGTTGAAGTTAGTAAAGACTACCATGGTGAGAAAGCCTAGCCTATGCCTCTTTAGTTTATTGATCACTTTATCTTTGCCTTAGTTCATTGTGTTCTTGATTACTTTTATGTTTCGCTTTTCATCTCATTCTTTTAATAGCTTGCTTTGATTAATTCTACCTCCAAACATCATTTTATACATTTCCGAACTCACTGATCGATTGAGAAGTTATTAACTTAACCCCCACTCCCTGTGAATTCGACCCGTACTTGCCGTCGTACTAAGTTATGTCGTGCACTTGCGGTACTACATTTGAAGGACGTAAAGTCTCGATCATCAATAGTGTGGTAATCCTCCCATGTAGTGTAGGTTCCATTTAATCAGTACTTCGTCGATGGCAGAGACATGTTGAGCTTATTTGCGAATTCCATCAATGTAGTAGACAACTCAGGAGGAGTGCTGAAGCAATAAAGGCCAACCCAGAAGTAGGCTTGAGCTGTGAAATTTGGAACAATGGGTGAACCTTACTCGTTGGTGGTAAATCTAACTTGTTGGCCACCTTACCCACGCGAGCTAAGACTTTGTAAGGACCATAGTACCTAGCCGAAAGTTTGTCACAGTGGCGTTGAGCCAAGGATTATTGCCGGTACTATTGAAGTTGCAGCCTTGCAGGTAAACCCATCCCCGACCTCAAAGCTCAAATCTGCTCTTTTCAAATCAGTTGTTGCCTTCATTCGTTGTTGAGCCTTTCAGAAATAAAACTTCACGTCATCTAATATAGCATCACGCTCCCTCAACAATTATCCAAACTATCCATAGTGGTCGTGTTATGACCAAAAGGAGTAAGGTTGGGAGGAAAGGCTACATGCAATGCTTGAAAGGGAGATATCTTCATTGAAGTCTGGAGGGATGTGTTCTAACAATATCTGCCCAATGTAGCCAACGAGACCAATGTAGTTGCTGCCTATTTACAAGCATCTGAGATATGATTTCATGACTTTATTTACAATTTTCGTTTGTGAGTCTGCTTGCGGATGATAAGTTGTACTCCATAGTAATGCCGTCCTTACAACCCGAAAAGCACTTTTTCCAAAACAGATTCATGAACACCTTATCCCAGTTCGAGACTATAGATAGAGAAAACCCATGAAGTTTAACAATTCCCCGCACAAACAGAGCCGGAATCAAACAGTATATAACAAGAGTTATAAAAGACCTTCCCAATCAACATAAGGAAGCTATAAAAAGTTTGGGAATTGGTGGATTACTTCATTTAAGTTTAGATGCAGATAAGGGAAGTTTTTGTGCTGAATTGGTCAGTAACATTGACCAAGTTAGATCATCTTTAATACTTAAAAGGAAATGAGATACCATTACAGCCAGAGGATATTCATTTAGTTTACAACTTACTCAGAACAAAAATTAAGTTTTAATTTAATGAAAATAAAAAATCAAACGTTTTAATGAAAAATGTAAATTGAATCTACATCAATTGAGGAATCAATTTGGGCTTAACACTAGAAGTCCAATTTTTACTTGGAAACAAGATATAAGTTCAAAAAAATGGGTGCGTTTGATGAGTTTTTAATGGATTTTATTGTAGTTGCGATTAATTGTTGTATAAAATCAATAGCAAACAAACAAGTTAACATCAAGTTTTTATGTATTTGTAGGGATACCATCAAAGTGAAACACTTAATTAGTGTGCATACACACATACAAAAAATGCTTAAATCAGTCAAAGAATGCCAAGATGGATCATTATTTTTCACTGGTTGACTACCTTTCATGATGGTAACTACTTCGTCTTTTATACTTGTTGTTTATAACTTTAATACTTATTGTTCCAAAGTTAAATACTTATTGTTCTTAACTTCTCTACCTATTGATCCAAAGCTTTTCACTTTTTGTTCATAACTTCTTTACTTATTGGTTCAAACTTTCGCACTTAATGATCATAACTTCAACACTGATTACGCCTAACCATGGTGCAAAATCTCGGATGTTCTAGAACAGAACGGTTGATCTATAACGGTTTTGAAGATTACCGTTCCGAAATCTCGCGAATTGTAACGGTGGATGAAAACACAGCACGTAAACGCACTTAACGGCCGATTCCATCGCTTTTTACCGGCCTGATCGAAGATGATGGGAGAGTTTCATGTTACAAATGAAGAAGAGCGGAGACATCGAAAAAGCCATTTTAGTGAGAGAGAAAGTCGGTTTTAATAATGAGTTTTAGAAAAATCAGCCAAAGTATAGGGATAATAATGTTTTTTTCTCTGAACGCTATAGTCTTTAATGACACTACACACTACAGTTGTTGTTGATCTGTTTTTTAAATTTCTAAATAAAATTCTTTTATCTTTTAATATCTATTGTAAATTTAGAGTCTTTTCAAGTTGAGCCCAACAAATTGTACTCTTTTTTATCCATTATGACCATTATAGTATTAAATAAAGTCATAATAAAGTTACTCTTAATTGTACTCAATTAATTTAATTTTTTTTCAATATTAAATATTTTATTTTGAAATGCAATAAAAAAACTTTATTTGATGTTTTTACAACAAATATGTAAAAACTTAATTTACAAAAACACTAAAAATCAATCATTCAAAAAAAATACAAACAATTGCTCTATCTTTTTATCGCGACCCGTTCCGTGATAACCGTTTATTTTCTATTACTGCAACACGTTATTGCGACCGCAATCGCAATCACGATTGCAGCCGCACTTTTGCGCCATGCTCCTAAACTCTTATTGATCCTAACTTCTATATTCATTGTCCAAACTTAAATTTCTAATTTTTCTACTCATTGTTCGCAACTTGTCTACTTATTGTTGAACATATTGTTTAAAATTTTCTTATATAGTATTGCTTAAAATAAGATTACCTATTTTGATCGACTTAAAAGAGATATTAATCATTTTTTTATATTCATTATTCAAAACTTAAGTTTCTAACTTTTCTACCATTGTTCCAAACTTTTCTACTCATTCTTGTACATATTTTTTTTTATATTGCTTGTCTATTGTTTAAAATTAGATTACCTATTTTGATCGACTTAATAGAGGAGATGCCAATCCTCCAAGGCAATTTCCCCTAATCTTTGTGTGGAATAAAGATTGAAGATTGAACAAAAACGAGGATATGATCAAGTAATTGTTCTTGACAGAATTGACTTGAACAAGGAAAAGTCGATCCTAAAGGAGACAACACCACCATTCCAGATACACAAAGCAAGACATATATGAATCTCAAAAGATACATTATAAACTCACCCCAAAATCTTAGCAGCATCCGATATTGAACCTTCAACTGCATAGATTAAATCTAATAGTGCTTGCATTCCCTGAACATAAGGAAATGACCACTTTAGGTTTCTAAATTTAACAATGTGGCGAAACTAAGTGTCTAACGCAAAATTAAGTCACCTCAATAAATTTTGGATTATTGGACTTAATTTGTGGACCAATTTCTGATCCCCTAATGGTGGATTTTGGCGGAAGGATTTGAAGAAGCTCCGGTGGTGGGGAATAAGCATTGAGATCCACAGGTCTTCTTACTGTCACGTGGAAAAGTAAACCAGGGAAAAAAAGTTGTGAAGTTGGCAGACATATCTTTTACATGAAAAAGAATAATATAACTACAATATAGTGTCTTCAACTGCTCAGCACAAGAAAATTCTATAAAAGAAATCTGGAGAGTGAAGACGAAAAATATTTTTTTTGGTTATTATTACTATTAATGAGAGGACGGGGAAGGCTTGGTCCTAGTTAACCCTACATTAAAGAGGAATATATGGAGATCAACAAAAGATGATAAGCAAATATGGAGTTCAAACAGGCCCTCTGATCTTGCACTACTAGCAAAGGACATACAGAGTCAAGATCCTAAAATCTTACTTGCTTGCTGCACAATAAGTAGGAATAACGTAAGGCAGACAATCAACAACAATGTCAAAGCCTTAACCCAAACAATATGAAGTCGAGCATGAACCCAAACAAATCGGACGAATAACCTTCGTCACATTTGCCAAGTCACATATATACAGCAACTAGATGTTAGCAATAGTCTTCAATACAAAGAACCTTTATTTACTTGGACATATAACTTAGGATTATAAGATCTACACTATATGTGTTGAATCTCATGTATATAAACCCAAGTTTACCACACCATATAATATAGATCTCACGATAAAAACCTACATTTCCCCCAAAATTCCATCTCATCGACCAAACGTACCCGTCCATCCTTCATTCTATACTATAACTAGTATAGTGGTACCTAAGACCACATGTAAACAATTGCATTTTCATTGCTAAACACATATTCTCTTTAACATACAAAATGAAGCGAATTTTCCATTTTAGTGAATATGGACTTAAAAAGGCCAAATATTGAAATGGTAGGAAAAAGTTAAATTAATGGAGACAATTTGAAAAAAATGCAAGATTTGTTCCCTCAAAAGAGTTGCGATATAATTCCCATGATTTCCCTTGTTTTCGCATGTATACTACAAGCTTCATCTAATGGTTTGACATTATTCTTTCACGACCAAATATAATCTAATAACACTTCTACAATGAAACATTCCATCTTAGAAGATTTTAATGTCATCTTAAAATATAGCTCGGTGTCCTTGCATCTTTCATATTAAGGAACGATAATCCAACTCGGCATGTGTATAATTTCTTCTGCTTGCTTACTTCTTTATACGTCTCACTCTCTACTCCCTACTCTAGTAGTATTCGGTATCATTTCCCTCTTTTCCTCGTGCCTTAAATGCATTACTTTTGCTTCCACTTGCAATGGTATTGTGCGCTCGGTGACTTGTTTGATCCATGACAAAAAAAAAACACTTCGTTTGATTTGCACCAGCCCACGTGATATCATCACGTTATAACAGAAGAAGCTTTCTACTAATGAAATTAATGTATGCCAAAGATTAGTTAACTCAAAGAACCAAATCAGATAAAAGTCGTATTTATCTTACTCAAAATTTAATGAAATTAGCAATTCTCAATTGCCTTAAGCATTAGACATTGTTTCCCCATGCAACATAAAGTAAAAATAGCATGACATGAAACAAACCACTAAATGCAATAACCACATTGTATCATGCCTGAATGTGACACAGCAATTTATCTCCACATTATCCTACAAATGCAGATCATTACCAAGCTCTTTTTAATCCAACTCAAAGTTTCAAAGTTTCGAGGTCCGAGCGTAAAAGTCCAAACCTCTAAAGAAAACCAATTAAGGTAAACCTCATCCTTTTAGGCAAAGGCAAAGGATAAGGAAAAAACCTTACCTTTAAGAGCTAAAAGAGCTCGAAGTCGCAATAAGGCTGACGCACGATTCATGTGTTGTGACCGATCCTCAACTGCCTAAACAGCGAAATCCATAACAATCATCAACCAAAACTATAAACAACATCACATAAACAACAATAGTAAATTGCATATTTCCAATACAATCAACAATTATTTACAAAAGCAGCAATAAATTACAATTGGAAAAGCACAATCAGAAAATGACCTGAGCAATAATGCCAGTAGGAAGATGTTTGAGACGAACAGCAGATTCCCTTTTATTCCTATGCTGCCCACCTGGACCAGAAGCCTTAAAAGTTCCCATTTCACATTGACTCATCAACTCCTCATCTGATAATTTCAAAAACCCACCTCCATTTTCATCATTTATACCAAAATTTTCACAATTACTCCCTAATTTTTGTCCCGCAGCAGAAGAAAACGCTAGAGTTCTATGACGATAAACCTTTAATTCTGGGCGTTTTCTTCTATAAGCTGTAATTGGGTTTGGGAAAGTTGAAAAAGAAATTCCCTTTCTTGAGCAAAGTGTAGATGATAAATTGGGTATGAATTCTACAAGTTTAATTCCTCCTAATTTTAAACAAAGTTGCAAACTACCCATCAGGGAAAATTTGCAAACAAGTATAATTGTTGAAGCACTATTGTGACTGAAAAGATTAAAATCAAACAAATGAAATTAAATGAGGAATGAAAGAAAGACGTGAAGGATGATGAAGAGGAAATGGAGTAAGATTGTAATTTTACACAAAATAATGATTAATTAAAGCGAATTTTTGTTATTTTGGAGTAAAATTGGAAATAGGATTGGGTCATTGGGAAGATCCGGATGGAAACTCGAAAGGAGCAGTTGTGAACTTGGGAGTTGGGATGCCTTCAAATTTATTTTTATATTTAATTAGAGTGAAAAAGGGGTAAATATTAGCAGCTGGTATTATATGAGACCGTTTCAAACGAGTCCATACAAATAAGCACATTCTTTACAATTTGGAAAATATTAAAGTATTAACTTTAGCAATAGAGGGGCCTTTTAACTTACTCTTTGCGAAAATTGAATGACATAATTAAAAAAAAAGAATTTCTTCGAAAAATTTTAATTCTCTAAAAATAAAAGTTTTTACGTCCAAGTGAAAGTTCAGGCTTGTACGCTATTACAAACAGCGAACAAGAAAATAAAAAAATTTTAGTAACAACAAACAAGAGAAAAAAAAAAATTACTATGACATTGCCATAATGTTTGAACAAAAAAATCACATATTTGTTCGCTATTGATGACATCAAACAAGCATTATTTTTATTTTTTTTGTTCCTTTAAATTACGTTACACGTATTCTTGTATGAGACACGCCCCAATCCCCCATACTTTGGTTATAAAAGTCAATAAAAGCTGTTCAAAAAATCAAAGAAACATGAAATACTCCTCAATATTTTACTATGGTTCTAACAAACAAATGAATACTTCACCTTGCAACATAAGTCAATTAAAAAGATCAATCCTTTAAGATTTGGTTATCTCTAATAGTAGTCTAGTCCCCACTTTACTTCAAAGCAATATGCCACAACCAAGCATATAAATATCCTTCAAAGTTCTGCTCATTCCAACCCAACCCAACAAAAACATATTGCATATTGCAATAACCATTTTCAAACCAGAAAATAATGTCTAATAATCCACTGCAAACAATCTTATACTTCACCTTCTTTGTGATTGGAATCGCGTATCCTGCTTTCGCTCATGACTTCTCAATCATCGGTTACTCTCCTACTGACTTGAGTTCGGAAGAGAAACTCCATGACTTGTTCGTGTCATGGATATCGAAACACGCAAGAATCTACAATAGCCTTGAAGAAAAGCTGCTAAGATTCGAAATTTTTAAAGATAACTTGAAACATATTGATGAGAGGAATAAGCACATTAGTAGCTATTGGCTTGGCTTGAATGAGTTTGCAGATTTAAGCCATCAAGAGTTTAAGAATAAGTATATGGGTTTAGGTGTTGCACAAAGGAGAAAATCGGATTCTGCACAAGATTTCACTTACAAAGATGTGACAAGTATACCAAAATCTGTTGATTGGAGGAAAAAAGGTGCTGTTACACCAGTTAAAAACCAGGGTGCTTGTGGTAAGCTAAAAATTTCATCTCATTCATTTAAGTTTTTATTGTCGGAAAATAACCCACATGTGATCACACATTGAAGTGTTAGAGTGAAGTTGACTATTTATATAGTTATATTCCTTCTAATACCAATTGGTTTTAGGATGGAATCTTTTCGGGTTTGTGTGTAGCCAACTCTCTTCTTATGCAGGTCTTGTTGTGTACAAGACAAATAACAAATTTATTATGGTATTTTTTCCGATCGACTGCAAACAAAAAGGTCTTTCGGAAAAAACAACTTGCAGATTCGACAAGAATGGTATTCCTGCAGAATTAAAAAAACGGGCTCACATGTTGGAAAACAACCCAAATATGATAATTCATTGAAGAATTCGAGAGAGGATGACCATTATGGGCTATTCGTAATACGATTGGTTTAGGATGAATCTTTTTGAGTTTGTGTATAGCCAACTCCCCTCTTAAGCAGGTCTTGTTGTAAATGGAAAATGTTTCGAACGAGACAATCTAAATACTAATTTATTGTAAGATACTGAACAATAAGGAGTGAATGCTATCAGGAAATATATCTTCCTATGTGGTTGTTTAATTCCGATCATCTTATTTCAATATTTCAGGAAGTTGTTGGGCATTTTCTACTGTGGCTGCAGTTGAGGGCATAAACCAGATAGTTACTGGTAACCTAACCTCACTTTCGGAGCAAGAGCTGATAGACTGTGATGTTAGCAACAACGGCTGCAATGGCGGACTTATGGACAATGCTTTCGAGTTTATTGTCTCCAACAATGGACTTCACAAAGAGGATGACTACCCTTATCTAATGGAGGAAGGACGCTGTGAGGCGAAAAAGGTATACTGCAATGACTAGAATACTAGAAAACATATATTTTTAACTGATCAAATCGACTATGATTTACATTTATAGGAAGCCATGGAGGTAGTAACCATTAATGGTCACCGAGATGTTCCATCTAATGATGAAGCAAGTCTACTTAAGGCACTTGCACACCAACCTGTTAGTGTCGGAATTGAGGCTTCCGGGAGAGACTTCCAATTTTACAGTGGGGTAAGTAAGACCTTCTTCACTCTTTTTCGGATCAGTGTCACATGATTCCTTAACCTTCTCCAGAATCACAAATCACGAAAGTTATTTTGAGTGAAGAAACTAGCGAATCATATAACACTGGTGACTGGTGACTGGTACTTCAGTTTGTAAAGCAAGTATAAAAGTGTATTTTAATTTACAGGGAGTTTTCGATGGGGATTGTGGAACATATTTGAATCACGGAGTAACAGCAGTAGGATACGGTTCAACAAGAGGATCAGATTACATAATTGTGAAGAACTCATGGGGATCCAAATGGGGAGAACAGGGATACATAAGAATGAAGAGGAATACTAAACACCCAGAAGGACTATGTGGTATCAATAAAATGGGTTCATATCCTATCAAGAACAAATGATCACCATTCTTCCTGTTCCTGTTCCTGCAATCCAAGCAACACACAAAAATAATAAATGTTTATGTCTATTATAAATTTATCTATGAGCAACATTAAAATTCAAAGCATTTCTAGTGCAAGTCCAAATGGTTTCAGTGTCAACTTTTTCTTAATCTTCCTTTCCCTCTGTTTCCTAATGAAGTTCCCATAAGGAAAGTTTACGGGAATTAAGAAAAATAGAATATTTTAGATAGTGGATATATTCTATAATTGAATAAGGTTATATAATTGGAGAAAAGAAGGGATCATATGCATTTAAAAAATATTAAAAGAAACTTAGTGGAAAACAATATGAGAACCACAACTAACAAAAAAAATAGTTTTATAAAGTTAGTGAGAAACATGTGGGGACCATAAGAAATATTAAAATGTTAAATTGAAGTTAATGGGAGATATGTGAGGTCTATAAGCATTATAAAAATATTAAAGTGAGTATGAATAAAATTATTTTTGTCCAAAATTTGTGACATAAATAAAAAGATTCTTAATGGAACAACAATTGACATACCTCAAAATTTAAGGATTGGAGGGAGTATTTTAAAATCTATACTATATACTAAAGCCTATAGCAATAAAAGATTGGGTAAGTAAAATTTGACCCATTAAATGTTGATCACGAATATAGTTTATATGTAATTAAAATTCTTTATCTATGGCAATAAAAAAATTAGGTAAGTAAAATTTGACTCATTAAATATTAATCACGAATATTAAGGTTTGCTAAAATAATTCAAGTAAGAGAATATAAATCTATCCTAGTAAGTAAAATTAGACGCATTAAATGTTGATCACAAATATAGTTTATATGTAATTAAAATGTTTTATCTATAGCAATAAAAAATTGAGTAAGTAAAATTTGACTCATTAAATGTTATTCACGAATACTAAGGTTTGCTAATATAATTCAAGTAAGAGAATATTAATCTATCCTAATATCTTATTTTTAGGTCTCAATAAGCATTTTAATTAATTTTAAAGAATGAGAATCAAAGGAAAATATCTTATTTTTAGGTCTCAATTTTAAACTTTAAATATTGAATTATTTATTTTCCAACTCATTAATACAATATTCAACCATTAATTTAAGTTTAAATAAAAAAATTAACATTAATTAAATAGTTATTAGATTTTTTAATTTATCACTAAATTATATTGTGTTTTAAGTTTTGAATTATTATTGTGTCAAACAAGTATCTAATCAATTAGGCTATAGTAGTCAATTGCATCACTAAATTCAATTAATAGAATAAATTTCATATTTAGCAAATAACATACAATAATATCAATCAATAAAATAACTTAAAGAAATTTATGAAAAATAATATAAGAATATGAACAATATCAAAGCATGATTTGCATATTTTTAAAAATTTCAGCAAAATAAGGTAAGGAAAACTATCATGTTATTAATTTAGGATAATAAAGTGTTAAGTAATCAATTCTAACCTACTAAATGTAGGAAAAATTACCTACAATAATCCAAACTACTCATGATTAACCTACAATAATCCCATCTATTGATTAACCATAAATAATCCCAACTTTAAGGGGCATTTTCCTAGAGCAAAATCCGGTGGCCGGATGACTTGCTATAGCAAGTTTTTTTTTAAAAAGATAAATTAAAATAAAATGTCGAAAAAAATATTTAAAAAATACTCATAAAAAATTTATATTTTTTTTATTATTTAGTATTTTTATGTGAATTTTCAAAAATATTTTCTAATTTTAAATTAATATTTAATTTATTTTTTTGGTGAATTACCTACTATAGCAGGTTATTGAGCTTACCCATTACTCTAGGAAAATACCCCTCAAAGTTGGAATTATTCATGTTTAATCAATAGGTGGAATTGTTGTAGGAAAATCATGAATAGTTTGGAGTATTCTAGGTAATTTTTCCTGTCATTTTTCAACTCATTTATTATATTGTATTACTATAGAAACTCGTGCAATGCACGAAGTTATTAGTATAAAAGTATATATAAATATAAATTTTAAATGAAAATGTAATTACATGTTATCAATATAAAAGTAATACTCCCTCCGGTCCAGTTTAGATGTCCCATTTGACTTTTGGCACTATTCACTCATCACTCTTAATTTGTATTTTACTCTTAATCTATAAGTTAAAACATAGTCATGTGGGATCTTGTTTGGTTCGTCTCAATATAAGGATTATTAATATCAATTTTTTATAATTTTTGATTAAGAATAATTAGAGATATTAAGGGTTAAAATGTTGTCTCGGCATGTGTGAAAAGTCAAATGGGACATCTAAACTGGAACGGAGGGAGTATAATATTAATTTCTTATAAGATAGATCAAATATTTTAGAATATGGGCTTTTATTAAAAAATTTATAAGGTTGTTGATAATTATTAATTAAAGCTCTCATACATTTTAAAGCAAATATGAGAAATCTTCTTTTAACATAATCATGTATCTTTGTTTCTTGATGAAATATTTTAGAAATTAAAGTTTTAAGGAAGAATTTATTAATTTGTTTATACCACACATAAAAAAACAAACATATATATTAAGAAATTCAAAAATATAATATTTCAAGCAAATTTATAAGAACATTTCTTGTTGTGATATACAACTCAAATATTAAGAAATAAGTTGATATTAATTTTAGTAAAGATTTCTTTTTATGGCAAATCAATATGGAAATGGCACGTGAAATTTCACCTTCTTTTAATTAGACTGTATGATGATACGTGATTCAAATAAAAAATTATATGTTTTTATACAAAAAAGAAATGTTGAAAAAAATTAGCTAATAAGGTAAGGAAATTAAAGAACAATATCAAAGCATGATTTGCATATTTTGAAAAATATCTGCAAATAAGGTAAAGAAAACTATCATATTAATTTAGGATAATAAAGTGTCAAGTAATCAATTCAAACCTATTAAACATATTCACTTGGAAAATTTTTAAGAGTTTGTCAATTGTCATTTTTCAACTCATTTATTATCATATGTGATACGTGATTATCAAATAAAAAATTATATGTTTTTAAAAAAAAAAAAAGAAATGATGATTGTTACTCCCTCCGTTCCTTTTTGTTTTTCCACCTTACTAAAACGGGTAGTTTCATAAGATTTTCCACTTTAGAATACTTTCCATTTTTGGAAAGTTTTCATCCCATTTTTACCCCTTAAAACCCCACTTTTCTTACTTCACACTACTATTTAATTATTTTCTCTCTCATACTTTCAATACAATCATTACATTACATTATTATTTAATTATTTTTTCTCTCATACTTTCAATACAATTATTACTACCTCTATTATATAATAAAAATAATACCCATTACCATCAAAGATTCCATTTTTCTTAATCTTGGGGAAAAACCCAAATAGGAACATAAAAAAGGAACAGAGGAAGTATCACTCTATATATAATGTCATATTAAATAATTATATCTTCAAAATGTGTAAGAATTCTCAATCGTCATACATAAGCTTCATTTAATTACTCAATTAACACAATTTTCCTACACTATTACATCTATTGAAAATATCATTTATGAAATCTCTTCTCTGAAGTCATCAAAAATACACAAAAGCACTCATGACTTTAAAAAAATTAAGATATTTATATATTATATTATAAATACAAAAATACACATAGAAGTATATATTCAAAAGATTAAATTAAAATTACTATAATACTTGATATTACGTGCATAAGAAAATGTGAATTGATACGTTTAATTTCTCTTACACGTTAAATATTATTTTCTCTATATTTATTATAGTTAACAAAATAACAAATTAATATCATGATAATTTAAATTTAATATCAAGATTAAATTAAAAAATTTTCGTGTCTGGCAAGGAATTCAAGCTAGTATTACATATCATTATTAAATTTAAAGTATGAAATTGATAACGTAGTTTGTTATCTAAAAATAACTAGATCACTCCAACAAAGTAATACTTTTTTATCTCTTCAATATTTAAATAAAGATAATGAATACTTACAATCACTTGTTATTATGATTAAATAAAATTAAAAAAAATAGATCATGATCACAGTTGAAAAAGACTCTTTACTCCTCCATTCACTCCCAAAAATAGTTATTCATAATAGTCCAAGTAAAAAAGGAAATTCCACATGGTAGCATTCAGTTTTGATGAAATGCCAATGGTAGCACTTTTTTAAGACAATTCCACATGGTAGCATCCAGTTTATGCACTATCGAATTGCCGTAGCATTTTCCGTTAAGTTCTTGTTAAATTCATCATTTTGTAAGTTTTTTTCCACATGGTAGCATCCAGTTTTTGTTAATTTACCATTTTAACTTTTGATTCGCCATTTTAATGTTTAATTCACCGTTTAATTCATTAACGCTCATAAATATTTAATAATTTTATTGAAAAATTATAAGAAACTATCTAATCGGGTTGAAACAAGTACTTATTCGCCTATTTTTCGATACGTAAACTGAAAAAGATATTTGACGTCATTTTTACCCATCATAATGATTTTTTTTTTTCAAAAAACGGACGTTGCAAATATCCTTATGAGGTAATTATTTCGGAAATCCGGTCGAAACAAGTACTTATACGCCTATTTTCCGATACGTAAACCGAAAATGATATTTGACGTCATTTTTACCCATCATTACGATGGTGAATTAAAAGTCAAAATGGTAAATTAAACAAAAATTGGATGCTACCATGTGGAAAAAACTTACAAAATGATGAATTAAACGGAATATAACAAGAACTTAACGGAAAATGCTACGGCAATTAGATAGTGCATAAATTGAATGCTACCATCTGGAATTTTCTTAAAGAAGTGCTACCATTGGCATTTCATTAAAACTTGATGCTACCATGTGGAATTTCCCAAGTAAAAAAGGTATTATTATTATCAAGGCTTGTGGGGGTAGTGAGGGTGGTGCTTAAGGCTGCTTTTTTTGCTGTACTGATGAGTCTTGAAGCTGTCTGGAGTATGTTTTGAGGATTGGACTGTTGTGGGATGCTCCTCAGCCTTAGCGGTGCACCACAGCTGCTGTGTCATGGCCATAGCTATGGAGTCTGATTCATGGTCTCTTGACCAAAGACCGCTTTTATGCGAATGGTTGTTGGAGTGCTAGAAAATGCACATCTCAAGGATAGTTAGATGAGGGTATTAGCTCGATTTTTGGATGCTTGGAAGGGTAGATGCCCGCACTATGTTTAGTCTCCCTTGGTTGTGATTGCTGCTGGGAATATAATGAAGGTGGTTGGCGAGGCTCGTGTGAGCAAGTTGTTGTTCTCGAAGCCGAGGCTTCCACTTTCAATTAAGGCTTGTGCAAAGGGCTATGTCTGCTATAGTTATGATCAGGGATGATACTGATCTCGTTGAGCTGATTATGTGCACTGAACAGGTTGATGTTTTAGTAGCTGAACTGAGGTTTCCCACATCTCATTGATGCTGTCAGACCTTGATGCTGCTTACATTCTCCCCTTTGTATTTCTGACATGTAAATGTTGAGCCTAGGGCCTTTTGTTTTTTGCATTGGATGGCCTAGCCTTTTTTCCGTTTTGTATGTAATACGATATGGATTGATTCTCTGTATAGTATAGGAGAATTGTTGCTTTTAGTGTTGGCGCTCCCTGCCAAGCATATGTCGAGAGGCTTGTCTCTTGGAGCTTTGGCGGGGCAGGTCTTCCTAGTTTTTGGACCGCTTTGTAAGTTTTGAATATTTTTCCTGGCATTTTTTTAAAATTTATTTTGCCAAAAAAAGGTATTATTATTTATCGTAAACTTTCTATTCATTTTATTGTCACTTCTATATAATGAATTTTCATAAAAGCCCCTGTATAATTTTCAAACTCAAAAACTCTAACATCTCTATAAAACTCTCTAAAAACTCTCTTAACTAAAACATGCTAAAAGTCAAAACCGAAAAACAATGCAAACCAAAACAAGCATGAATACGAATTCGGTAAGTAATTAATCGATTCGAAATTTTTTAAAAACTAAAAAAGAAAAAAAATTGAAGGACACCCTCCAGTCGGGTATTTTTCAATATTATTTTCTTTAAAATTTAATTCCTTTTACAATCCAAAAAAATATGATTCTGATCGCACTTTATCTACCGTAGCCCAAACCTAGTAGTAAATAACATTGCTGTTAAAATCGCGATTTTGATCTACGCTTCTACGATTTTACGATCCAAAAAAAGTAAGCGATTTGAATCGTAGGTAGATACTAAAAGTTGTTGAATCTTAGAATTTTACTTAGAAAATTTTTTTTTGATGTAGAATCATAATACGATTCTACGATTTAACGATCCGATTCAACTAGTTTAGTATTAGTTATTATTAATTTTTCTATGAACCATCTTTCTCTAATCTCTTTCACTTATATAAATAAATTTCAAATGTATCATCACGAAAACTTTTAAAAAATAAATTTCGTAATCGGTTTGAAGATTTATATTATTAATTATAAAAGTTTTTTTTTTTTTTTAAATTCTTAAAAAAGTCAAAGAAACTTTAATTTATAAGTTAAGACTTTTAAAATGGATAATAATGGTAAAATATTATATATTTTAATATATTTAAGTTTATATGTAGAATCGTATGATTCTACGATTCAATTCTACCTCTGTAATTGATTCTAAGTAGAATCCCGATTTTAGCAACTTTGTTTAGTAAGTTATTATACGACTCCTTAATCATATTGAAACTATTAAATAATTTGTTTAAAAAATATAAATGTATTAATATAATACTCAAATCCCTATTAGATTGGGATACATATTACTAATGTATAAAAAACATAATCATAAAATCAAGCACTAAACAATATAAATTATAAATAAATACATAAAAATAAATGAAAATTTCAACACATAAAATAATATAAAAAATAATTTAAATGTTGAATGTCTATGTAAAATCTTAAAGTATGTTTTAGCGTAGAGAACATATTTTTTTATTATAATAATTTTTTTGAGAGAATTTTTACTATTATAATTAACATACAATTTAATTTATTTATTCTTGTATTATAAACTTGCCAAATATGGTGATAGAATTATTATTTTAAATTTATTTCACCGATATCTTATGACTTAAATAATTAATGTATAATCAATTTAATTTGTGTAGTGTTTTGATGTAGCTATCACTAGTGGAAAAAAAGCTATTGCCTGCTGCTAATTGGCTGCGGTTTTAGTGTATACGCAGCCAATATATAAAATTAAAAAAAAAATTGGAATAGGCTGCGGTTTTATTAAAAGTCCGCAGCCAATAAAGGAACTAAAGTCATTGACTGCGGTTTTGCTTAGTGTCCGCAGCCCATATTGAAAAAAACCTAATTAAAAGTTGGGCCTCCTCCTCTTATCTCCCTTAGCTTTAATACTCAGCAAAAGTTGGGCCAATAAAACCCTAGGCGCCGTTTCTTAACCCTATCTTCCATTTCTTTTTTTTTTTTTTGATTTAACTCTTAGAAACCCTATTAGGCGCCTCCGGATGATCCTCTTATCTCCCTCCCTTTACTCTTCCATTTCTTAGAAACCCTATCTAGGTGCCTCTCTCTTCTTCTCTCTCTTCCTTCTTCCTTCTTCTCTTTCTTCCTTCTTTCTTCAGCCCAAAAATATGCAGTTTTCAATGCGAAGATTATGTTCGTTTTCAATTCGAGATCTTGATGTTCGTTTTCAGCCCAAAAAAAGTCGAGATCTGTAAGTTCGTTTTCAATTGTTTCGTCTTTTCTCGTCTTCTTTTGAGCAAAAATGGCGACTCTTAATTCCAGACTTTCTTAATTCTCAGGTAATCAAAGTTTTTAAATGATTTTTATGTCTAATCTCGATCTGGGATTAATACTACTTGATTGTTATTACAGATGCAGATCTGGAGATAATCAAGCTTGCAAATTAGTATTTCTTCAGATCTGAAGATTACGGATGGTTTTTTGATATTTTCTGTAAATTTTTCTGCTGTTTTAGGATTATTTTTTGGTTATTTTTGGTTATTTTTCATTTCGTTATTTTTATTATTTTTGGTTATTTTTCATTTCGTTATTTTTTGTTTTTTGATATTTTCTGTAATTTAGGGGTAACTGTGATTGTAGTTTTTTGGTTTTTTATTTAGTTATTTTTCATTTCGTGATTTTTATGTTGTTTTAGTATTATTTTTTGGTTTTTTATTTCGTTATTTCTTCAGATCTGGGATTAATACTACTTGATTGTTATTTTTCATTTCGTTATTTTCTGTTGTTTTAATATTATTATTTGGTTTTTTTTGATATTTTCTGTAATTTTTGGTTATTTTTCATTTTTGTTTCGTCTTCTCTTGATTTTTTTTATTTTGTTTAATGACTAAAAGGCTGCGGTTGTAAATGTCCGCAGTCAATGTTTTTTTTTTATTTTGAAAAATGACTAAAGGCTGCGGTTGTAATGTCCGCAGCCAATAATAAAATCTCAAACTATAAAAAATAGGAAAAATTGTTTCTAAAAAGCCAACCTTTTGGCCATCAGCAAATAAAGAGTCAACGTTTCATTTATTCAATAAAAAGACAACCTTTGTCTCATTTTTGCAAATAAAGAGTCAATGTTTCATTTATTCACTATAGCAGGTATGTTTTCAACTCTAAATTTATTGAATAAATGAAACGTTGACTCTTTGTTTGCAAAAATGAGACAAAGGTTGTCTTTTTATTGAATAAATGAAACGTTGACTCTTTATTTGCAGATGGCCAAAAGATTGGCTTTTTAAAAACAATTTTTCCAAAAAAATATTGCATTTAAGCACACTTAAAAATGCATTTAGGCACACTTAAATGTGATGCTGCACAACTTAGCCACGCTTAATTAAGCGTGGCCTCTGCTTGTGTTACTAAATATTCAGGCATGCTTGTTAAGCGTGGCTAAAAGTGCTAATAAGCGTGGCTAGTTGCTCCTTCAGCCACACCTATAGGTGTTGGAAACTTTCCTCACTTGACAAGTGTGGCTGCATGATTTCATGGGCTATTGTTTGCCTTTTTGTTTGCCACACAAATAAGAGTGACTAATGAACATAACTAATTTATTCACTAATTATGGCGGTGATTATTATTATTATTATTATTATTATTATTATTATTATTATTATTATTATTATTATTATTATTATTATTCTTATTATTATTATTATTATTATTATTATTATTATTATTATTATTATTATTATTATTTTCATTATTATTATTATTATTATTATTATTATTATTATTATTATTATTATTATTATTATTATTATTATTATTATTAACCCAACATAGCAGGTCCAAAGCACCATGCTACAAACCCATAGACCAACAACATAAAACAACCTCCAACTAAGCAACTTTAGAGTACCAAATAGGAAATATCCAATGAAACCAATAAGTAATAGTAGATTAGCAGCACCTAGATCATGCTTAACATCATGCTTAACATCAACATTTGTGTGAACTCATTTGCAGCATCAGATCAACATTATTTGAGGGACTAGCATCATGTTAATATCAGCATTTTCTGGGAGCCCCATAGACCAATAGAAGGCAGCAGAACTCAGCACATTGGTAGGCTCAAACAACAACTTGAGTAACTTGTAGATGGCCAACAACATCTTAGCACCAGCAACAGTTCACTCAAAACAGGAGCACAAAATGGGAGCACGAAATGGAAGGACAGTAGCAGCTTATCAAAAACAGCCCGTCAGCATAACGTACACAAACCAGACCACTCAACAAATATCAATACACCAGCAGGAGGAAAGCATATTGCGTACAACTAAACAACAAGACAATATTAATTATAAGGTAAAAGTATTCATTGGATGTGAACAACAACAAGAGGTATTTCAATGTGCAGATATCAATATACCAGCAGCAGCACTTCGTGAGTCAATCAGTGTTCACAACTAGAGGTGTTCAATGGGGCGGGTCGACCCAACGGGTCAAGGGTCGGGTCACATTTTAGCGGGTCATTAGCGGGTCGAGTCAATAAAGGGGCGGGCCATTAACGGGCCTTGGTGTAAAGGACCGGGCTGGGCCGGGTCGGATAATTATAAGTATTAATTGCGGAAAAAAATTTACCGCTTTTTTTTTTTTTAAATGATATTATTTTATATATGAGTGGATCGACCCAATGGGCCATAAAGTAAAATAAAAAAGTTATTCTATGAACTTTTCAAAAAAGGGTCAAAGTAGGTCGAACTTAAATGGGCTTGACCCGCCCCGGCCCGTTTATCATTTGACATGACCCGCCCCGGCCCATTTAAATTTTGACCCGACCTGCCCCGACCCGGCCCGTTGAACACCTCTATTCACAACTCAACAGATCAGTATGGAAATGGGAGCACAAAATGAGCTCAATAATTAGCATAGCAACATGAGAAAACCAGCAGCTTCAACAGTATCAATTAGCCAACATATCATAATTCAGACGAAGGCACAAGCATAGAAAAGACAAACAGCCAGCAAGATCAGCCAATCATTCAGCCAACAACACCAATCTAGGATTATCCTCAATATCAGGTTAGAGGAGACTAACAGCAGTAGCATCAAAGAAGCTCTTTATCCAAAACACAGCAACTCCCACTGCCAACCATTGCAAGCACAACAACAGGCTTGGATTGAGAATGAGGAAATCAGTAGGGCAGCAGCAGCTTGTAAAGGAGCAAGCAACAACACAAATAAAACAACAACTTGAAGCATAGCACACTGGACTAGTAATTTATTAGCAGCTTCATATGAACCCGTAAGCAACAACACAAATAAAACAACATAACTTCAAGAACAGCATTACAATACTTATTGCCCCGATCTGCCCCAACTATTCTCAAGCAATAGGCAAATGAAACAAGCAGCATCAGAACAACATCATACACAACCAGCACAGCATAAACAAATCCCACAAACAAATTCCAGCAATAGGCAATGAAGCATAGTATAAACAAATCACACAAACAACCAGCACAATAGCAAACAGAGGCTGCAAAGTGCACAGCAGCACACAATAATTAACAAAGTGCCAACATCAATCCTAAGCATCAAAAATATCTCAACCAGCAACTACTTCACATTTATGTATTAGCCCAGCAGAATATGAGGAAGCAACCAGCAACTGTGCGTAGGCCATACAGACAGCAGCACTATGTGCACAGCAAGAAAAGTAATCGACAACCGCAACAACATGATCGCAACAACATAAGCAAAACATCAACTCACAACAGCTTGTGCACAAGACAACAACAGCTAGCATCAGTAATCGACATCAGCAAGCAAGCAGACTAAAAGCAGCACTAATCAATGTAGAAACACTTAGAGATGAAGAACGCAACAACAGGGGGGTGAATTGTTGTGTTACTCTTAGGGTTATTTTCGCCCTGTTTTTCTTGCGGAATTTTTATAATGAAAATACCCAAAGCAATATAAAGAAACTAAAAAGAACACAAAGATTTGACGTGGAAAACTTTCTTGGCCTAAAAAGAAAGAAAGCCACGACCCACTAGGGATTTCAATTTCTCTTATTAAAATTTTATGTAATTACAATTCTTGTTACATAAAACTTCTCTTCTCCTTCTCTTCTCTAGGCCTAACCTTCTCTTCTCCTTTTCGTGTTCCTCCTTCTCGTTCCTCTTTTCTCTCTTTTACATCAATTTCTCACTTTTCCCATTTAGACTTCCCAAAGTCTAAATTACACACTCATAAAAATCATACAAAGAAATTCTCTAAGATTGGATGAAAAAACAAGGACTAGCACAAGGAAATATTTATGGAATTAATTAGCAATTAAGAACACTTAATATTTCCCTTTTCTTGATCTTGATCTCACGAAATATTATGTGGGCACTCAAATGATTTTTCTCAAAATTCTCTCCTTAATCTCTCCCAAAAATGCCGGTTATAAAAAACTTTGTTTATATACTCATAAAAATTAGGTTTTGCCATAAACGCATGATCTAATGATGTGGGATTAGTGGGCATGAACCGTGTAGTAGTGGGCGAAGATACTTGGGGGTTACTCCAAGTATTTTTGTCTTTTAGCTAAAAATAGATTAGATCCTATTTTTAGGGAGTTATTTTAGGATTAAATATTTTAAGAGTTAGTTAATTAATTACCAAATTAGATCCTTGTGTTAACTTATTTTTTCATCCGTACAACAAAATGAAAAGAAAAATAAAACTAAAAATTATTTTCTTAATATCCGTTGAGCAATTCTCTGACCAGTTGTTATGGGAACACTGCATTGTCTCCGTTTGAACATTCTTCGATTTTGACCAATCTTGGAACTATTCCATACCTTCTAGTATATGACGTAGAGTAGCAATGTTCTTTCACAACTTCTTAAGGTTCCATCGACGATCTTTTAATGATCTGATATATAACCTATAAAAACAATCTCAAAACTAATTTGTTTGTTTATAAAAGTTAAAGTCATCATCAAAACCAAATGAGCCAACAAATTCCCCCTTTTTGATGATGGCAAACTTTATAAACAAACTTAAGTAAAATATATAGTAAAACATATAATATGAACATGCTAGAGATTAACAAAAGTTCAACCATATCTAGTAAATTAAATCATTACAAATAATTTACTAAACTCTTAAGCAAGCATATTACTCTAAAATTTTAAAAACTTTTTCTAAAATCATGTGGTTAAACATGACTTAAGTTTTCAAAACTAAGTATAATAAAAATTAAAACAAAACAAAACATAAATATATTAATAAATTAAGAAACTTATAAATTAAGAAAATTATAAAGTAAGAAACACAATAATCTAAGTACTTAAATACTATGAAGTTGTAAGAATTTAAGTCAAACAAAGTGACACACAACAACTAATCCCACTAAAAACTAAAAAGAGTAAATGCAAACAGTAGAGTCCAAAAACTCCAAAATCTTAAACTAAGCTTAAGCATACTAAGTAGTAACATGATCCTTAAACAAGAAAAACATAAACCATGTAATCTTTTAACAAACAGAGAAACAAACGAAGACTAAGTAAAAGCGTAAGCATTCACAAGAGTCAACTTAAGTTTGTTACCTTCTTCCCCCTTTTGACATCAATCAAAAAGTAGGGGTATATATCAATCCACAGCTCTAAGGCAAGCATTAGACAAATTAAGAAAGTAAGTAGCAAACTAAGTAAGCAAATGCGTAAACATAAATCAAGAAATACACGCAATAAACATCATAGACCATAAGGTATAGATAATAAAGGATAATAGATTAAGGATAATAAAGGATGGTTAGTAGCATAAGAAAACAAGTGTTGTGTACCCCAGCTGGTACGTCAAAAGAAAGCAAAAAAAAAAAAAATTGTTTAGATATTACAACTGCAAAGGATGATGCCAACAAAACCAATAAAACATTAAACAGAAGAAGGAGGGATCAGGCAGCAGTCTCCTCATCATCATATTCCGTCTGCACTTCAACCGTATCAAGCTTTGCACCAAGACATGACTCCATCTGGGTCAGCTGCTCAGCAAGAGAGGTGAGTGAGACACGAACTTCACTTTGAAAAGCACAGAGTTGAGACTGTAAATCAAGGACTTTGGAGAGGACATGAGCAAGGGTAGTAGGAGGAGGAGGGACAGTGGTGCTATCATCAAAACCAGTTGGTGGTGGTGAAGTGGGAATAGGTGATGGTGGTGATGATGGAATATGGAGTGGTGTGGGTAAATCTGGTTTCGGTGATGGAGGGGTTTGAGAAGTGATATCATCATGTAGGCACGAGGAACTCTTGGAAGCTAACCTCCTGCTCTTTCTTGGAGTGAGCACGGATGGTTTCTTGATGTTCTTAAGAGGCACATTCAAGTCCTCATCCTCTGAACTAGATTGTTCATCCTTCAATTCCACATTCTCTTCTTCCTCATATTGTTCCCCCTTACTTACAGCTTCCCCCTCAAATGGTGCTTGCACTTCTTCCTCATTTACTTCTGCCTCATTAGGAGTGGCAGAAGGAACAATGTCCTGATCTCCTTTTTCTTCTTCTTTCCCTACCTCTTCTTCATCTTTTTCTTTTTCTCCCTCACATTCTTCATCATCAGAACTCACTTCCACTTCCTCAATGGAATGTTCCAGAATCCCTTTTTCATTTAATTGGAGGTGCAAATTTGTAAGGCACCTCTCACTGATTTTGTTGTTTGCGCTCATAGGGAATTCCAGTCCATCCAAAGGGACTCCAAACTTCTTGAAAATACACGTTAACAAACCTCCAGAATCCCTTTTTCATTTAAATGGAGGTGCAAATTTATTTTAATATAATTAGCCATACAATAAATTAATGTGGCGTCGCGAAGATTGACTTCACTCCGCTTGGAATTGCGGGGTAAAATAAATTTTCTAGCAATGTTGTATAGCAATTTGTGGAGTGGAGACAGTGACATATGACTGGATCGTTTTTTACCATCTTAACCAATAAACTTTAACACAGTTTTCTCAGTAATACCCGAAAAGACAATTTTTGACCCTACATAATACGTATCAAACCCCACAACAGGAACTTCAAACCATTCTCCCAGCATTAAACTGTTAAATTCAATTTTAATGTCTTTAATTGTACTTGTACACACCCCATTATCAATTGAAAAATTTTGAATAAACTCTCGCATAAGATGTGGATAAATTGAATTGCAAGAAAAATTACTCATTAATTCTTCCCAACCCTGATTACTTAAAATAGCATGTAGTTGAGGAAAGGGAGTAGAATCATACCAATACTTGTCTAACCCAAAACCTACGGACATTTCTTTAGCAACCTCCTCAGCACAATCAGGATCTACCTTGGCCTTCTTTGCGGGTATTGATGATGAGCTTCCTTTTGTGGTAGAAAAAGTTTGTTTTGTGCCGACATGCATGGGTTTCGTTGTTCTGGGTTCAGATGATGGTGTTGATGATTGAGGGGTGTCTGGTGAAGGGTGAATAACTTGAAGTGGTTCCGGTTGAATGAATTTGGGTGTTTTGCCTTTGGTGTTCTTGGTTGATGAGGTCTTGGGAGTTTTCATGGTGAAGAGAACATGAATTGATGAAGGTTAGGGATTGTTGAAAGAGGGAAATGAAGAGAATTGTCGTTGGTAAGGAGTAGTACAAGTAAAGTGATTTATGAATGATGGATGTGACGTTGGAGTGTAAGGGTTATAAAGGTGTGAAGGGACGGTTATTGAATGGTTTGTACAACTTCAATTTTGGCGTTTTTAGGAGATGAAGTGGGCAGTCATTAATTAAGCTTAGTTCGTTGAATATTTCGATTTAGACGACTGATATCCGAAACACCTCGATGATCCGTCTTCTATGTCTTAAATTAAGTTGGCTCACCGAAATAAAATAAAATGAAATGCTGGAATATGTGGAAAATAAAATAAATTTTTGTGATTTTTTGAAAAATAATTTTATAATATGTGATTAATATATAATGATATAAAATAAATTATGCTACTTGGTCTATTCTGTTTAAGCAAGCAATCAAGACAAAGTTTATGACACGTACTTAAATAGATGCATACCTAAATCTCGCAATGATTGAATGTTCAATCTTGGTTATTGTGGTTGATCTAACCCTTCCAATTTTCACGTTGTTTAGAGGAGGAATACTAGCATTAAACTTTAGTGAAGCTTGATCATACCTAGCTCCAACCTCATCTTTTCGAATTGTTCCCTTGGAAGCGGTTTACTCATGATATCTGCAACTTGATCACTAGTATTGACATGTTTAACAATAATATTTTTATGCTCAACATTATCCTTAAGAAAATGATGTCTAATATGAATATGTTTAACTCTAGAATGATGCACTGGATCTTTAGAAATGCAAATGGCATTAGTAATATCACAATAAATAGGAACACATTCAAGTTTAATACCGAAATCTCTTAGCTGTTGTTTAATCCATAGCATTTGGGAACAGTAGGCTGCTGCTGCCACATATTCAGCTTCTGCAGTGGATAAAGCTACTGTGTTCTGTTTCTTGGAACTCCATGATACCAAACAAGATCCAAGAAACTGTACCATTCCTGAAGTGCTTTTTCTATTCACAAGATCACCTGCATAATCTGCATCACTATACCCTTTCAAGTCATAGACATCACTTTTCGGATAAAATTGGGACAAGTCATCTGTTCCCTTTAAATATCTTAGAATTCTTTTTACTGCCGTACGATATGATTCTTTAGGATTTGATTGAAATCTAGCACACAAACCAACACTAAAGGATATATCGGGTCTACTAGCAGTTAAGTATAGTAGTGATCCTATCATGCCTCTATACATCGTTTGGTCAACACTAATACCGTTAGAGTCTTCGTCTAATCTAATGTTAGTGGCCATGGGTGTATGGTTTGTCTTAGCATTATCTAGTCCATATTTCTTTA
The DNA here is from genome assembly GCA_019776075.1 of Amaranthus palmeri. Taxonomy (NCBI): domain Eukaryota; kingdom Viridiplantae; phylum Streptophyta; class Magnoliopsida; order Caryophyllales; family Amaranthaceae; genus Amaranthus; species Amaranthus palmeri. The sequence goes on along the minus strand of JAAKBH010000110.1, from coordinate 23,168 downwards.
GAAGTTCTTTTATGTATTTTTGTTGATGAATAAAAATACCGTTAGCAGTTTGTTTAATTTGCAAACCAAGAAAGAAATTTAATTCTCCCATCATACTCATTTCGAATTCATTACTCATTTAGGTCAGCAAATTCCTTACATAAGGATTCATTAGTAGCACTAAAAATAATATCATCAACATAGATTTGAACAACTAAAATATTCGAACCTTTATTCTTAAAGAATAAGGTTTTATCAATTTTACCTCGTATGAACTTGTTATCAATCAAAAACTTAGATAATCTCTCGTACCCTTGTCTAGTTGCTTGTTTTAGCCTATAAAGAGCTTTATCAAGCTTGTAGACGTGATCCGGAGAAATTGGGTTTTCAAAGCCAGGTGGTTGTTCCACAAATACTTCTTCTTCTAGAAACCCATTTAAGAATGCACATTTTACGTCCATTTGATATAATTTAATATTCATGAAAGCAGCAAAAGAAATAAGAATTCTAATAGCTTCTAATCCAGCTACGGGAGCAAAGGTTTCAGTATAGTAAATACCTTTCTGTTGATTGTATCCTTTTACCACCAACCTTGCTTTGTTTCTGACTATTGTGCCATGCTCGTCCAGCTTGTTCCTAAATACCCATTTTAATCCAATTATCTTTTTGTTCTTGGGTTTAGGTTCAAAGTGCCATACTTTGTTTCTTTCAAACTCATTTAATTCATCTAGCATTGCCACCACCCAAACTGAATCTTGTAAAGCTTTTTTCATGATTCTTGGGTTCCATTGTTGATAGAAAAGCAAAGTGTGCACAAAAGTTTCTCATTTGGGACCTTGTTTGTTTGCCTTTGCTCATATCGTTTAGAATCAAGTCTAGTGGATGTGACTTTTGGTGTTTCCACGGCTTTGGAACAAAGTCTCTGGTGGAGACAGATGTGGAAGCAAGCTCACTGACTTGGTTTTGATTTGGCTCAGCATCAATTCTTTCTTCTTGAACTTCTTTAGGGATATCTGGATTAGGAACTAAAGGCTGTTCCAGTTCTGCCTGTGGTTCCTGTTCTTGATTTGGTTCAGCATTCTGAACCTGTTGTTGTTCTTCTTGATCTTGCTCCTTTTGTATATTTTTTTCATCGTCCAGATTTGCGAGACCTATCTTAAAATCACCTGTTTTTTGTTACATCAAATATAATGTGAACAGATTCCTCAACACACATAGTTTTCTTATTATAAACTCTATAAGCTTTACTGTGAGATGAATAGCCAAGAAATACTGCTTCATCACTTCTTTCATCGAATTTACCTATATTTCGTTTTCCATTAACATGCACAAAACATCGACATCCAAAGACTCGAAAATATGAAATGTTAGGTTTAATTCCTTTAAATAGTTCATAGGGGGTTTTGGAAGTGATTGGTCTAATTAATACACGATTTAATATATAGCATGCAGTATTAACGGCTTCGGACCAAAAATTTCTAGGTAGACCACTAGCTATTAACATGGTTCTAGCCATTTCCTCTAAGGTTCTATTTTTACGTTCTACCACACCATTTTGTTGTGGTGTTCTTGGTGCGGAAAAATTGTGACTTAAACCATGCTCATTACAATAATCCATAAACCTTGAATTTTCAAATTCTTTTCCATGATCCGGTCTTATGTGGACAAGTTGATTGTTACTAGATTTCTGAATTTTAGTGGCAAATGCAACAAATTCATCAAAAGCCTCATCTTTGCTAGATAAAAATAATGTCCATGTAAATCTACTGTAATCATTAATTATAACAAATACATATCGCTTACCGCTGCGACTTTGGATTCTCATTGGTCCACAAAGATCCATATGAATTAATTCAAGTGGTCTTGAGGTGGTCACGACATTTTTAGGTTTGAAGGATGACCTTGCATGTTTTCCTTTGGCACAAGGATATCATACTTCATTCTTTTGAAATTTAAGGGACGGTAATCCTCTTAATAGGTCTTTAGTTCGTAAAGTATCAAGCAATGAAAAACTAGCATGACCTAAACGTTTATGCCAAAGAAGAGGGTCATCTTCTATAACGCTCAGACACGTTAAACTTGTTTTAGGAACAGTGTGCAGGTCCACCACGTAGGTGTTCCCTTTTCTGTTTCCTTCCAGAATGATGTCTCATGTGTCGTTCCTAGAAATGATGCACTTTTCAGAAGTAAAGTTTATAGAGTTACCTTTGTCGCAAAATTGAGAGATACTTAAAAGATTGTGTTTTAGATTCTCGACTAAAAATACATTATCTATAGCATGGGAACTTGACCTTCCTATCTTTCCTTTTGCAATGATTTCTCCTTTCATGTTGTCGCCAAAGGTCACAGTTCCTCCATCGTAGGCTTCTAGTGAGAGAAACTTTGATCTATCGCCTGTCATGTGCTTGGAACAACCACTGTCGAGATACCATGAGTTGTTGCCTCTCACTAGAACCTGCAAAACGAACTTAGTTGTTAGAGGGTGGAACCCAACCATCCTTGGGTTCCATGTCGATTATACAAGAATCATATTTCTTAATCCAATCTCTATCGACATATATTTGGTTTGTTTTGTTATGTTGTTCCCTTTTTAAACATTAATGTTTCAGGTGCCCTGTCTTGCCACAAAAGGAACAGACCTTTCTACTTGGGAGATCGACATAGATCTTTTTTTTTTATCATGTTTATTGTATCCTAAACCTTCGGTTCCTTTAGTTTTAGCATTAAGAATCCATTTGGGGACCTCTTTGATTTTCCCTTTTTCTCTTGAATTTTATTCAAGCCTAAGTCGATCATTTTCATTTATGGCGGATTCTAGGTCTAACTTCATTTTATTAAAAACACTTTTAATTTCCTTATTAGACTCATAACTCAATTCCATTTCTAGAAACTTAAGTTGATTTAATTCAATATTTAACATGATGTTCTCTTGTTTAACCTTTTCTATAGCTTCTTTTAACATCACGTTCTTATCAAGCAATTCAAAGAATCGAGTTTGCACATCGAACCTAAAAGAAAATAGGTAGGAAATTTGGTCTTTGCAAGCCTTGAGGTCTTTTTCTGTCTGGAGACAGATGGCTGTTTGTTTTTCTAAGTTTTCGTGAGACTCTAAAATCATTTTAATCAATTTATGTTTATCCAATTTGAATAAGTAATCAGGAAATGAATTAGAAGACAATACCTCTTTTCCTTTAGACTTCTCATCATGCGTTGCCATGAGACAGAGATTGACTGTTTCTTCTTCTTCAATGGGAGCTTCGGTTTCGGTCTCGCTTTCAGATTCTCCCCATGCAGCTATCATGACTTTGCGAAAATCAACTTTGTTGAAGTTCCCTTTTGCTGGTTGTCTTCCTGTTTCTCTTGCCTTCCCTTTACCCTTCTCATTCTTCCATAGATTGCATTCCTTGATGAAGTGCTCGGTACTTCCACATTTGTGGCATTCAAAGGTTTTGGAATTTGAAGTTCCTCTTTCTTTGTTGTTTCTTTGATTTTTATATCTGTTGTTCTTGAAGAACTACTTGAATTTACGTACCAACATTGCTGCCTCTTCCTCATCAGTTTCTGATTTTTCTTGATCGTTTGCTGTCAGAGCCAGACCTTTGTTCCTGGAACTATCAGCTATTCCCAGATGTAATTCATGAGTCATAAGGGAACCATCCAGCTGTTCCAGATAAACTTTGTGAAATCTTTAGATTCTTGAATGGCTGTGACCTTAACTCTCCAACGATCATCTTGAGGTAGGCTCCTTAGGATTTTTCGTACCTGTTCATCTGAGGAAATTAGCCTTCCAAGGGAGACAAGCTCATTTGTAATGTTCGTGAATCTAGTAAACATTTCTTGAATGCTTTCTCTAGGTTCCATAACAAATCTTTCGTATTTTGACATGAGCAAGTCAATTTTGGAACGCTATACTTCACTAGTTCCTTCGTGGGTAACTTCCAGCAGATCCCAAATTTGTTTTGCTGTTCTGCATCCCATAATGTGATTGTGTTCGTTTGGACCAAGCCCATAGTGAAGCAATTTGATAGCAAGAGCATTCATTTCCATTTTTTGAAAATCTTCTTTGTCGTTTTCAGTTATTGGTTTGGGAACAGTCTCGTTATTGGAGTTGGTAATTGTTACCTCAAATCTCCAATTTTGATGACTCTCCAAACTTGATAGTTCTCGGCTTTGATGAAGATCTCCATCCTATTCTTCCAATACGTGTAGAATTTACCATCGAACATTGGAGGTCTCTGAGTAGAGTAGCCTTCTTCCATGCGTTCGTTCATTTTCAACATCTCTAATATACCAAAATTCGGCTCTTAGGGTTTCCTGATCAAATGAGGAACAGGGCTCTGATACCAATTGTAGAAACACTTAGAGATGAAGAACGCAACAAGAGAGGGGTGAATTGTTGTGTTACTCTTAGGGTTATTTTCGCCCTGTTTTTCTTGCGGAATTTTTATAATGAAAATACCCAAAGCAATATAAAGAAACTAAAAAGAACACAAAGATTTGACGTGGAAAACTTTCTTGGCCTAAAAAGAAAGAAAGCCACGACCCACTAGGGATTTCAATTTCTCTTATTAAAATTTTATGTAATTACAATTCTTGTTACATAAAACTTCTCTTCTCCTTCTCTTCTCTAGGCCTAACCTTCTCTTCTCCTTCTCGTGTTCCTCCTTCTCGTTCCTCTTTTCTCTCTTTTACATCAATTTCTCACTTTTCCCATTTAGACTTCCCAAAGTCTAAATTACACACTCATAAAAACCATACAAAGAAATTCTCTAAGATTGGATGAAAAAAGAAGGACTAGCACAAGGAAAAATTTATGGAATTAATTAGCAATTAAGAACACTTAATATTTCCCTTTTCTTGATCTTGATCTCACGAAATATTATGTGGGCACTCAAATGATTTTTCTCAAAATTCTCTCCTTAATCTCTCCAAAAAATGCCGGTTATAAAAAACTTTGTTTATATACTCATAAAAACTAGGTTTTGCCATAAACGCATGATCTAATGATGTGGGATTAGTGGGCATGAACCGTGTAGTAGTGGGCGAAGATACTTGGGGGTTACTCCAAGTATTTTTGTCTTTTAGCTATAAACAGATTAGATCCTATTTTTAGGGAGTTATTTTAGGATTAAATATTTTAAGAGTTAATTAATTTAATTACCAAATTAGATCCTTGTTCTAACTTATTTTTTCATCCGTACAACAAAATAAAAAGAAAAATAAAACTAAAAATTATTTTCTTAATATCCGTTGACCAATTCTTTGACCAGTTGTTCTGAGAACACTGCATTGTCTCCGTTTGAACATTCTTCGATTTTGACCAATCTTGGAACTATTCCATACCTTCTAGTATATGACGTAGAGTAGCAATGTTCTTTCACAACTTCTTAAGGTTCCATCGACGATCTTTTAATGATGGGATATATAACCTATAAAAACAATCTCAAAACTAATTTGTTTGTTTATAAAAGTTTAAGTCATCATCAAAACCAAATGGGCCAACAATCAACAACAGGCGACAATCATATAAGCAACAACATCAAACTGACATAGCAACACCAATTGTATCAACACCAATAGTTTCTATTAATCGTAACCAAAATAATTCAACCCAGATTCGTTAGTCTCATGTGAATAGAGCCACAGACGGCTATACATCGAAAAGACTATACTATATGATTGCTATAGGCAAAAGGTCCGAAGGCAACCCTTAACAACTCCAAAAAAAGCTACAGACATTCACAAAATCAATGCACCAGCAAGCCAATATCAAAATGAAGTAGTCCAATACACACTATAGTCTTGAAAAGTACTTCATTCCTTGCTTGCATTTAACAGTTTTGGTTCTTGTACATGTTCCTTGTTGGCCACCTAGACAAATAAAAGGTAGATTTTTGTAATTAATATGAATTATGTCAACACATAACAATTGTTAATAAAATGTACTTGCCTTATTCAATTTGACCCACAGCAATTTGTCCAACATTTCTCTATTAGCTCGTTTCTTGCACATATACAATGCCTACATAAAACGTATTTTAAAAAGCAAATTCTAATAAAGTTTTTAAACATTAAAAGGAAGGTAACACGTAAAAACTATATATACCATGCCAGCTAGATGACAATGTGACATTTCTCTTTTATGCTTGTCTCCACGAATAAATTTTTTAACTGGTTCGAGATTCTCCATAAGTATTTTATCAATCACTTTCTCCAACTCTTGATAAGTCAACTATGAATAAAAAATATTAAAAATTAACAATATGTGATAAAGTAGTTTAACATCATATATACATTATGAGTCATTAATTGCTTACTTCAGCATTTTTAAATCGTTTGAGTGGTCCCATTGCAAGTACTCCACCATTATTAGCTTGAATCTGTTCAGCGTTTCTCTAAAGAGAGGAACTACGTAAAATATATATCAAAGTTTTTAAACAAAATATTATTAAAGGTTCATAGTTTCACACCTTATCACTTGGTTGTAGAGCATGATGTGGAGTAGTTGCACCAGCTCGGGACATAGGTACTGGTTGTTTAGTGAGTGGTGGAACACGAGTGCCTTGAACAGTTGTAGGAGCACATTCAATCGGCTTCCCTATATTGATTAATAATATATAAGGCATTGACAAGTATGAGTGAACTACCCAAAAAATGAACATACAATACACTACCTGGTTTAGCGAGTGGTGAAATATGAGTATCTGGTGGAATATGAGTCACTTGAAGATTTGTAGGACCATGTTCAATTGGCATCCTTATAGATTAATAATATTAAAGATTTTGACAAGTATACGTGAACTACCTAAAAATGAACTTACTATACACTACCTGGATTGCTAACTTGAGCTGTATGTGGAGTAGTTGCACCATTAAGGGACATAGGTACTATTTGTTTAGAAAGAGGTGGAGTACGAGTACCATGAGTAGTTGTATGACCATAATCAATTAGATTCCCCATAAAATTACCTAGAAAGGAACTTAACACTACCTGAATAGTTAACCGAGTTAGCATCCCCAAATGCTGGTGACACGCCGTTTTGCCTCGTGCCTTCTACGGAGTTACAATTCTGTACATAAACATATGTATAATTATAACTATCATTTTAACACATGATAAGTTATTAACACAATTAGTTATATTCTTACTGATCCATGTTGAGAAGCTTGTTCGGCAACTTTAGCCTTGAGTTCAACAATCTCATTCTTCATGGTATCCATCTTCTTCATAAGATCTATCATGAATTGACATTCATTTACATAATGCGTGTTATGCATGGAAAAAAAATGCGGTCGCAGACGCGTTTGCGGAAACAGATGCGGTGTCGCGGAAAACGGTCGTAACAGAGTTATAACGCGGAATGCGGTCGACGCGGTGTGATTTTTTTAAAAAAAATCACATAAATAGAGAATTGAGCCTATACTTGTATTTTTATGGTTGAACAACTATTGTTATGTAATGATATGTCCATAATCATCCTAATTGCCTTATATATGGTACCTTTAGGCTTTAGTGGATATTTATTCAATTTATTAGGTTATTATTTTGTTTACGTTTAACTGTTAAAATTTAAAAATCATTAATTAGGTTAAATATTATTATAGTTAAAATATTACTAAGTTATAACTTATAAATATAAATTAATTCAATCATAAAAATTAAAAGAATAAATAATTAAAATACTGAATTATATTACAAAATACCATAATACAATGTACTGATAAGTGGTAATACATAATCACCACCAGAACGAGTGGCGATGACGTTCTTGTTCTTCATTATTATCAAAGTTATAAGATGATTGGTCATAATTATTTGAGTTCCAGTTGTCATAATTAGATGCTTCACTTGATGAATAATGATAATGAATTGAGTTATCACAATGAAACGGACCATAATTAATTGTACCCTGGTTGATGATTTGAGTGTGATTGGAATCATCTTGGGAATGATTGGGCCAAAATTGATCCCAATTTGAAGGTTGATTTGAATATTGACTCTCATTAGGCGTATTGCTTGACCCAATATAATCTCCCCAATTCGGAATAAGATCATATGTGTGATTTAATTGATCCATGTTATACTCATCATTGTCTGATGGCAGTTCTTGAATTACAGGTCCTGAACGACGCCTTGCAAAAGTTTTAAGTGTATTCTGATCAACATTTGTTGGTTCGTTTAAATGACCCCTATGTGGAACTCCAATGTCACGCATACTTGATTATCTTGATGAGTATGGATAACCTTCACTATCTTCAGGTTCATAATCATTCCCACCACCTCCAGTATCATCACTCGGGGTAGACAATGTGGATGTATTTCCAGTTGGTTGATTTGTGCTGTATTTGAATGGTGGAGATGCTCCTAAACCACTTGGTGCATCATCATCCTCGATATTGATAGTGTTGCCCCCTTCTTCATCATCAAAGTTCATCCACTCTAAGTCATCATTTTCAAATACAGGTTGTTCCCGCTCTTCAATCCATTCATTTATTAGATCATCTTCAAAAATGTAATCTAAATTTATAGGATTGAAGCTAGAATCGATTTCTTGAGCACTTCTTCTTGTCGCGTGCCTTATTTTCAACTTCATGTTGTAGCGAAGATACACTATCATATGAAGTCTTTTATACTGCAAACGATTTCGTGCTTTCGTATGGACTTGGCTCCACATGCTCCAATTTCTTTCACAGTTTGAAGATGATGTGGTTTGGCTTAATACTCGAATGTCAATGCGTCGAAGCTCGGCAACACTTTCACCGAAAGTCATCCACCATTCAGCTGCATAATATCACATTGAAATAGTCATCATTATATTAGTAAAGCAAAAGTCATCTTGAAATATGCAAACACAATATGTATATGTGAAACTTACCGGGGTTCATATGTTTTATTCCTGCTTCCGCCATATAGTTTGAAAAACTATCTAACTTGTCTTTGTAAATGTAAATCTGTAATTCGTTGATGATAATGACTAAAGATATTTTTTGTAAATGTAATATTTAAAAGTCAAGATAGTTAATAAGAATAAAAGTTAATCACCTAGTTCAATGCTTTGATTGCAGCCTCCATATTAGGCTCCAATCTTTGTATGCCTGATTTCACTCCTGAAATGACTTCATCGTCTTTGAAAATTCTCTCATCCTGATACAAATATTGTGAATTTAAAAAATAACCTGCATCAAATAAAACACAATTAAATTAATTTTAAAAGTTTATGTCGATAACTAACAACTAAATGTGAATTTCATTACCAGCTGCATGAAGATGTGAATGTAACTGAGCATTCCACTTGTCATCGATAATCTTCCAATACTTTTTATAATATCTGTTTTTCTCTTTGATGGCCAACTTTGCTCTTTCCATGGCCTCATAGATGAAACCCATTGTTGGCTTTTCATCCCCATCAATCAATCTCAAAACTTGAAGCAAAGGTTCCATTATTTGCAAAATTTCATTTGCTCTTTGCCAAAATTTTGCTGCATTTTCCGAGTTTTCAAGTACAAGTTCACGAACTCGCATTTAATTTTCATCATTCATTTGACCCCATCTAGAGCTCAACCAATCAGAAGACTCAAACATATTTCTTAAAGGCATTTTGTACTAAACAATACTCTCCAAAGACACAAAATGTGTGGCAAATCGAGTGATACCAGGACGTAAAATCTCTCGATTATTTGTAAACTTCTTCATATAGTTCACAACCCAGGTAGAGTTATAAATCCAAGATGATATCATCCTTGCTTGTATCAAAACCTCGCTGATACTTGTCTTTTTTACCGTTTCCTCCAACATCAAATCAATGCAATGTGCGCTGCAGGCCGTCCAATATATATTTGGAAAGGTCTCCATTACTTTCTTGCCAGCAAGCTTCATTGCAGCCTCATTATCAGTTATAATTTGAACCACTATGCTTGGTCCAATTTCTTCAATAACCTTTTTCATCAATGAAATGTAGTATTCTCTGGTCCTTGATCTCACATCAGTTGCATCAACGGACTTATGAAACACTGTGCCACGATTTGAATAAATAAGAAAATTAATAATGTGCATTTTAGTTGGACCAGTCCAACCATCACACATTATTGAAACCCCTCGCTCCTCCTATATACTTGCAAATGAGGCAATATATTCCTTCATCAATCTACATTTTTGAGGCAGATAAACCTCTGCTAGCTCATATGCAGTTGGAGCCTTACATTGGGGAGGAGCTTCACGAATAACATTCATTAATGGGTTCGTATATACTGAATTGACACAAGAAAATGGTTGGTTTGTGTCAATGAACCAATTTCCAAATGCTCTCAAAAGCTTTTTGCTTTGTTTTTTAAGCCATGACGTATTAATTTTTTGTTGCTTTTTGGCTTTTGAATATTTTTCTAGGTCAATTTCAACAGCCCTTAATCGAGAGATTGGTGTCGATGTTGGTTCAAAAGTGCGATTTTTCCCGACTTCCTTAACTGTAGAAGACCTAATAAATTGAGGTGCTCGACTACTTCCACCTTCATGGAAACTACTTCTTCCACGCATCAAATTTCGATCATAGTCAAATTGTTGTTGCATTCGGCTTTGTTGCCTTGCAATGTCCATCTGAATGTCATCATCATCGTCATCATCATCTTCAAAACCACGATTATTGGCCCTAATTAACTCATTTTCTAGTTTTCATGTTCGGATAATTTTATCCTTTTTCTTATCTTTATATTCTCTTAACACACTAGCCATATCCCTTTGAACTGGTGCTGAAACATTAGTACAAGGAGCTAGATTTCCCCTTTTATGAGCCAAATGTTCCTTGAGACGTGTACTTCCACCCTTAATAACTTTATCACAAAAGTTACATTTTAAAACTTTTCCATCATCCGTGATTTTTGTACAAAAACTACATCCAATATCCTTATCCTCTGCCTTTGATCGTGGCATGTTTAATAGTTAAATATTTGTAAACTGAAACACATTTCAATATCCGTTAATAATTTAAAGTAACAAATGAATAATAATTAAGACATCTAAATTTAAGAACTAAAACATAATTCAAATTTCTCGAAAACAACTGAAACATAATTCAAATTAAGACAGCTAAATTTAACAACTAAAACAACTAAAACAAATGAATAATAATTATGACAGCTAAATTTTTAAAAATTAATCACTAATCTGTACTGGTAATAATGTGTACTCATAAAAAAAATTACACTGACCAATATTTGACAATTTGTATTGGTAATTACTTGTACTCATAAACAAAAAATTGCAATGTCCAATGTTAGTCATGATGAGTATTACTTGTACTCATAAACAAAAAATTAGAATACTATTTTAAAAACAAAAAAAAAAGCATCGAGATGACTAATACTAGTCATGATGAATACTACTACCTACTCCCTACTCCCTAATCTAATACTAGTCATGATGAGTATTGATGACTAATACTAGTCATGATGACTAATAGTACTACCTACTCCCTACTCAATTTTCCAACGCCATTTTTTTGCCTCCAACTTCTCATTTTTACTTCATCACTTCATGATTCATCAGTTCATGTCCATTTTTATTTCACTAATTTTTACTTCTAATGTTCTCCTCCATTTTTACTAAGTCTCAAGCTTTTTTCTTGATTTATTTCTCAAGCTTTAACTTGGTTCTTCAATTATCCATCACCTAAAAACAAAAACAAAAAAAAAGCATAAGAAAGAAATCATACCAAAGAGAGTCTCAAAACGGATCAAGTAAAACAACAATGAAGGTGAAGAAGAATGCTCAAAGCTCGTTAATTTTTTTTTCTATCTGATATTTTTTTTATGGCTATGAAATTTGAAAATTGTGATATATGATTTGCCCAAAATGTCAGATTTATAAGAAGTATTGTAGTGTATTTTTTGTTTGTTTGTGTTTTGTTTATCTAAGGTCTATATATTCTTTTAAACTTTTTTTCATCTAGTCAGGAATCTAAGTTATCTTTTTCATTTTTTTCATCTGAACAATCATAATTCAAAACTGTGGGCAAGATATAACGGTCGTTTTCCGTTAAACTCGGCCGTTTTCCGTTATATAACGGCCGTAACAGCGTTTTTGGTGTGATTTTTTGCGCCGTTATATAACGACATATAACGGAGCAGTCTCTCACAGACCCGTTACAAAACGACCGTTATATAACGAAACGGCCGAGTTTTTGTTCCATGTTGTTATGTAGGTCATTAGCAGTCACTCCAGGACCATATGCCATTACCCTTCCCTTAGTCACTTTGCCCATTAGTTTCTTATAAGTGAAATTCTCAACATTTTCAGTTGATTCTGAGAAAACAACTTCTGATTGCCCTGTCTTCCGTTTTATTATATCCAACGCGGAGTCTTAATTTCATTAAAAAACATACAATATACTTATCATACTTTTTTTACTAGCGATTCATACATTATTATTTTTTACAAAATATTTCAAATTCCACAAATTGCTGAGTGATTGGTTCTTGGAACGTATAGTCCTTTTTCTTATGGGTTTTTATAAACCATTCCACATCCCCTAGTTCACGATTATGCTCCCTAACCTGAAATAAACATTTTAGAAGTGAAACCAAAACTGTAGTGATAATGTAATTGTAATTTCAATTTATAACCATTTCAATCAGATTATAACAACTCACAAATTTGTCGCGTGTAACCGCATAAGTGGCAGTGCCACACGTATGAGTATGCAAGACCAATCCTCTAGCATTCTTTCCGACTTCAGAGTATTTCTATTCACAAATGTATAGAATTATGTTCATTATTCAACAAATAAATGTGTAAACTCTATTAGCAAAAGTAAATAAAAACTATTACCTTGAACTTTTCAGAAAAACACCAGTCCACAAATTCATGCCACATTGCATCACCTACTCCTTTCGGATGAGTAAGCTCGTTTTCTTGTCCTTCATCGGCTGCACATAAATCATATAAATCCTCCTTTGTTGTTTGTTCATTGATATACTTCATCCTCAGACATCGTTTATACCATCTTAATCTTTCACCAACAACTTTTTCATCAACTTTTTGAGAAGGTATCAACATAAACTTTTCCTAAAATCTGTTTAGATGTCAAGTGTGAAATAAAAATTGTTAGTGAAACATAGTAAATCATATGCGTATAAATTCAAAAGAAACACAATGTAACTAACCCGAACGTAGGTGATGATTTGCCTTTTGAAATATTGAGGGACTAAGCGCCAATCCTTATAATTTAGAGGACATAAGGTTGGACGCCTAGCTATATCAGAAAGAAATCGATTGAAAATCGATCCGGCCTTTTTCACTGGTTGGAAAAACTTGTTTAACGGCACCATTATCTCACTTGATTATATTCTAATTTATAGATTATGAATAAAATACAAATTAAGAGTAATAAGTGAATAGTGTCAATCTATGATGATACAGCAAAATTGAGAGGAGAATGATAGTGCAATACTGTCATGTTCATTCATTGCCATCACGATGAGGAAATATATACGTAGTCAAGGACATTACCTTTACCAAAGAGAGGAGGACACAAACTCCTTTACACTGCATGACAAAACAAAGGAATAAAAACGGACAAGAGATAGTACACAGAAATCAGAAAATAAGAGCCACACTAAAAACCATGCATACACACGATACATATACTGCTGCATGAACTGCATTAACAGGTATATTCCTCAATACTCCCCCTCAAGGTTGGAGTGGAAGATAAGGATAAACTCCAAGCTTGACAAGAAGATAATGTGTTGTTGGATAAAAGCTGTTTGGTGAGTATGTCAGCTAGCTGATGCTTAGAAGGCACATACTCAGTTTTGATGGCACTAGTGGCTTGTTTTTTCATATGAAATGACAATCCATTTTCACATGTTTATTTCTCTCGTGTTGAACAGGATTGGCAACCAAGGATAAGGTAGCTTTGTTGTCACAATGAATTGTAGAAGGACCATGAGAGGAAAGACCAATATCCTTGAGGAGCTGCTGAAGCCATAGAACTTCACAAGTAGTTAGGGCAAGAGCACGATATGCTGCCTCTGCTGATGACCTTACAACCACAGACTATTTTTTTGATTTCCAAGAGATGGGAGAGGAACCAAACATAATACAAAAACTAGTAGTGCTTCTCCTTGTAAATGGGCAACCCCCCCAATCACTATCACAATAAGCTGATAAGATAGCAGAAGATGAGGATGCTGGGAGTACCCCTTGTGAAGGAGCAAGTTTGAGATAGCAAAGTATCCTTTTGGCTGCTTACATGTGTATAGTGGTTGGTTTGTGCATGAATTAACATAGGAGATGGACAACATAGGCTATGTCAGGACGGGTAAATGTGAGATAGATGAGTTTGCCTATTAGTTGCTGGTATAGGATAGGGTAAGGTAAGGGATCACCATGATCAAGAGTGAGCTTAATGTTGAAGTCAAGAGGGATTCTGACAGGTTTAGTTTTACTCATATGATACTCCAAAAGTAAATCAGTAACATATTTGTGCTGAGACAAACAAATATCGTGCTTGTTCCTGTCTACTTGTGTGTGGCTCTTATTTTCTGATTTATGTGTACTGTTTGTTGTCCTTTTTTTTATTCCTTTGTATTGTCATGTAGTGTAAAGGAGTTTGTGTCCTCTTCTCATTGGTTAAGGTAATGTCCTTGACTATGTATATATTTCCTCATCGTGATGGCAATGAATGAACATGACAGTATTACACTATCATTATCCTCTCAATATTGTTGTATCATCATAGTATCAGAGCATTTGATATGAATACCTTAACCTTCTTTCCCAATCTTCTCATCCCGCCTTCCTGTAGCCTTTGTGAACCCTCATGGAAAAAATGAACCCCCAAAACCCTCTTCCTACATGGATCTAATGGTCCAAATACAGTAACAGTAGAGAAACTTGAAGGAATCAGTAATTGTCGAAGATGGAGAAGGTCCATGGAGATAGCACTTTCTTCAAAACGAAAAATAGGCTTTGTAAATGGAACAGTTGTGAGAGATGAAGTGGATAAGGTGAAAGGTGAATTGTGGGACACTTGCAATGATATAGTTATAGGATGGATTATGGGTTCTGTTGAGGACTCAATCAAGGAAACCATCATGTACATGTTGAGTGCAAGAGAAATATGGTTATATCTTGAGAGGAGATATGCTTTCACAAATGGGTCTCTAAAATATAAACTAAATAGCGACTTATATAACTATAAACATAATAGATCAACCATAAATGAATACTATATAGCCATGAGAGGGAAATGGGAGGAGCTTGAATCTCTTGACCAACTCCCTTAAATTACTACTATGGGAGATGATATAACCAAGTTCATAGAAGTTTTGAATCAACAAAAAGAAGAAAGAAATTTATTCCAGTTCCTTAATGGGATTGATGAGAGTTATGGACCTCTGAGGAGTCAACTTCTTATGATGAGTGTGCTTCCTACAGTGGAGTTTGCATGCTCCTCCTTACAACAGGAAGAGTCTCAAAGAAGTGTGCTAAGTACTCAACAACAGCCTCTAGAGTCCTCAGCAATGCTTAGCAAAGGAAGAAATGAAGTTGATGTATGCTCTGCATGTGGTGTAAAAGGGCACACAAACAAGAGGTTTAGGACTGTGATTGGGTACCCTAAGTGGCACCCCAAACATAGACCGTTGCATAAAGGAAGAACAGGAGGACCTGGATCATCTACCAACCGTTATCAATCATACAATAACTGGGGTAGAAACAGAAGGTACACTCTAAACAAGACTACAGCAAATGTGCATGGTGAAAATGAAGCCCATGGAATTACAGTGCAGCAACTTGAGCAAATCTTGAAGAACCTACATGGTGGATCAGATGGTGGAAAAAAATACTCACACAGAATCAGAAGTTGATGATGTATTTGACAGTGGGTTTGCTGGCTTCGTAGGTATGGTTACTTGTCATAATGTTCATGTAGAAAAGATGGAGTGGATTATAGACTCAAGAGCTTCAGACCACATGTGTAGTGAAATACATATGAGTAAAAACATTGTAAATGTGAATAGAGAGTTAAAAATTAACATGCCTAATGGAAAAACTTCTAATATCACAGCATATGGAAGTGTTGATTTGAAAAATGGAATACACTTGAAGGAAGTATTAATTGTTCTAGAATTTAAGCACAACTTGTTGTCTGTAAGTAAACTAGAAAAGTATGAAAGATGTAATGTGCATTTTTATGATGAACATTGTGTGATTCAAGACAAATTTAGCAAAAATGTCAGAGGTGTGGGGGAGTGTAAAAATGGTTTGTATTACCTTATTGATGAAAATAAGAGCCACACCAAAAACCATGCATACACACGATACACATACTGCTGCATGAACTGCATGAACAGGTATATTCCTCAATAATCTATGAATAGGAGGGAGTATATAATAAGTGGCTAAGAGGACATAACTATTAATTTGAGGCAAGATGAAAAGTAAATTTGCCATGCCAGCTTTTCCCTTCCCTTCTTCCTACTACATATCAATACCACTTTCAATCACATTAAATTCTCATTTTCTTTCTAGTTCTCACCTTCTTGATGCTATTTATTATGAATAATTCTGAATAATCAGTTGGATCTGTTTAAAGTATTTTTTCAACACATAATTAATTAAGTTAAATACGTGTTTACATACACCTTAAAACTTAAATTGAGGACAAATATAATTGGTAATCAGTAATCCAAAGCACATTAATGTATATTTGTAGCATTATATACGATCCTACAATCTGATTCTACCAATTTTGATCCTATCCCTCAACGATCGTATTTAGAATTTCGATCCTAATAACCTCTATTGTTACCAAACTTCTGTGATGCTATTGTTATGCTCAACTAGAATTTGTTATATCTAAAGTAACGTTTTTAGAGTTTTGTATGTTTTATATGAATGAAACTTGAAGAGATTACAAGCACCACTGTGAAATTACAATTCTTTAACCTTTTATACTCTAAATTATCTACAATTAATGTCGTGCTTTCCTCTATGGTTGCACATGAAGGAGATTATTTTGCTGCATATACAAATGTTGTAATGTATCCACTTTTTTTTACCAAACTTATGCAAATAAATAGTTACACATTAAAATTTTACATGTTACATATATTTATCATCAACTATTCGATTTCCAATAACGATTTTAATTTTAATAGGATTATTTGGGGGTGCGCGTGCGTAGCACGCGTCTCACCAACTATTATTCACAAAAATATTCAAGCAACTTAGTTTTTGAAAGGAAAATATTTAATTTTAGTATTTTAAAAAACTCGACATCATTTACTTTTATTAAATTTAATTACCTCTAAGTAAAATTTGAACTTGTTATACTAAAAATATACAAAATTTTGTGAAGAGTTTAAAAATCCTAAATTGAAACATTTTAATAGATTATTAAAAAAATTACAGCCATCATTAATGGATGATATGTATACTCAATAATTAGATTGTTGTAATTATTTTGTAGCAAAATATCTTTTTCTCCAAAATTTAAAAGGAATGAACTGAGATCAAGTTTTAAGCTAATTTTATAAGCAAAAAGGAATAAAAAGTGTGTATATTTTATGATATAATGAAAAGGTTTCTATAGATTAATACGCATTGACCATTTGATATCATTTTGGATAGTGCAACATATCTTCTCTAATTAGTAATAAAATATTAGATAATGAAAAAATACAATGAATAGATGAATGTAATCAATAAAAGATGGTAGTAAATTATGCATTGATTTTGTAAGATAATAAATACAAATAATATAATAATTACATTCAGGGTATATTAATTAATATTTGATATAAATAGGCTCCTATTCAATCCTTTCAATCTCATCCTTAAAAACATTTACACCACAAATAATGTATACTCATCTTTACTCCGATCCTCCTGTCGCATTCTACAAAGAGCAAAATCAAAGCTACTCTTTGAATCCAAATGCAAGGCCTTGGATACCTTGGAGAGAACAAGGGACCCAGGAGGAAAGGACAGTTTATATTACTTTTTCAAGAGGATCTTCTATCACTAAAAACCAAATTTATTCTTATTTTACTTGGTATTTGCGAAACACGTGTACAAATCTTATTTTCTTAGAATTTAACGTAGCTCTCATTATCTTATACATTCATTTAAATCATGCATGTTACTTTATGATATTGGATAGTAATCTAAGGTGGAAAACTATATACTCTAATAAATGTATAAAATTAATAATGTCGAGGTTTTTTTACTAATATAAATTTTTGTCTATCAGGGCATTTGGAAACTGTGTGGAAAAAATATATATACACACTCAACCTTCTTCTTCACCACCTTTATTCGGAAAAATTGTTTTTCATCAACGTTCGACTGCTTTGAAGGTGTTGCGATTTCAAGACGAAGCACACTATGTCATCAATCGCCAAAGTCTTTGGAGTAAGAAGTATTGCAAGAAACCTAGATTGTTATAACTTATAAGTTTGTCTCTTTTTGATAATTGTTTAAGACAAATTGAAGCATTTATTTTTGTTTTATGTCATGGTTATCTTATTTCATTTTTAGTGAAAATACTATATTTATTGTCTAATATACTTCAAAATTATAAACTAATGTAATAGAATATTGTTAGAATAATATGCATGCAAAATAATTAAAATTTTTCAAGTTTGGACATTTGTGAATAAATAATCATACTTTTTGATAAAATATAAAAATTCTAACTTTAACTTCATTTGTAAAGAAAAAACTCACCACCAAAAAGACTTGATTAACTATTAGGGAACGTAAATAATACAATACAAATTACAATCGGGAATTTGTATAAACCCCTTGTGTGATGACAAAAATGAAATTACAAGATGATTACAATACTAAAATATAACTGTTGGCCCATTTGAGTTTTGATGATGACTTAACAAATTATAAACAAACAAAGTATTTTAGAGATTGTTTTGTAGGTTAAATATCCGATTATTGTAATCGTCGATGGTACCTAAGGATTAGTCAATGGCAATCGTACAAGTCAAAGTCAAAGTCAACAAAGTCAAAGTCAGTAGAGAAGGTCAATGAGGAAGTCAAGAGTAGAATCCAAGTCTACTGTTCCTAATATTGATAAACTGATGATGTTGCAGATAGAGACAGTACGTTGTTCCTCCAGAATCCGGTCAGAAGAGAAGTCAACAAAATTAATTTAGAAAAAGTCTTGAGTTTATTTTTCTATATTTTAGTTTTGTTGTACGGTTAATAAACAAGGAAGCACAAGGAATTAATCAAAGAATTAAAATAACTAACTCCTAAAAAGTCTCTTGTGAATGGCTATTTTTAGCTAGAGTCAAGGATTGACTTTGAATAACCACCAAGGAAGTTATTTCCTTCTCACGGTCAATGCCCACTAATCCCTTATCTATAGATTATGGGTTTATGGCATAACTTGTTCTAAAAAGGTTATAAAATCATTTTTCTAACCGGCACAAACATTTGGTGATCAATATTGAGAGAAAAACAATTTCCGAAAAATTGTGCCCAAATTTCGTGAGATTCAAGAAAAGGAAAATATTGAGTGTTCTTAATCGAAAATTAATTCCAAAATATTTCCTTGTGCTATCTTTGTTTGTTCATCCAATTTAGAGAATTTATCTTGTATGGGTTTTTGAGAGAATTTGTAATTAGACTTGGGTAAGTCTAAGGGGGAAGTGAGAAAGAGAAGAGAGAAAGAGAAGAGAGAAAGAGAAGGAGAATCGAGAAAGGGAACAAGAAAGAAACCGAGAAAAGAAGGAGAAGGAGAAGGAGAAATATTTTATGTAATAGAGAATTGAATTACATAAAATAATAGAGAAGAGAAATCCCTAGAGGGTCGTGGTTCTTATTCCCACGTTAAATTCTTTGTGTTTCTTTAAGTTTTCTTTTAATTTTGTTTTGAGTATTTTCTTTATTCATAATTCCGCAAGAAAAGGGCGAAAATACTCTAACGGGAACAAGTAACAATTCACCCCCCCTCTTGTTACACTTCGTCGTCTCTATACGTTTCTACAATTGGTATCAGAGCCCTGTTCCTCATTAAATCAGGAAACCCTGAGAGCCGTATCTTGGTGCTTTAGAGATGATGAAAATGAACGAGCGTATGGAAGAAGGGTACTCTACTCAGAGACCACCAATGTTCGATGGCAAATTCTATACCTATTGGAAAAACAGGATGGAGATCTTCATCAAAGCCGAAAATTATCAAGTTTGGAGAGTCATTGAAGTTGGAGATTTTGAGGTAACTACCACCAACTCCATCAACGAGACTGTTCCCAAACCAATCACGGAATATGAGAAAGATGATTTTCAAATGATGGAAATGAATGCTCTTGCTATTAAATTACTTCATTGTGGGCTTGGTCCTAATGAACACAATCGCATTATGGGTTGCAAATCAGCAAAACAAATTTGGGATCTGCTGGAAGTTACCCATGAAGGTACAAGCGAAGTCAAGCGTTCCAAGATTGACTTACTCATGTCCAAATATGAAAGATTTGTTATGGAACCTAAAGAAAACATTCAAGAAATGTTTACTAGGTTTACGAACATCACAAATGAGTTAGTCTCTCTTGGAAGGCTTATTCCATCCGATGAACAAGTGCGAAAAATCCTAAGAAGCCTACCTCAAGATGATCGTTGGAGAGCAAAAGTCACAGCTATTCAAGAATCTAAAGATTTTACAAAGTTTAATCTGGAAGAGTTGGCTGGTTCCCTGATGACTCATGAATTACATCTGGGAACAGCTGACAGTTCCAGAACAAAAGTCTGGCTCTGACAGCAGACGATCAAGAAAATTCAGAAACTGATGAGGAAGAGGCAGCAATGCTGGTACGTAGATTCAAGAAGTTCTTCAGGAACAACAAATATAAAAATCAAAGAAACTACAAAGAAAAAGGAACTTCTAAATCCAAAACATATGAATGCCACAAATGTGGAAGTACCGAGCACTTCATAAAGGAATGCCCACTATGGAAGGACGAGAAAGCTAAAGGGAAAGCAAGAGAAACAAGAAGACAACCAACAAAGGGAAATTTCAACAAAACTGATTTCCGCAAAGCCATGATAGCTGCATGGGGAGAGTCCGAAAGTGAAACCGAAACCGAAGCCCCCGTGGAAGAAGAAGAGGTAGCTAACCTCTGTCTCATGGCTACTCATGACGATACAACTAAAGGAAAAGAGGTACTGTCTCCTGATCCATTTTCTGATTATTTATTTAAATTGGATAAACATAGATTAGTTAAAATGATTTTAGAATCTCACGAAAATTTAGAAAAACAAACCGCCATCACTCTCAAAACTGAAAAAGACCTTAAAGCATGTAAAGACCAAATATCCTACCTTAACTCATTCAGATCGGATGTGCAAAATCGATTCTTTGAATTGCTTGATAATAATGTGATGTTAAAAGAAGCCTTAGAAAAAGTTAAAGAAGAAAACATCATGTTAAATATTGAATTGAATCAATTTGAGCAATTTGAGATGGAAGTAGATTATGAGACTAAGAAAGAGATTCAATGGGTACTCTTTCAAATGAGATCCGACCTAGAATCCGCCTTAAAAGAAAACGATCGTCTTAAGCTTGAATTAAATTCAAGAGATAAAGGGAAAACTAGAGAAGTTCCCAAATGGATTCTTAATGCTAGAACTAAAAGAACCGAAGGTCTAGGATATGATAGAAATGACAAAAAGAAAAAGGTCTATGTTGATCTCCCAAGTAACAAAGTCTGTTCCTTTTGTGGCAAAACCGGGCACCTGAAACATCAATGTTTAAAAAGGGAACAGCACAACAAAACGAACCAAATATAC
Organism: Amaranthus palmeri; assembly: GCA_019776075.1. Taxonomy (NCBI): domain Eukaryota; kingdom Viridiplantae; phylum Streptophyta; class Magnoliopsida; order Caryophyllales; family Amaranthaceae; genus Amaranthus; species Amaranthus palmeri. The sequence continues at coordinate 1,387 of JAAKBH010000110.1, read as the reverse complement.
GTCGATAGAGTTTGGATTAAGAAATTTAATTCTTGTTTAATCGACACGGAACCCAAGGATGGCTGGGTTCCACCTTCTAACAACTAAGTTCGTTTTGCAGGTTCTAGTGAGGGGGAACAGCTCATGGTATCTCGACAGTGGCTGTTCCAAGCACATGACAGGCGATAGATCAAAATTTCTCTCACTAGAAGCCTATGATGGAGGAACTGTGACCTTTGGCGACAATATGAAAGGTGAAATCATTGCAAAAGGCAAGGTAGGAAGGTCAAGTTCCCACGCAATAGATAACGTATTTTTGGTCGAGAATTTGAAACACAACCTTTTAAGTATTTCTCAATTTTGTGACAAAGGTAACTCTGTAAACTTTACTTCTGAGAAATGCATGATTTCTAGGAACGACACAGGTGACATCATTCTGGAAGGAATTAGAAAAGGGAACACCTACGTGGTGGACCTGCACACTGTTCCTAAAACCAGTTTAACATGTCTGAGTGTTATAGAAAATGACCCTCTACTTTGGCATAAAAGATTAGGTCATGCTAGTTTTTCATTGCTTAATACTTTACGTACTAAAGACCTAGTAAGAGGATTACCGTCCCTAAAATTTCAAAAGAATGAAGTATGTGATCCTTGTGCCAAAGGAAAACATGCAAGGTCATCCTTTAAAACTAAAAATGTCGTGACCACATCAAAACCACTTGAATTAATTCATATGGATCTTTGTGGACCTATGAGAATCCAAAGTCGCAGCGGTAAGCGATATGTTTTTGTTATAGTTGATGATTACAGTAGATTTACATGGACTTTATTCTTATCTAGCAAAGATGAGGCTTTTGATGAATTTGTTGCATTCGCTACTAAAATTCAAAAATCTAGTAACAATCAACTAGTCCACATAAGATCGGATCATGGTAAAGAATTTGAAAATTCAAAGTTTATGGATTATTGTAATGAGCATGGTTTAAGTCATAATTTCTCCGCGCCTAGAACACCACAACAAAATGGTGTTGTTGAACGTAAAAATAGAACCTTAGAAGAAATGGCTAGAACTATGTTAATTGCTAGTGGTTTACCTAGAAATTTTGGGCCGAAGCCGTCAATACTGCTTGTTATATATTAAACCGAGTTTTAATAAGACCAATCACTTCTAAGACCCCCTACGAATTATTTAAAGGAATTAAACCTAATATTTCATATTTTCGAGTCTTTGGATGTCGATGTTTTGTGCATGTTAATGGAAAACGAAATTTAGGTAAATTTGATGAAAGAAGTGATGAAGCAGTATTTCTTGGCTATTCATCTCATAGTAAAGCATATAGAGTTTACAATAAGAAAACAATGTGTGTTGAAGAATCCGTTCACATTATATTTGATGAGACTAACTTTA